>CANTUT010000472.1:475000-1045000 GCA_947687605.1 Reutealis trisperma
TTTTCTGTGGTATGTGATATTTGTTATGCTTAATGCTTAATTTTGTTTGGCCAATAAAGTTGTGATTTGAGTTGTGTTATGCATTGAGAGATGATAATGTAATAGACCTACAAATACTTGTTTAATTACTAATTGATAAGAGATTATAGTTAGTAATTAGAAATCCTTAGGGTTCACTTAAAGCCAAATTTAAGCAATCCATAAACAGTTTAGTGTAATGAGAATTGGTTGAATTATTTTGAGAAACCTTAAATTTTAGTTTAGTTGGTTAGATATCGAAAGAATCTAATCAATACTAAATCATGCACCACTTAGATGTTAAGGTAATTGATTGATTGAGTGTGGATAGATATTAATTCCTGACAATTAAATCTCATTATTTTTCTTACAAATTCTTCCATTAAATTTAGCTGTTTTGTTTAGTTTAAGAATTAGGATAAATTTGTTAAGCCTTAAACTAAGAAAAGGAATAGCAGATAGGTGGATAAATATAGTCCTTATGGGAATGATACTTTATTCATTTTATATTACTTTTGGACTCCACACACTTGCGGATTTACCCAACAACCTCATATTCTGCTGTATTGTTTGTGGTTTTAAATCCTAATCTAAATGTGTATTCCAATGAGAATTCTTAGCCATTTTTTAGGATAATGCCAATCCCCCTACCATCCTTACTACTAGCCCCATCAACAAATAGCTCCAATCTTGGCCTTTGTTACTGGTTTGGTCCCTTATTCTAGCTGTTTTTACTGTTGTGCTTGTTTGTTCACCCCCATATTCCTTGGAATTAATGAGCATTTTGATATGAAATTAGTGAGGGCTTGTGCTTTTATAGTCAATTTGGGTCTTTATTAAAGTCTATACTACCCCAATTCTACCAACCAGCATAACATTCGACCAATGTCTATAGTTTGTGCAATGTTTTTTGCAAGGATTGGTATGCTATCACTACTTTTTGGTGAGCCTGTAGATGAACTTTGAACTTTCTTACTGACAATACTAAGACATAAGCTATTTTTTCAATGAGTAGGTGTGAGGCCTTGCCCGAGTATCGGCCCGGTTCGCTAGAGAGAACTAGGATGCTCATTCGGGTTTAGACTCATGATGGCACCCTCGAGTTCGGATTTGGTTGATTTTGAAAAATGATTTTTAGGAGTCGTCACCTTAATTTTATTTAGTTGGGAAAATATTAAGGAAAAAACCAAAATTGACTCCAATTCATTAATTTTTAAATTAATTTGCCCAAGGATAAAAATCACTAGGCTTTGCACCAGGTTGAGTTCGAGGACTAGATTTTTTGTTTTAAATAATCTAAATTTAGCTCTTGAGTTTAACTTGACTTTGAAAATTGGATTTCATGAATGAAATTTATAAGATGATATTAAAGAAAATGCATGAATATGGCATAATATAAATACATGGTGAAAATAAAACATTCACAAATTAATTAAAAAAAGGGAAAAGATATTAATAGAGATTTGGATTTAGATTCTAGACGTGCCTATGTACCCCATTGAATGGGGATCAAAATCCACGTAGTTCGTTCCACGGTTAAGTAAAGGGGTTTAATAGTTGATCAAAATGATTTTGGTTTGGGTGTGTTGAGAGTGAGGTAAAAGGCTGATACCTTGACTTTTGGTGGGAAAGGGTTTTACTGGACTGAAGTTCCATTTTATCGGGACCAGGTGATTAAATGGATTGGAAAATTAATTAATTAATTAAAATGATTAATTAATTAATATGATGAAAAGAATGGATGGATTAATTAATTAAAAAGATTAATCAATTAATTTAGATAAAAGGTGGATTGAGAAAAAGGATTAATTTGATTTTGGAAAAAGGAATTATTTTTGAAAAAAGAGTGATTAATTAATTAATTAATTTAGTGATTAATTAAAAAAGAGTTTTAGTTAATTAAAAAGATTAATTAACTTGGTTAGGGTGAGGTAATTAATTAATTAAAAAGATTAATTAATTAGAGAGTGATTGGAGGGAGAAGAAGAGAGGAATTTGAGGATAGCAATCTACTCAAATTCAAGAGGTCTATGGAAATGAGGAAATGGGGGAGCCTATTTATAGGCAAATGAGGTTGAGGGTAGTTTAGGTAATGAAAATGTGAAAAGACCATGAGGGGTAGGGCTAAAAAGGGCTAAAAAAATGGTGGAGAGGTGTATTTTGGGAAGTGCAAACATGGGCTGCAGGGCCCACGCTGCCAAGGAGCCAATGGCGCCGTCGGCCTGTTAGGCGGTACGTTGCCAATGGGGAGGCGGTGCCATCCAGGCTTGTGCCGGCGTCACCGGAGCCTTAGTAGGCGCACTGGCTTAAATTCTGCTTCTTCTGCTTGGCTAGATTTTTAGACTTTCGGATCAGTTTTCGGGAGTTTTAGAGCTCATAAAATTGCTCAGTCAGTATCAATAGATTTGAAATTAATTTTAGAATATTCGAGCAGCCAGTTAGGGAGAAAATCCAGTCAATTTTGGAAAAATACTGTCTGATATAAAAGGTTCAGTCAGGGTAGAAAAAGTACTAGCATTTGAAAAATTAAGTATTCTCGTACTAAAGTGACTGCAAGTCCATTTTTACCTCCGGGGGCGCTGCCCCCTTGACCTTTGCCTGTTAATCAGTTAGCGGGACCACCGTGCAGGCTCTGCGTAGCGTACTAAACTTAGCCGGTGTCAAGCTGCAGTCGAATGATGAGGTGTAAAATTAAGGGTTCACAGCTGCCTCCTCATCAGAATTGGCTTTGGACAAAAGGTAATTCTGATGATAGTGAACATTAGAAAAAGGTGCCATGTTAGACTCTGGGCTTGTGTGTTCTTGTCAGGTCCTTTCGAAGGAGGCCCTCTAAGAAAAATGAGATTTTATCAATGGCTATTTGTTCGGCCTTGACATTGGATGCAAGAATGGTCTTGGTGAATTTTAATCAAGGCTATCTGTTCGGCCTTAATGTTAAAAGACAAGGAAGGTTTGGTGAATTTCAATCAAGACTATCTGTTCGGCCTTAATATTGAAGGACAAAAAAGGTTTGGTAAATTTCAATCAAGGCTATCTGTTCAGCCTTAATGCTAGAGATGAAGAATGTTTGAAGCGAATCTCAATCAAGGCTATCTGTCTGACCTAAATGTTGGACATAGAGAAGGTTTGGTGAATTTCAATCAAGGCTATCCGTCCGGCCTTAATGTTGGAGATAGAGAAGGTTTGGTGAATTTCAATCAAGGCTATTTGTCTGGCCTTAATGTTAGAGATAAAAAAGGTTTTGTGAATTTCAATCAAGGCTATCTGTCCAGCCTTAATGTTGGAGATAAAGGTGATTTGGGAAAATTTCAATTAAGGCTATCTATTTGGCCTTAATGCTAGAGGTAACGATAATTTGGGTGAATCTCAATCAAGACTATCTGTCTGGCCTTAATGTTAGAGGTAAAGAAGGTTTGGGTAAATTTCAATTAAGGCTATATGTCTAGGCTTAATGTTAGAGGTAAAGATGATTTTGGACAAGATAATTTAGTGAAAAGAGAGCCTCGACCTATGGCCAGTAGGCCCACGAGATTTTGATGAAGAGCCTCAGCTTATGGTTAATCAGCTTAAGATTTTGGTTGTGCCAAAGAAACTTGGGCTTCTGAATGTGAGGGGTTGGGCCTTTCGAAAGGCTCAAAGGAACTTTGCTAGAAGTAGAGGGACTCTAGAAGTCATGCTTCATTAATTAGATTTGGAAAGGTATCATTTAGCTTCAAAGAGGCATTGGTCAGTTTGAAGAGGTATCGGTCAACTTTGAGGAAGCACTAGTCAGCTTAAGGAGATGTCAATGAGGCTATTGGCTCAGTTTATACATGAAAATGTATGATTGTAGATGATTGCATAGATGTTGGTGCATAGATGATGTATGCATGTTTCAGAATTCATAGACCTTTTGCTTCACTTTTATGTCATGCATGATTTGTGGTGATGCCTATAATGAATGATTGCATGGATGCATGAGGATGGATTCACACATTTGCTTTGTGAATGCAATTTCTCATGTGACTTTTGTGTTCTACAGAGTCATGCATTTTTGGACTAAAAAACTCGACAAGGTTAATAAACTCAACTTGGGTTGGTATGAAAAAATTTCCATGGTGGCATTACGAGGAGTTCGAGGGGTTGCTTTAGATTTTAGAATCTGGTGGCCTGTGGTTTCTGTTTTGGCACTGCTGAGGAGGAGTTGTGCCTATTCTAGGGAGATAGGGAATGCGACTTGGCTACTACTTAAAGGTAACTCTGGTGGTGCTAGAGTTCAAAGTTCGGCATTTTTTGAATTTTTCAGAGTTTTTGACTTGCCTCAAGATGTTGCAAGCCAGATGATGGTTGATGATGGTTAAGTGAATTTGACTACTGTGATTGAGAAGTTCCATGATTCTGGTGACCAGGGGATATGAGGGGTGCAGAGGCTCAACATGAGGGCCTTGATTTTCTATTTGAGTGTCAGTTATGGGTTTATTAATTGGGGTGATGCCATAGTGGCAGATGAAACAGAGGCATTTTGTGGTTAGAGCTGTGCTGACAAAGACACTGATGAGCCTCAATTGCTTTGTTAAGGATTTAGAGAGAGGAACTATCTTGCCAGTTATTCTCCGATGAGAAAAATTTGTCTATTCTTACTCTTTCTGCTTTGGGTGCTTTGTGGATGTCTGTTTTAGGTTTTGGGTTATCTTGAAAGCATGGCTGATGGATCATTTTTAAGTGGTGGCCCCTGCTTTTTAGTCTGCACATGCCTTACTGAGACTCAGTCAGAGGTCGGATAGGATGGTTGCTTACAACTTGCCCCCGAAGGACATTTTTAGCACTACCAATAGTAAAGGATTAAATCTTTCATGACTGGAGGCTATGGGTGTCGAGTGGTTTGCCTATTGGGCTTAGCTTGAATGCTTTCCACTAGGGATGAGTGTCTTGAGGTAGGTGAGGTAGACTTAGGGTATGCCCCCAATTTTTCTTTCTTAGAGTTTGTGCAGATCACAGCTCCCATTGCTAGAGCTATCAGGTGATGGCTGGATGAGGAGTTATCATATAGTTTATTTTGAGATTTCACTTAGGACCACAAATAGGTATGCCAAGTAATTGAGAAAGAGTACCAGGCTGTTCTGCTGAGGGGAACAGAGGATGGCGTAGCTGAGGAAGAAGAGACTATATGAGGAACCATTAGTGACGAAAGAACTGCAACATAGACAAAGGGGGTGACTCGTTCTTTGAAGGAGACTCGGGAATCTACTGAAAGTGCGACACCACAGGTTGCAGTAGTGACTCAAAAAAAGAAGATTGCGATAGACTTTGACTTTGATGAGGACACGAGAGATTTGCATCTCAACAGGTAGAGAAAGACTAGCTAGACCATGACTTCAGACATGACCTTTTTTTCTTCTTTTTTTTTTGGAAGTAATTACAGGTTGATAGGACTACACAAAATAGGATAAGCTATAGATGACATTAAAAGGGCTATCCTTTATGATGGATTTGTATTTTGCAAGATTTGATCATCACTAAATAAAACATCTTTTATTTTTGCTCTAATTTTTGCCTAAGCCGCCTTTCAGGTTTTCAGCTTAGCGAGCATTCTTTTTTTTTTTTTTTTTTTTTTAGGCAAAACAATCAAGTGAATGATGTACTAGGCATAAAGAAAATGAGAATGCGATGCAAACAAAATATTTTATATTATGATTTAGACCGCACCCGAATCAGGCTGCCTACGTATCCCTTACATCACTTTTTTGTCGGTTATTTCTTTTAGGGAGAATCAAGTCCATATAGTTCTGATTACATATGCACGAGAACCATAAATGAAATGTAGATATCATCTTGGATGATGTATCTTTTCAGATGATCTGGGTTGCTAGGATGGGAGAATTTGCTTCTATTCGCATTTGTGAAAATGGTGCCTTTATCGGATAGAATCTTCTTGAGCTTGCACTGTCCAGTCCAATTCAATTTGAA
Organism: Reutealis trisperma; assembly: GCA_947687605.1. Lineage (NCBI taxonomy): Eukaryota > Viridiplantae > Streptophyta > Magnoliopsida > Malpighiales > Euphorbiaceae > Reutealis > Reutealis trisperma. The sequence goes on from CANTUT010000472.1 coordinate 480,965, forward strand.
CTTCCTCTTGGATCATGAATAAGGGCTAGAACTGGATTTCCTTCTTGCGAACCCTTGTCTCTCATCTTCTAATTGAAGTGCTCGGCTAATCTCCATCGATAATCATGATCTTCATTCTCCACAGCTTCTCTTTGATAGGTTTCTTATGTAGGTCAGGATCTTGTAAACTGTAATGCTTGGAGTATCCGTATCATATCCTTGTCTTTGTACATAATAGCTCATGATCTTTTTCACTACTGTCATGCAGATGCAATGTATGAGATTTTTTTATTTTTTATTTTTTTCTGTGCTATAATTAGTTGATCCTTTTGCTTTTTTCATTTTTTTTATATTTTCATTTTTTGTTCTTTTTTTTTTTTTAAGATGTCCTACTTAAATATGATAAGAAAAAATTAAAGCAAATTAAAAAGTTTAAACTTTTATTACTGAAAAAAAAAGAGTTCCATCATGAGTACATTAAAAGATAAGCCTAGAAGGTGAAATACAAACTCAAAAGGACAAGACCTGATAGACTCAAAAAGAGAAATTTAATAGAAAATAAACTCAAAAGACTCTGACATAGACTCTGACTCAAGTGACTTAGTCATGAACTCAAACGACTCGGACATGGACCTGGAGGACTTAGATAGGAGCACAACAGTGTTAGCACTGTTCTTAAAATACCAGTTATAGGGTAAGGCTTGAGACAGTTGGATGAGTTTGGCTATACTAGACTTTGGGTTTAGGAGCAATGATGTCTCCACTATCAATGAGGTCTTGAATTTTATGCTTCAGAACCTTGCATGCATCAGTTTTATGCCCTGGTCCTTGATGATAATCACAGTGCTCATTAGTATTGTAACCCTTGGGCAAGGGGTTTGGAGGAGGTCGTGGTTCTAAGGGCTTAACGAGATTACCCTTTAAGGCTTTCTTGTAAATGATACTAGGGGGCATGTCCAGCTCAAAGAAAGTCCTCCTTGTTTCCAAATTCATCAACTGGTGACAGGACATAACATTTACCTCTCCCTCTCTTTGGGTGGTGTTAGTTGTGCTCTTGTGATACCTTGAACTAAAGGATTCATCTTTGATTCGTCCTAATTGAATCGAATCCTCAATCTTAGTAGCAGTGGCAATGAGAGCTTCGAAGCTAAAGAGATACTGTGTTTACAAATGAGCCTGATATTGGGGGAGGAGGTTCTTGATGATGATGTCAATTTGCTCTCCTTCAGATGGACGGTTCACCATTTAAGCTGCTTTTGTCCTCCACCTTGTAAGAAACGCGGTGAAGGATTCTCTTGGCCCTTGTTTGGTTGTTTCCAAGTCTCGATGAGTGATATCCACCTCGATGTTATAGTGTTATTGCTTGAAAATGCATTACATATGTCATCCCAAGTCTTCTTGTGATTTTTATCAAGATCTAGTAACCACTTAATAGCAGCTCCAGTCAATGACTATTGAAATAACTAAGCAAGGAGCTCATCGTCCACACTGAAAGGTCTTATGGCACCCACATACATCTTGAGATGAGTTTTAGGACATATGGTGCCATTAAACTTATCCATGACCGGCATTTTAAATTTTGGTGGAACTCATTTAGGAAGAGAGCTAAAGAGTAGACATCTATCATGTCCTCGTGCTTTTTGACGTTCTTGAGCATTTTTTCCATGACCTCAACTTTCTCCATTAATTTCTTAGCTTCGGGAAAGTTAGAGAAATCTCCACTTTAAAAATGATTCGCAATGGGAGAGAGAGTGGTTGTGTTTAAGTCCATGGTAAGAGAGGTTGGGGTCTCAGGTGCTTTCCCTTTATTAGTGAGATCAATAATGGGAGGAGTAAAAGTAGGGACATGGCTAGTCTCGGCTTAGGCAGATGCAAGCTCAACACGAGTACGAGGGGGAGTGACAGTGGCATTGGTCATTTCCTTGACCTCATTAATGATGGACTGGTGTTGGGAGTTAAAGGCATTAGTAAAGGTGATAGACTGGGCATTGAGAGCATTGGTGAAAGTTTTAGCTTGGGTCTGAATAGCGATGGTGAGTGCAGCTTGAAAAGTTTTCCCTTATTTCTTAAGGAGGCTGGTGAAGAAAGTGCTCATGGTATCTTAATCAAAGTTGAAGGTATTGGCCATTGGTACCTTGAAATAGAAAACAGATAGAAAATTGGATAAGAAAATAGAATTATGAAGGAAAAAGGCATAAATGCATAAGTGTGTTGGGAAAAGGATTCCCTCTATAGGGTTAGTCACTGGGTTTTTATATTGACAGGGTGAGTGTGTGAGGTGTTTTTAGGGTAACGGACCATCGGTTTGGGTCTTTGAGGTGCTTGAGGGTTGACCTTGTTAAGCTTCTCATACATGATCATGACATGATGCATGTCAAAAAAGGTTTCATGAACATGCAAGAGTATCGATTATTACGGTACATAGAACCTAGGGTCAACTCTAGGGCGACTACATGCAAAAGGGTGAAGGGTGTTTTGATTTAAGGGTCCTCGTCCCACTAGAGCATCGATATACTTAATCACATGTGAGGCAAGGAGCCTCGCATGGGTCCAATAGTACTGATTGCTCGTTACACCACCAAAATGATCGGGGATTCATTGCGGGGTGGAATGCTTTCACTATCTCCCAACATACTTAAAAAGAGTTGTCGAGCCAATGCTACTCGCCATTCAAAAGTTTTCCTAAAGCTAAGGTTTAGACAATGAGCCTTTATTATGCAAAGTGATGCATGAAAGTCAAGTTATACTTAATGAGCCAAAAGGAGATTATTTTGGAAAAATTTTTCCTTAGCCAAATAGTAATTCTCTTATTTTCATTTTTATTGAAAAAAAAAAGTGGCAATCAGTCCCTAGTGGAATCGCCAGCTGTGAGGCCTCACCTGAGCACCGGTCCGATTTGCTAGAGAGAATCGGAATGCTCATTTGGGTTTAGAGTCACGATGGAACCTTTGGGTTCGGATTTGGTTGATTTTGAAAAATAATTTTTAGGAGTCGCTACCTTAATTTTATTTAGTTGGAAAAATATTAAGGAAAAAACCCAAATTGACTCCAATTCATTAATTTTTAAATTAATTTACCCAAGGATAAAAATCATTAGCCTTCGAACCAGGTTGAGTTCGGGGACTAGGTTTTCAGTTTTAAATAATCTAAATTTGGCTTTTAAGTTTAACTTGACTTTGCAAATTGGATTTCATGAATGACATTTATAAGATGATATTAAAGAATGCATGAATATGGCATAATATAAATGCATGGTGAAAATAAAACATTCACAAATTAATTAAAAAAAGGGAAAAGAGATTGACAGAGATTTGGATTTGAGGTTTGGATTTAGATTCCAAACGTGTCTACGTACCCCATTGAATGGAGATTAAAACCCATATAGTTCGTTCTACGGTTAAGTGAAGGGGTTTAAGAGTTGATCAAAATGATTTTGGTTTGGCTGTGTTGGGAGTGAGGTAAAAGGCTGATACCTTAACTTTTGGTGGGCAAAGGGTTTTACCAGACCGAAATTTCATTTTATTGGGACCGAGTGATTAGATGGATTGGAAGATTAATTAATTAATTAAAATGATTAATTAATTAATATGATGAAAAGGATGGATGGATTAATTAATTAAAAAGATTAATTAATTAATTTAGTGATTAATTAAAAAAGAGTTTTAGTTAATTGAAAAGAATAATTAACTTGGTTAGGGTGAGGTAATTAATTAATTAATTAAAAAGATTAATTAATTAATTAGAGAGTGATTTGAGGGAGAAGAAGAGAGGAATTTGAGGATAACAATCTACTCAAATTCAAGAGGTTTGTGGAAATGAGGAAATGGGGTAGCCTATTTATAGGCAAATGAGGTTGAGAGTAGTTTAGGTAATGACAATGTGAAAAGACCATGAGGGGTAGGGCTAAAAAGGGCTAGAAAAAGGCTGGAGGGGGGTATTTTGAGAAGTGCAGGCATGGGCTGCGGGGCCCACACTGTCGAGGAGCCGGCGGCTCCATTAGCCCATTGCGCCGCTCGCCGCCCACAAGGAGGCGGCACTATCCAGGCCTGTGCCGGCGCCGCTGGAGCCTTGTTAGGCGTGCCGGCTTAAATTCTGTTTCTTTTGCTTGGCCAAATTTTCAGACTTTTGGATCAGTTTTTGGGAGTTCTAGAGCTCAGAAAATTACTCGATCAATGTCGATATGTTCAAAATTAATTTTAGAATATTTGAGCAGTTAGTTAGGGAGAAAATCAGGTCAGTTTTGAAAAAATACTATCTGATGCAGAAGGTCCAATTAGGGTAGAAAAAGTACTAGCATTTGAAAATTAAGTATTCTCCTACTAAAGTGACTGCAAGTCCATTTTTACCTCCGGCGGTAGCATCCACACAAGAGGCGCTGCCCCCTTGACCCCTGCTCGCTAACCGGCTAGTGGGACCGCCATGCTGGCTCTGCGTAGCGTACTAAACTTAGCCAGTGTCAAGTTGCGGCCAAATAATGAGGTGTAAAATTAAGGGTTCACAGTAGGTAATTCAGTTCTCACTATGTAACACCTTACTGAAGTAATAGATCGATCTCTGTATAATGCCTTCCTCTCTAATCAAAATTGAGCTTAGCGCCTGACGTGACGCTGATAAGAAAACCAATACCTTTTCTCCTGGTAAAGGGTGACTTTAAACCTACTATGAGTTGAGGTATGCCTTCAATTCATCAAAGGTTTGTTGACAGTCCTTGGTCCACTTAAAAGCAGTTGTCTTCCTTAATTTTTTGAAAAATATGAAGTATTTTTCGGCTGATCTTGAGAGGAACCTATGTAAAGTAGCAATTTTTGCCTATGAGCTTTTGTATTTCTTTTATATTATGGGGTGTGGGTATGTCCAAGGTCGCTTTTACCTTATTTGGATTTAGCTCGATACCCTTTTCACTTACCATGCATCTTAAAAACTTGCCTCCCTAAATGAAGAAGGCGCCTTTTTTAGGATTAAGCTTCATGCCATATTTGTTCATTACTTTTATCACCTTAGCCAAATCCTTTAGGTGATCTTTGAAACTTCTACTTTTGACAATCATATCATCAACGTACAGCTCCAAATTTTTGCCGAGCTGATCTTTGAACATCTTATTTACTAATCTTTGGTATGTAGCTCTGGCATTCTTCAATCCAAAAGGCATGGAGATGTAATAATAGATCCCTTTCTCAGTTATGAACAAGGTCTTCTTCTCATCTTTAGGGTGCATCTTACCCTTGTTTTGCATCCAATGAAGATAGGTACTTGTGGCCCACAGTTGAGTCCACCAATTTGTCAATCATGGGTAAGGGAAAATAATTTTTTGGTCAGGCCTTATTTAGATCGGTGAAATATATGCACATTCTATATGTTCCATTTGGTTTCTTCACCAATACCATATTTGCAAGCCACTCTGAGTACTGTACCTCCCTTATAAACCCAACTTCCATCAATTTGTCCACTTTGTTGTCTATAGCTACTTATCTTTTTAGGCTGAAGCACCTCTTTTTTCTGCTTGATAGGTTTAAATGCAGAGTCCACACTAAGTTTGTGAGTGATCATATCCAGGCTGATGCCCTTTATATAATTGAGGACCATGCAAAGCTGGACGAGCTCGCCACTAGAAACTGATGGGCTTGAGTCTTTTGATCTTATTCCAATGAAGAGTTTACCAACAAAAATTTTTTCGACTCTTCTTCTTCTATAACCAGCTTCTTTAATCTCTTTATAGGTTTATTTCGCTGCTCGGGAATTTCAATGGCCCCGTCAACCAAGGCAACTTCTTCTGTTTGAGGGTGGTTGCTTTTTTTTGTTTCTTTTTCTCGAGTTCTCCTCACTCCTACGCCCTATAAATGTGTACTTCTCCCCTTTCAAGTGGGGGATTATAATCCTCAAGTGCTTGATGTTGGTTGTTATATCTAGATCATAGACGAGAGGCCTTTTAATCAAAACATTATATGCCAAGGGCAGTCTGACTACCACAAAGTTTGCTATGGTGATAACACTTTTTGGTGTTGTTCCCAGAGTTATGGGTAGTCTAGCTATCCCTACTGAAGGTACTTCAGTTCCTTCCAGTAAATGATCTTGCATTCCCACATGTTGCATATCGCTTCCCTTTAACCCTATCTTGGCATATGCTTTAGCGGTTAGGAAATTGATTGAACTGCCATCGTTAATTAGAATTCTCTTTACTAGGAAGTTCGCCACAATTGCTTGTTTTACTAATGGATCTGAATAAGGACATTGTAGGCCACTTTCATCCTCCCTATGAGCTAGTTATTTGCCTCCATTGTAAAAAAAAAAAAAAAAAATCTTGCTCTTCTTTCTTCCTTTAAAGGCCTTAATCATGTTTTTGCTTATTGGCAGTTCATCAAGCCCCCTGTTAAGCAATTAATTACTCTAGATGACCTATCATTCATTGTATGCTTCCCTTTATCCATGTTCGCCCTTGCTCGATTGTCATCATTGTTCTTCATAAAGTTCCTCAAATACCCTTATTTAATTAATCTTTCTATTTCTTCCATTAGCTGTCAACAATCATTAATGTTATGGCCATAGGTATTGTGGAACAAGCAAAATTTATTTTTGCTTCTTTGGTCTACCAGGGTGATCAAGGGCTGAGGATGAGCCCAGATGTCTTTGTCTTTAAAAGATGCGAACACCTTGGTTGGGCTTGCATTCAATGGAGTTAATTTTGACAAATCTAGGGCATAGGATGATGGACCTTTATTACTTTTTCCTCCAACTAAATTCTTTTTATTCTTTCATCTTGTTTTTTTAATTTAGACTCTCCTTTTGGAACCTCTGTTAATTTATTCTTCTTAAAGGCAAAGGCTTCATCTAGTCTGATATATTTTTGACCGATTGCCATAGCCTCCTCCAAAGTGGTAGGTGCATGTATGCATAGTGCTTTTAAAATAACCAGTGTGGAAGTTGGCATTCTGTAATGCCTCCATTGCTCAGGCCAAGTATAGGTGGGTCACTTTTAGGACTTCTCTATTAAAATGAGCTACATAGTCTCTTAAGGAATCCTCCTCTTTTTGTGTGACAGCTTCCAAGCTCTACATTCGCTTCTCTACAGGGATACTAGCTACAAATCTCTACATAAAAGTGGTGGCAAGCTGGCCAAAGCTAGAAATGCTCTCTTCTTTGAAACTATCAAACCACCTAGTTGTTGTTCTTTCTAATGCGCCTCGAAAGGCTTTGCACAACATTTCATCACTCCCTTTTTAGAGCTCAATGGCATGCTTGTAGTCTATTATATGGACTCTAAGATTTGTTTCTCCACTGTTCTTCTTCAATATTAGGGGTTTGAACTTGCTAGGCATTCTGTATTCCTAGACTGACCGAGTAAAGGGCAACTGACCTAGTAAAGGGCAATTTTAGTGCTAGCTTAAGGCTTTTGTCCACAGACTTTTTTCCTTTATCCTCAATGAGCTCATCCAGGAATTTCTTAACTATTTCTCTTATATCCTTTATATTTTGTTGACTGGTCACTTTTTGTTCATCTTGATTCTTGCTGTGAGATGAGGATTTAGAGAAATCTTCCTGATACTCCTCGCATCTCTTCTTGCACCTTATGTCTCTCTGACTATCTCGATCTCGACTGATAGTTCAAGAACTTTGTTCTTGGCTAACAGGGCATGTCTTCAAGTAAGGGAGTTTCTTCTTCGTCGCAAAGTGGCCTTCTAGATTGAGACCTGATTTCTTCTAACCTTACTCTTCCCTCACTTCTTTTAGTTCGATGATCCCTCTCTAGATCTTTTCTTAGTGCTTGCTCAAAATTTAGCCTCCTATTCAGGTCTCCTCCTTGTACTACCTCTATACCAGCCTGAGCACTGCATACTAAAGTGTTTTCTGGAGTCTGCAGAGCTATTAGTAGCAGTTGCAATGTAGACGCTACTTCCAATGTCAGGATCATAGATTGATTACCACTTGTGCCTGGAGCAGCCTAGTTAAGTTGTTGTAAGGTTGTGTTTATATTGGTAGATCCTATTTGACTTGTGGTGGGGGTGTAAGTTCCATCCTGATTGTTAGTTTCAGAATGAACTTGGTTGTTATTAGGATCCCTTAAGAGGTTTTCCAGGTTGTCATGATTGCTTCCTGCCATGGTAGAGCTTTTTGAAAACTGTGAATGGTTTTTGGGATACAATTCGATCAATCGTTCCCACGGATGGTGCCAATTTAATTGAGATAAATTTGATAAAATAGAAATTGATTGGATGATGAATTGAATTATATCTTATTGAAGAAAATTGATTGTTTAAAAAATTATTTGAGTTTAAGTTTATCAAAGATAATATATCCTTGCGGGCTTACATTTAAGGTATTTATAAATAATGTGTCTATACAACATTCGGACAAGGATTTCATATTGGAGTTGATCTTAGTTTTACTTTGCTATACTGATTCGTTTTGGATTTGTACTACAAGTGAAGGACAGAGAGTTTTCTAACAGTCTGGACTCATTGGTCCTGGTTTGCCTATTGGACTTGAGCTCAAATTAACATATTTTGTCCCCCATCAATTATCAACAATATATAATATAAATTAACATTCACAATACATAAAATGATTTTATATATATATATAGAGAGAGAGAGAGTTAAAAATGATTCTTATTATTTTATATATATATTTAGAGAGAGAGAGAGTTAAATATGATTCTTATTACATAAAATCCATTAAAAAAAAAGAGAGAAAAATATGAATTTTTTTTTCTTTTGTTTTTTTAGGATTATTAAACTTCAGCTGCAATAAGTTTTTGTATTCTCTAAAATATTACTTTGACTCAACTGTAAAATAAATTTAATTTCAAATTTTTTTTTCGCACTTGAATGTTTAAGATTTGAAGAAAAAAGTGGCTAAATCAGTGAACTAATTATACAATGCGAGTATTTTAGGATATGATAGTTGTTTTCGAAAAAGTAAATGGGAGGGCACAGGGAGAATTGCAGGTTTTTTTTTTTTTTCACAATCACATTTGGCGGTGGATGGCGAAGACCACAAAAAGCAAAAATCTTTATTTCCTTCTCTCTCTATGAAACGGCTGGTTAGGCGCCACGCAGTTGTTTTTGGACCAAAACAGCGCATACGGTTGTTTTGGGATTTATCACGATTAGAACTAGTAGTTTGTCCGCGTCTCACGCGGTTGTTGTTCTTATTTTGATTATAAATATTTTCAATTCCTGAAATTTAAATTAAATTCTTTATTTAAAAAATATTTATATGTATAAAGTTTAACTAATGCTAAATTGAATATGTATAATAAAAATTTAATAAAAGGTATAATTAAAAATATATCTTATAAGATGAGAAAATTTTGTTAATTTATTAATTAATATATTAATTATATTTATATAAATTGATATTAAAAATATAATTAATATTTTTTTGGATTAAAAATTATTATTTAATTAGAAAACTAACTTATTGATTAATATGTTAACTTTAAGGATTAAAATCCTTATTTAATTAGAAAAGTAACATATTTGTTAATGTATTAATATAATAATTCAAGTAAAAAAATAATGATGCAAAAAAATATAAAATTACACATCAACTTAATGTCTACCTAGCAAAAGTAAGTATACATATCAAAAAAAAATTATGTCTAAGGATATATATATATATATGCTCTCTAATTTTTATTGTTTTAAAATTTTATATTACCATCATTCACCCTAAAAAAAAAATGTTACCATCATTGAAAAATGAAACATTTTTCTCACAAAAAATAAAAAGTTGAACGTTTTAAGAGATTAAAATATGGTTTATACTTTTTTTTTTTACTTAAAATTTAATTTTTATGTTATTAGAATATGTAAAATATTTTAAAATTTTTAAAAGAAAAATTAAGTTCCATTGAGCTAAAAATTTAATATATATATATATATATATATATATATATATATATATATATATATATATATATATATATATATATATATATATATATTATTTTAAAAAATTCATTAATCAATTTGATTTTTTTCCTTATAATCAATGGATTTTAGTATTTTTACGACTAAGTATGTCCTTAACGACAAAAAATTATTTCGAAACTAACAACAAAGGAATATTTTGTTAATGAAAACAAATGTGAGAAATTATTTAATTAGTTTCTCAAAAAATGAGAAATGAACTTATTAATTATATTAAATATAAAAGCCTCAATAGTAATTTATCTTTTATATTTTAATCCATATTAGAAGCCATTAGAAGAGGAAAAAAAAAAACCTTAAAATATTAATTTTTTAATTAAAGAAGTATAATTGTGAATAATATTAAAAATTTGAAGTATGATAATCTTTTTTTAAAGGATGGATAAAATTATATTTTAGGCTAATAGGTATTTTCAAATATGATTTTTTCTTTGTTTTGAAAAAGTAGATGTTTTGGCAAATTGTTTGCCATTTTGTACCAAGAAGGGGATTGAATTGGTAAGAAATTAGAATTTAAATCAAAAGGAAATAGGGAAAGAGAGATGAAGACACAAAATTTATAGTGGTTCGAATCAAATCAATCCTACATCCATTCCCCAATCACACTATTGGATATTTTTACTATCTATTAAGTTTTACCAAGTTCACTCCCAACTTAATATTTAAACTCACACCAAACCTTACAAGAGTTTTCTTAAGGCTTATTCTTAACCTGAACAAGAGTTTTGAGAAGGCTAACTCTAAAACCCAACCAAGTATTTTACAAAGGTTTATACTCAAACGTAAACAAGATTTTATAAGGCTCATTCTCTAACCTATACAAGTGTTTAAATGGCTAACACTCAACCAACCAACACAAGATGTGTATTACAAAGGTTTTTGGTTTGAGAAATGAAATTGCAAGAGTTTGGACACTTATAAAACTATTCTCTAATGTCTAAGGGCTTTGGAGGAGGTATTTATAGCTTACATCCTCCAAACAGCAGTTACAAATAAGTACAAGAGATAAAAAATCAATTCCAAAATAGCTTGGAAAAAGTTGTTTGCCAGAAGCATAATCACGGTCACGATATTTATACCTCTAACAGCTAATGACATGTGGCGTTTGATCATTGGCTACTTGACTATCTATTAGAGAGATCCATGTCAGATGCCAATTTCACTGTCGCGACTCAAATATTGCGGTTATGATCCAAGTTTCCCGTCTATAATTAGATCGCGATTGAGGTCGTGAACCATTTTGTCCTTTGCCCTTTGATTTCTTTAATTTAATCGCGGTCGCTATTTGTATGCTACGGTCGTAAAATTTTTGTCTCAGGCACGATTTTCAAGTTAGATTTCTACACTTAGGGAATTTGTGATTTCTTGATTCTTTAACCTTTTCTAAGTGTATTTCCTATAAGATAGATACTAATTGCAAACATTAGTTTGTTTCAATTTAATTGACAAGATTAAAATAGAAATTGACCAAGTTGTGAACCAACTTAGGTCAATAATCTCCCCTTTTTTTATTTTGACAATTAAATTGAATTTTGAAAAAAAAAGTAAAATTTACAAATTTGCAATAATTCACAAGATAAAAACTTTAATTTTCAAAGTTGCAAAGATAGAAAAGATTATAATGCTATGCTTCCCTAAGTTCATGTAATGAGTAACTCCCACTTAAACAATCAATTCATGCCAAATTGCTCAAGTTGTGAATCTTACTTTCAAATCCTTCTCCCCCTTTGTCAAGATCAAAAAGAGGATGAAAATAGAACAAGTAAAATATGCAAAAGGAAGTTAAACATATAGGGAACTAAGAAGTTTGAAATTAAATGAAGCATATAAGGAACAAAGAAGTTAGAATTCGATTGAAATAATAAAATTGCATTGCATTCATTTCATTTTACAAAGAATTTTTTATTTTACAAGTGTGAGGCCTTACCCGAGCACTGACCCTGTCACGCCCCGAACCCAAGGGCACGTGACCGACATTAAGACACGGGAAATGCACGTGACTACCAGTGCTCGCAGTAAGCCTAACCACACACTAGACAACAAACTACCACATAATAGGGCTATGGGCCCAAATACTAAGCAGATCTAGTTAAACTGTCAACACAAATCAAAATGAAAGCCACTCTGGGCTATTAACTCAACCATTTCAATGTACAAATATCATATTACTGGACTTTGCTTAACAAACAATTCTTAACTCAAAATATACATAATAATTGATGATACATAAAATACAGATTCCAAGTGTAACATTGCGGAGTTTTAAAGTACCAATATAATTATACACGTTATTTATATAATTCAGTACTTATAATATAGAACACTACCTAAAGACAAATGGCAGTCTAACTCAATTCCAATCTCTTCACAAGCTCATTTCTCGACCTGAAAAGTAATAAGTTGAACAGGAATGAGCGTTCGACTCAATGAATGATACTAGCTAATATATTAAACTGGTGCCCTATATACAGAACTCTAATGCTCGCGCTATGCACTATGTCACAGAGATAGACAAATCACACAATCAAGCAAGGATGAGATACAGTCCATAGTACCATACTAATACTCAATATGGGGAGCTGATCCCTCTATCCTAGCTCTCTGAATCCAATAATATGTCTCTTATGTCCAATGGGCCCGGCCAGCACTGGTCTGTACCATACAGCCCTGACTCGACTGATAGCGGCCCTGATGATGAGCAGGCCCGGCCAGCATCCACCAATCATAGCTCATCTTCTCAATCTCATCAGAATCATAATCATAATAGTAATCATATCCATATTCATATCAAAATCCTAGATGATACTCTATCCTCCCTATCTCCATCCATCAACCACAGTCATAATATAATATAGAATATCAATTCATCAACCACAGTCAAATATTAACATGTATTTATTCAATAATAATGCATAATATACATATATATACACACAATAGATGCAAATGCATATGAAGATAGAATAACATATTAGAGAGTATCACTCACCTAATTAACGACACGTCTCAAAGACTTCCCTCGAAAGTGCGACCCTTGAAACTAGAAGGATGCTAGAAACCAAGACACTGAATAATAAGAGATATTATTAGAATACGAGTGACTCACATATCCATACACAACTTAAAGAACATTGAGACTCTTGCTGAAATTTCGGCAAAACCATACTACTCTTTGATATCACCCAACTCAACAGAAAACATAACACTTCTAAAATAATCTTAACATTCAACACAATCTCAGCTACCCCTCTTGGGTCCTCTTAAGTCATACTCATCAACAGAACTCAACAAACTCTTAACAATTACAAACTAGAATTCGCTAAACATAATATAAATCAATTAACTGAAATAAAGGAGTTTCGAGTTTACCCTCATAATTCTAATTGAACAAACATCGAGAGTCACATCGAAATGACGAAATGGAGCTGCTGGACTGCCCCACGCACCGCCGCCGTAGCATCACCGGCCGGCCACGTGTCGCTGCTGTCGATGGCGGATCAGAGCAATCTTCACACCAGCAGGTTCACCTCGATGATAGGATCATGAAAACCACATCCGCTTGTCATCAGTCGCCGCAATTTCGACGAAAAATGCCTCAGAAGCTTTGGCCTCCATAGCTTCAATTCTGCATCCAGTGGCCGATCGGAGGCATGGCAGGTACCAAAAGGAAATCCCTACAATTCCGCATCCAGTGGCCGATCGGAGGCATGGCAGGTACCAAAAGGAAATCCTCACCACCAGGAGTCAAACGGAATCGACCTTGCTCGATTTGGCCGCCGAAATCGGCCGAAAATTGCATTTAAAGTCTCAACGCCGACGGTCCTTCTCTCCTCGCGTACGCCTCCGTCCGCCGCCCAATCGAGATGCTGCCGCCTCCCCTGAGGTCGCTGGATGGTGGGCTAGCCACTAGAGGTGGCGGTGCAGCCCATCGCCTGCCGAACGATTGCCTACCGGCACACAGCTCTCCCTCTCTCTCTCCTGCTCCTTCTCTATCTCTCTCTCTCTCTCTCCATCTATTTCTTCTTTCCTCTTTTAGCAATCGGCTGATTGGTCCACTAGGACCAATCAGCTACTGCTCTCCCTCTCTTTTCATTCTTTACCAAACTTCATTTAACATATACTTATATATATAAAACAATAATAATAATAATAGTAATACCGATAATAACAACAATAATAATAATAATAATAATAATAATAATAATAATAATAATAATAAACCATAATTTACATAATGAAGTTCAATTAATATAAACCTTTCATAATAGATATAATTATAACGAAATCCCAAACTTCCAGTAAATTTATATAATTAACAATATAATTTAGATTAATCAAACATAATATTAATTAATATCAATATTAATATTCAAAATATAATATCTCCAAATACCTACTATAATGTTTTCATAAATAATTATAAATACTTCTTCAATTATATACATATATAATATTTAAATAAAATTACCATTAATAATACATATTCAAATAGTATGAATATATATAATTTAATAAAATATAACTTCAATTCTTGCTTAAATAGGGAAAAGACTAAAATAGTATATTTCCGTACAAAAATAAAATTTTATAAAATAATTGAAAATTTAGGATATTACAGACCCTGTCCATTAGAGGGAACTAAGATGCTTATTCGGGTTTAGACTCACGATGGGATCCTTGGATTTGGATTTGGTTGATTTTGAAAATGATTTTGGGAATTGCCACCTTAATTTTTATTTAGTTGGGAAAACATTAAGGAAAAAACCCAAATTATTCCAACTTATTAATTTTGCAATTAATTTGCCCAAGGATAAAAATTACTAGTCTTTGAACCAAGTTAATCTCGGGGACTAGGTCTTTGGTTAAAAAATCTAATTTTGGCTCTTAAGTTTAATTTGACTTTGAAAAATTAATTTCATAGATGACAAATATTATATGACAATATCATGATTAATGCATGAGTATGGTATAAATGCAATGAGAAAATTAAAATAAAACATTCACAAATTACATTAAAAAAGGGGAAAAGAGATTGATTGGGATTTGTATTTGAGGTTTGGATTTAGATTTCAAACGTGCCTATGTACCCCATTGAATGGGGATCAAAATCCACGTAATTCATTCCACGATTAAGTGGAGAAGGTTTACGAGTTAATCAGATTGATTGGTTTGGTTTGGGTTTGAAAAGAAAAGGTTGATACCTTTATTTTTGGAGGCCAGAGAGCTTTACCAGACCGAAATTTTATTTTATCATGACCAGGTGATTGGATTGATTAGGAGATTAATTAATTAATGAAAATGATTAATTAACTAATTAATGTGATGAAATAGATGGATTGATGGATTAATTAATTAAAAAGATTAATTAATTAATTTGGATGAAAGGTGGATTGAGAAAAAGGATTAATTTGATTTTGGAAAAAAAATGATTAATTAATTAATTAAAAAGATTGATTAATTGAGTGATTAATTAAAAAAGAGTTTTGGTTAATTAAAAAGATTAATTAACTTGGTTAGAGTGAGGTAATTAATTAATTAAAAAGATTAATTAATTAATTAGAGAGTAATTGGAGGGAGAAGAAGAAGAAAAGTTGATAGATAACCATATATATCAACTTTGAAGGTGTGTTGGAATGAAGGATAAAGGGAGGTATTTATAAGAAAAGTGAGTGAGGGTAGTTTGGAAAGTGGAAAAGTGAAAAGACCAAAAGGGTAGAGCTAGAAAAAAGTTGAAAAAATCATATTGGGGGGTATTTTGAGGATTGCAGGTAGGCAATGGAGCCCACGCCACTAGAAGCCCCGGCGGCGCCACTGGGTCTCTGGGCGGCAGCCCCGCCGGCTGCTGATGTGGTGCATTTTTTTTTAAGAGATTGATTGGTATAGAGTTTAAGAAATTTGGATGTCTAGTGGTAGTGTAATTGAAGGCTAAAAAAAATTAGCGCTCCCGAACCCTCGCCTGCTAACTAGTTAGCGGGATCACCGTAATAGCTTTGCGTAGCGCATTAAACTCAGCAAGTGCTAAGGTTGCGTTTGGATGATGAGGGTGCAAAATTGAGAGTTTATAGCAAGTGAAGTGCCAAAATGAGAATGCAAATAAAAATAGAAAAGATTTCCCAAGGCTCTTAAAGGTTTAAGATTCATCTCCTTCTCCATCTCCATGTTCCTCTTCTTGCTCTTCCTCACTTTTGCTTAACTCCCATTCTTGTAAATTACATAAAGGAAGACCCATGTGACCTTGGATATCATAAATATAATGGTGAATGTGACCTAAAAGATTGAGTCTCCTCAATACTTTGTGAAGGAACACATTTGTCTCACTTTAAGCTTGAGGAGGTGGAGGAGAGGTTTGGTTTCCTTGAGTACTTTGAATTCCTTCTTTAAAGGGTTGGCTAGGCTCACCTTGGACACTCACCCTTGTCCTTTTCCTTGAAGTCTCTTGAGCACCAAACTCACTAAAAATGTACTTGTAATCATTATTTTTCTCCCTCAAACACTTGAAGTGAAACATGTACTCTAAGTTTAGCATGGAAGGTTTAAAGGAAGTCTGGAGGATGGCTTTGGTTTGGGGGTTAGAGCTCCCACATGCTTGGCTATAAGAGAAATATAAGAGGAGAGTAGAATGGTTCCTTTTGAAGTCTTTGCCAAGTGGACAAATTGATTTATGAGGAACTTGGCACTTTGGATTTTGTGGTTTTTTTATTAGACCAAAAAGAAAGTAAAAGTATTTTTGAGTTACCTTCTCATTGCCATTCCCTTTTGCATTAATTGAGAGGGTGACAATGCGATGGAGAACTTAAAAGGTAAGGGTTTTGAAAGGCAAGTGAGTTCTTAGCATCATACTGACTTTTGATGGATATTTCTTGTCAAAAGGAGTTGTAGCTCATGTGCAAATCAATCAAGATGAAGGAACCTTCCTTTTGAAG
Organism: Reutealis trisperma; assembly: GCA_947687605.1. Lineage (NCBI taxonomy): Eukaryota > Viridiplantae > Streptophyta > Magnoliopsida > Malpighiales > Euphorbiaceae > Reutealis > Reutealis trisperma. The sequence continues at coordinate 497,796 of CANTUT010000472.1, forward strand.
GCTAAAATTATCAGTTACTTCATCCAATCTTAGCCCATACTCCTTCTCAAAAAATCGAAAATTGATTCCATAATGTCCAAGAGGAGATGAGAGTTTCTTGTAAAAAACCATAATTGCTAAAAACTCATTAGTTAGCTCTGCATGTCCTTCTTTTTACAAAAAAAAAAAAAAAAATTCTCCATTGAAGGTTGTCAAGATAGGTGAAGGTATCTTTTTCAATTCCTAACTTTTTCAAGGAAAATAAGTTAGGCACCTTGTTCGGTTGAATCATCTTATCCTTCAGTTTCAACCAATTTGTCTTCTTTTAATCACTTATACTTTTCATAAGATCAAGAGTTGAGGGATAAGAAACTTGGGACACCATAGATTCTTTCCCTTTTGAAGATCTTGGGATTCTAGTTTTAGGGACCATTTTAAAAAAAAGGTACAAAGGTAGAAGATATGTAGAAATAGATGAAGAAAACTAAAGAAAATTGATGATAATTTGAGATGATTTGAGCAAATATGAGAGTTAAAATTTTGGGAGAGTTTGATGAATGTAAAATATATTTTGGGAGAGTTTGATGAATGTAAAATATGTTTTAGGAGATAAAAGGGGTATATGTAGCCAAAAAATGAGCATAAAACGAGCAGAAAACAACTATATTCACATTAAATTCAAAATCTAACTGTTTTCCAATGGCTAATTTTTTTTTTTTGTGAGAGTTGTAAATCGTGACCGTGAAATTTAAAATTTCCAAATTTCTTGTCATAATCCTTTTTTGTGACTGCTATTTACAAATACTGAACCAATGGTTAAAAAAATTGAAATTCACGCTCATTAAATGGAAATAGCGACCACAATTTAGAGGGATTTTAAGAATTTTAAAATGAAATAATAAAAACTCTTACACAATGCACATAACATTTACTTGTAAGATCAAAATAGATTAAAATCATACTTTAAGTACTAAAACATCATCCAATCATGAAAAATTCAAACAAATATACCATAGATACCAAAATCAGCTATAAAGCAACCAACGTGCAACCAAAAAGCAACCAAAGTGCCGCTAAGTCAAATAAGTAAATTGAGTTGAATTAAGAGTCACCTCAATTTAAAAATAAATAAGAGAAGAGAATGTTAAGTAAAGATGTCAAAATATATATATATATATATATATATATATATATATATATATATATATATATATATATATATATATATATATATATATATATATATATATATATATATATATAACATTCATGACATTTTGATGCAATTGAAAAACTTTTTTATATAATTTTGAAGATTTATGGCAATTACTCAAAGCAACATTTTCAATTGGGTATTAAACATTCTTATCAACATTGCTAATGCCAATTGCCTTTGGCATTATTTGCAAGTATGATACCCCACAAAAGCTTTATTTGAATTTTCATTCCCAATTATGTGCCTTGAGCATTCATTAACTTATCCACTTGCATATTATAATGATTATGCACACAAGAACATGAATTATGTTATGAATGTGGTTGTTTAGGGGTATGCCTCTTGTACATGAATGCATGATTTGCTTTTGGAGGCTTGGCTTTAAAGATTTGTGAACCCTTATGGATCCTTTTAGGATTGGGGGGTTTAGTGTGTGATTTTACTTAATTTTAAAAAACCTTAATGCTTAAGGTTTGAGGAGTTGTGACTTTGACAAAAGATGGAGGAGAGGATGTAGAAGTTGATGAACCATCAAAGCTAAGACCATGCCTTATTAAGGGTGGTCTTTGAGATACAATTAGTGTATTCAAAGCTTCTTTCCCTTACGAAATTTAGAAATTGAGGTTCTCAATTCTTCAACCTCTAATTTTAAAGAAACATTTTCTTTATTTAAAGTTTCAAATGAGGAGGTTTTTGTGGAAATTTCTTCCAAGGAGTCTTTAAGACTAACATTGGATGTTTACGAACTTAAAACAAGTTTTTCCAATTCTTTGAAATTCCTTTTAAGTTGTGAACATTTTTCTTTATAAAATTTCATTTTTGAAAGATATTTTTGGCACTTCAAGGCCATAGCTTTCATAAGTTCATCCTCCTCATCATCCTCATCATAGAAGTTTTCACAATCATCATTACAGAAGTGAGATGTGGATCAAACAATATCATCATCATTAGAATGAAAAGTGGAACATACCTCATTTATAGGTTCCTCCAAAGCCATGAAGCAAAGGTTGGCTACATCCTCATTCTCCTCTTCACCTGAAGGGCTATCATCCCAAGCAACCTTAAATCCTTTCTTCTTTTCCTTGTCCCATTTCTTCTTTTTCTTATTCTTAGGATAATCAAGCTTTAAATGCTTCCCACATCTAAAGCAAGTTACTTCATTTTTCTTTTTCTTCTTACATTTGATGATCTCTTTCATTCTTTTAGCAATTCTTGTTAGCTCTTCATCTTCATCATCATTTGAAGAGTCACTTGAATTACTCTCACTGTCAATATGATCTTTTGAGGACTTAAGAGCTAGTGACTTCTTTTTCTCCTTTTCTTGATGCTCTTCTTTCTTTTTCACTAAAGACATCTCTTTGGTGAGGAGCTTGCTAATAAGAACATCGATAGGAACCTTTCAAAGATCCTTATTGGCTTCTTCAATACTAGCCACTCTTGCTCCAAGTCTTTCTTTAGAAGAGCTTTGAGAATCTTGTGATTAATATCAACCAAGTTGTATATTTTGCCTAATTTCTTCATGTTGGTGACAATGGATAAGAACCTATTTGTCATGTCAGTGATGCTCTCATTAGACTTCATCTTGAAAAGCTCATACTGGGTTGTAAGTAGGTGAATCTTCTTAGCTTTGACTTGCTTGGTTCCTTCGTGGTAGTTTTTTAGAGCTTTCCAAATGCTAAAAGCACTTGAACAATGTTAAACCCTACCACATTCTTCTCTTGAAAGAGAACTAAGAAGAATTGCCATAGCTCTCTTATTCTTTCCATTGGCTTTTCATTGTGCATCCACCCATTCCTCTCTAGGACTTAATTCTTCAACACCATCAACCGCTCTTGATGGAGGTTTCCATTCCTTAATTATGCAATCCCATAAATCTATGATATCACTATCAAGATATACCTCCATTATAAACATTCAATGTGCAAAATTGGCGTCATCGAAGTGTGGCTTGAGGTGATGCATCCCTTCATTGGCCATTTTGATCTTTTCTCAACAATTAAACTTGAAGAATGATACTAAAGCTTTGATACCACTTGTTTGCCTTTGTGCACCAAGAAAGGGGGTTGAATTGGTGAGAAATTATAATTTAATTCAAAAGGAGATAGGAAAAGAAAGATAAAAACACAAGATTTATAGTGGTTCGAATCCAGTTGATCCTACATCCACTTCCCAATCACACTATTGGGTATTTCCACTGTCTATGGAGTTTTATCAAGTTCACTCCCAACTTAGGGTTTAGGCTTACACCAAACCTTACAAGAATTTTCCCAAGGCTTACTCTTAACCATAACAAGAGTTTTGAGAAGGCTAACTCTAAAACTCAACCAAGTGTTTTACAAAGGCTTACACTCAAATCTAAACAAGAATTTTCTAAGGCTCACTCCCCAACTTATACAAGTGTTTCAATGGCTAACACTTAACCAACCAATACAAGATGTGTCTTACAAAGGTTTTTGATTTGAGAAATGAAATTGTAAGAGTTTGGACACTTGTAAAACTATTCTCTATTGTCTAAGGCCTTTGGAGGAGGTATTTATAGCTTATATCCTCCAAAGAACTATTACAAATAAGTACAAGAGATAAAAAATAAATTCCTAAACAGCTTGCAAAAAGTTCTTTGCCAGAAGTATAATAGCAATCGCAATTCAAGTTTCATGTCTAGAATTACAGTCGCTACTAAGGTTGTGAACCTTTTGTCCTTCGTCCTTCAATTGCTTTAATTTAATTGCAATCGCTATTTGTATGTTACGGTCACGAAATTTTTATTGCAGGCGTGATTTGGCTATTACGGGCATGATTTTCATGTCAAATTTCTACACTTAGAGAATTTATGATTTCTTGATTCTTTAACCTTTTCTAAGTGTATTTCCTATAAGATAGATAATAATTGCAAACATTAATTTATTTCAATTTAATTGACAAGATTAAAATAAAAATTGACCGAATTGTAAACCAACTTAGGTCAACACAATAATTTTAAAAATGTTAAATTATCATGTTTGTTAGGAAAAAAAAAAACTTATCAATATTATAGCATATGATTTTTTTTTATTAGAATATGAAAATAAGTAAATTGTTAATTAATAAATATTCATGTTATATAAATACTAGAAATCTAACCCATATTTCACACGGTATTATTATATTGAAAAAATTTTTAAGATCTAAAATTTAAATTTGTACCAACATAATTTAGACATAGTATGTTACACCAGATATTAATAATATTCAAATATAAACAATGACGTGAAAATAATTTTTTTTTGAATAAGAAATATTTTTAAAAATTAGAGCTTATAGTTCAAAATGGATAATAAAATACTAAATTGCATTAAAATAATAAAACAAAAGACTTTTGACCATATTTTATATTATAAATTGTATCAATACCCAATACTAAAATCTAATCAAGAAATTAGTACTTTTTATTAATAATATTATTAAAGTCCAAAAAATAGTTATAATAAAAGTGATAGAGGCTATATAGAGTTTAACCACAATTATAATTTAGATATTTTGCCATTGAAAGAAGAAGAAGAGTAAATTGGTTCCTACAGCTCGATTCATCATTCAAATAATTAATTTCAATTAAACTAATAGGATACATTTTGGCTAATATCACCTTGAATTTCATAAGCACAAAGATAATTTATATAAAAAAAAATTAAAAATGCAAGCTATTTTAAGTTAAAAATATATATATATATATATATATATATATATATATATATATATATATATATATATATATATATATATATATATATATATATATATATATATATAGCTAGAAGAGTAAATAAAAAATAGAGAGAAAAGAAATACACATGGGGAAAATGTGGTTCATGATGCATTGTTTATATAGTAAAGGTAATATTTATGTTATGTTCGAAGATTGTATACATAGAAAGTAAAGAGTCAAGAATTAATTACTAAATAATAGAAAAGAAATGAAAAGACTTTATAATCATAAATTTTAATTTTAAGTATATAAAAAATTTAAAATTTTTAAGAAAAAGATAATCATAAATTTTAATTTTAAGTATATAAAAAATTTAAAATTTTTAAGAAAAAGATATATAACTTTTAGAAAAAAAAATGATGGATGATCCACTTGTAATGTATGGGCTCAAGTTTTAAAAGGAAAAAAAAAAGTTAAAAATATATATACATAAATTTTGTAAAAGTTCACCTATAAAATTCGAGAAGAGTAATATAGAAATCAAAAAGAGTAATATAGAAATCAAAAGTTCTTTTTATTTATTGTTATTATATGAAAGACAATCTAATTAAGATTAACTCTTGTACATTAATTTAAGAAAATCTTTATTAACAAATAATAAATTTAACAATAATGATTTATTATTTATATTTAATTTTTAAATAATAAAAAATTATAAAATTTGTAAAAATTAGAAATCTCGTTATAAGAAAATTAGGCTGTTCATATATACTTGTACAACTTTGTTTTTGGCTTGGGCTTTAATATGTAGTTATATAGATATACTTGCATATTATACTTTTCATCTAAAAAATTATCGTGCTTATTCTTTTAATTGATATTTATGCATTCAACTATTGTAGTAATAAATTTATATATTAATTTAACTTTTTAATTTATGCAATGAAATGGTATTTAATAGGTATCGATGGAGTGATAAAATATCTACATCAAAAGTCAAAACATATAATTCTTTAGAAATTTTAATTTTTTTCTTCTTATTTTAATTAATAAATAAAATATATATGTAACACATGTGGTAAACAATATCAATAATAAATTTAAAATTGAGGTAATGTTTGGTAAAATTGAAATAATTTTTAAATTGTAAAAATATTTAAAAACTCATTCGCCTTATCAAATAATTTAAAATTATTATGTACTGAAAATTTTAATTTTACAAATTAAATGGTGTTTTCAGTATTAATTTTTTTTATTATCTTATTTTTATAGTCTAATTTTGCCCCTTAAATAAAGGTGGTGATTCATTTAGTCTGAAATTTAATTTTCTTATAAATATAATGTCTGTAACAATCACATATCATAATCTTTACAGTACAAGTCAAAATAGAAAACTCACAGTGGATCTAGAGATAATCAGGCTTGAACAATTGGGATTCTATAGGTTTATGGATACTATTTCCTACTCGCCACAAATCCTGTCAACCATGAATAAAAAATCTACTTTTCACTCTCTGGGGAGGATATTAAACTAATTAGGTTATATGAGACATTCTGTGAGTAAGTAGACCAGCATTTCTATTGAAAAATACAAGATTTTATTTAAATCAATTTTCTATGAGATTTTGATATCATAAAGGGTAAACGTAATACAATAAAATTTCCCTAAATTAATATGATCTGTGGTGTAATTTTATATTAATTAGTAGGAATTATTAATTTGTAAAACATCTAAATAAAAACCAAAAATTTAATTTTTAATTCTAGTAATGTTTATCATTTATAAGTTACAATAAGTTTAATATACATTTCCAACAAAAAAAATTAGTTGTAAAGGTGGTTTATATTCCCAATTAAAAATTAAATGTGAGAAATATCATAAGACTAATGTTAAATTTATAAAAAATCTCATAATAACGACAATGTCATTAGACCATGAAAAAAAATTTGAAGAAGATATGGATGATAACTTTCCTTTATTTAATATAATAGAAATTATGCATTATTTATTGATGTATTTTTTTACTTGACTTTTCAAATCCTACTTATATTATATATTATAAAGTATTATGAGATGCATAGTTAGATATCAGGATAATTGGGAAAAAACAAGTTATTTTTGATAGGTAGTTTTCTAAGAAATATGATTCTGCTAATTAATACTCTTAGTAATTTTTAAAGTATTTTGTATTAATTATTAGATAGTAGGAATATTAATTTATGTATGTGAAACGTTGTTGATTGTATGAAATTTTATTAAATATTAGAGATTATTAATTAATGGGATATTAATCTAAAGATGTTTTACTTTATTAAATTTCACGTAATTGAATCATTTTAGATGATTAGTAATTCAAATTTATCTATTATATATTGCTTATAAAATTCATCAAACTGAAGTTATATATTTTACACCCGATTTTTAAATAATGATTAAAAAAATTTATATATATGTATAATCAAATAATTTCTTTAAAACTAAATTTCTATCAAGTCGCTTTATCAATTTTTTATATTATTATATTTTTATTGATTGCAATCAAAATTTAAATAAATCACTATTTTGCATGCTTAGACATGACATAATGGTAAATAGGGTTGAATACATGTTGGAAAAATCTAGAAATTTAAAAATCTTCAGAATCGAACTAAATTTTAGTGATTTTCAAAATAGGATATCTGGAACCAAACTGTGAGAGAAAAATATTTATACCAAATCGTCCCGATTTTTTAGAATACTTCAGAAGGATTAGTTCAGTACTGAATGAGATAAAATGAAGATTTAAAGATTTTCTATTATAAATAATTAAAAGTATGTATTTTGAAAATAAAATTTTATAATAAATAAATATTAAATTTGACTTTTGCATTATTGAATGTTCTTAAATTTGTTACTAATTCAATATTAAAAGGTATATATATATATATATATATATATATATATATATATATATATATATATATATATATATATATATATATATAATCTTTTAAATCGATTGTAGTTTCAATCTTTTAGTTTTAGATAGTTAGATATAATTCGGTACTATATGGTAAAAATAACTACTAATATTTAAAATCATACAAAAAAAAAATAATTGAGTTCGAAAAAAGTCAAACACTTAATGAATATTTTTCGGTTTTAAAAATTTTTGATATGGTTTGGTATCTTTGAGTTCTATACTTAACCCCAATAATAAGTACATATAAATAATTTGAATAATAAATCTAGAGTCGACTATATTCTCCCTTATTAAAAAAAAAAGGAGAAGAATATGAACAAAGAAATTATTAGGCTAATTAATTTGAAGAAATCATTTTTTTTCTATATTCTTTCCATATAGATGAATATTGGGCTAATTAATTTGAAAAAATTATTTTTTTTCTCTCTTACAATCATTTATTTCAAATCATTTTTTTTAGATTTATAAAGATTTGATATACTATTTAATTATTAATCAATTAAATTTTAGTTCCTGAAGAACTAGCATTATAAATAATACTAGTTTTTCAGGAACTAGTATTTAAAATATAATGCTAGTTTTTCAGGAACTAGAATTTAATTGATTAATCATTAAATAGTATATAAAATCTTTATAAATCTAAAAAAAAAACGATTTGAAATAAATGATTGTAAGAGAGAAAAAAAATGATTTTTTCAAATTAATTAGTCCAATATGTTCAAACGATTTCTAAAAAAAAAAACGATTTAGTTTTTTTTTTCTTAAAAAAATATTTGATACATAAATATTAATAATAATAGTAATTAATTAGATAAAAATTGTTCACCATAAATCTTGAATTTTATTTTTTCAAAATTTTCGCCTTAGTTGGGTTGTAGCAAACCACAAGCTATCTAAAATCATGAACAATATTGTAGAACGATTCGTACTGATAACGTATTATAAATAAAATGGAGAAGAACATGAACAAAGAATATAGAGAAGAGAATAGTTTTTCTAGTTATTCCATTCAATAGTATTAAATCCTTTATATAGAGTACAGAAAAGAAACAAATATGATGCTTTTCCAATAAGAAAAATATAAGAAATATGAAATTTTTCCAATAAGAAAAATACAATCAATATTAATATGAAAACTAAAATATTCACATATATGAAAAGATATCAATCAAATCTTATAATATATCATAACAATTCTCCCTTATTAAAAAAAATTTTTTTAGTTTAACCCATTTATGATAAACTTAAGATTTTTTTTAATTAATCATTTTATTCCTTCAATAATGAAAAGACGATGCAGCTGACATTTCCATTTATATTCTACTGAATTCTAAACTGCCAGGGAGGAAAAAAACAAAAAAAAGGAAAAAACAAAACAGGAAAATCAGAGCCGTAGGTTTTTGGCTATAAAAATTTGAAGGGCTAGCGTTTGAATCGTAAACAAACAAAACAAACTTAGGGTTGGTGTTTATTCTTTAAGCTTTCACCACACGCCGTTCTTTCAAAGCAAAACTCTCTTCTTATTTTTATTTATTGTACTTTATTTTTGGGCTTTCTCTAATAGCACCCGATCATTATCTCAATCTGGCTACAGAAAGGTCAGAAACAAAAGCTTTCACACCTTTCTTTTTTTATTTTTCTAATTATATTTGTATTTTTGTTTTGATTTGCTAATCTATTTTGAGTCTTTTTTTTAATTTTTTAATTTTGGGTTCTTGATATTATTTTTTCCAAATTTTATTGTTGTTTGATAATATTTCTGTCGTAAAATTGTTGAATAAATGCGTCTCTGCTTTTTTGGTTTGTTTTATTTGTTTATTTAGATCAATTGTTCTTGTTGTTTCTTTGAAGGAGTATTGATAATGAGATTGGATTCTTTCAATGTTAGGTTGGAATTTAATAAATTTTGCAATTCACTAGACTGATATTAGCTAATTTCAATTTTATTAGCTGTTTCATTGGCTTTGTGATTGCATTTTCTGGATATTCTTTTCAATCTATGGTGGCTATATCATGCGTATATGTGATATGATTTGATGGGTATTTGTGAATGAATATTGCTTAAGAAAGGAGGCTGTTTTTAAACATTTTATGATGAGTATATGCGATATGCTTTGATGGGTATTTGTGAATGAATGTTGCTTAAGAAAGGAGGCTGTTTTTGACCTTTCTATCATGAGTATGTGTGATATGCTTTAATGGGTATTTGTGAATGAATATTGCTTGAGAAAGGAGGCTGTTTTTAACCATTCTTGTTCATGTATATAACATGTATGTATTTGTTTTGTATATAGTATTCTTTTTCATTATTCTGCTTTTAGATTACTGCTAAAATGTGTAACTAACTCTTTATCCCCTGTTTATCAGGCCAGCATCTTTTATACATGTTAGAAATTGGCTTTTCCTAGTTGGCGAAGATTTTGGTTCACTCTGGCAGCTGCAACAAATTTTAAGTATTCTCGCACCTCTAGGTGGGTGTGGGGTGATAACGAGAGAGTGATATTGCTTTTTGTATTGAGGAGATCAAGGTCATCTCATGTTTGGAGACTCTGCCGTGTTTCTGAGGGTTTGTCACTTGATTATGGCTAAGGTTACTTTTTGCTAGATCCCTAGATGCTTGATGTTAGTTGACATTCTACATTAGCAAATTTAGACTCTTGTTCAGGCTTACATTGATGCAAAGAATATAAAGGTTGTTTATTGTTAGTTAGCGCTTTTATGTAATATAAGAGTAGGATTGGATGTAGCTCACTGGTGTTGCCGCAATGGTTAGGTTTTCGTGCTTCAATGCTAATATCCATTCCCACAAACCAAAGGTAAGTGGTTGAATCACCAACAATTGGATTAGTATCGTTGTTCTCATGTTCCTTAGGTTTCTAGTGATTAGAGTTTTTCTTTCTCATGTAGAAAACCATCGAATCTTCTGTTGAAGCAATGCGTAACAACTTGCAAGCTCGCTCGGCATCAACCAAAGCTACAAACTTAAATTCATTTTTTGCAAAGGCACATGCTGATACTGAAATTAGTACCAGCCCCAGTAACGCTACAGGCTCTGTGTTCATTGGACAAGGCGAGAAATCTGCGGAAATGAAGGTCAAAATTACTATGGAGAATGAGACAAGAGTCCATAAAAAATGCCTTCTTAAGAAAAGTCAATCTCTAGGAAGTGAATTATGCCATGAGAGAAGAGTTCTTTGTGAAAATGATACAGAAGATGACATGGATCCGGGATTTTCTAGTGATTCCCTTGATCAAAACAGATTGGTTGGACCAGATGGTACCAAATATCCTGGAGAGAGCCCAACCAGTTATCAGGAAAATGTTCCGCAATCAGAATCCGCTCAAGCAGGTTCTGATCTTGTCAACAAACAATCCATCTTCTCAATTGGAGATCCTCAGCATTCAGAGAAAGAAGGCCCTGAAGATTCTGAACCTCTGTCATTTGGTAATTGTATTGATGAATTTGGCAACTGTGTGCCTCGCACCCCTCCACTGATTGTTAAATCATCCTCTTTGCCCAACATGAGTCCTTCTTCACCTGTTTCTGGTGGATGTTCTTACAAATATTTAGCACCTCATTCAAGATCTTCTAATGACCTGCACATTCTATGCGATAGGTGGAAGGATGATTCATTTCTTGAAGTTGGAACACAAGTGATAAATGAACATACAAAAAATGATAACGTTTCTAAACCTGAGAAAATTAATTTTGAAAATTCTCTTGATGATGGTTATGATTCCTACAATTATTCAGCTATGGCAAAAGACTGGATAATACCAGTTACGAATGAGGTAGGCTTGGCAACAAGCCTCCAGGGAGAATCCTCCATTCGCCAGCTTGATGAATTACCGAGCAAGGATTTCAAAATGAAGCTCATTGAGGAGTGGGTCAATGATCTTCAACATTGCAGTCCATTGGAAGAAACAAATGAATTAACAGATACTATTCGTCCACTGAATGGAGATTCCACTGTCATTAGTGGTTTGACTGTTACAAAGGTCGATGGCAAGGCCACTCCTGGCATGGAATCTGCTAAAAGATACATATCTTCTTTGGGTGCCTCTGCTACCACAGCTCAACTGTCTAATCACGGACTAGTGACAATCCCATTTCTTAGTGCATTTGTTAGCCTGAGGATACTTAACCTATCTGGAAATTCCATAGGTTTGCATCTCTAGCTGCATTTTTATCTGTTTGTGTCTCGCTCCTTGCGTTTTAGTGGAGTGATCTTGAACTTGGGAGCAAATATCTTTCTTATGTTGAATCTTACTATTACCTTGATCCTTATTTTTTATTGTTGCCCACTTTTCAGTGAGAATAACTGCTGGTGCACTCCCTCGAGGGCTTCATATGTTGAATCTGTCAAAAAATAATATTTCCACCATTGAGGGTTTACGTGAACTAACCCGACTTCGTGTGCTTGATTTGAGCTACAACCGGATATTCAGAGTTGGGCATGGTATGGCATATTATTAACTATAACTTAATAGTGAGCTTTTTAGTATTTGGTTATTTTTATTTTTTGTATGCCAAATCTTTTGGCATCCTAAACATTGTTGATTCTTGTGACAAATGTTTTTCCTCTTTTTTTTTTTTTTTTTGGTTCCATTTTCAAAGGTCTGGCTTCCTGTTCTGCTTTGAAAGAGTTGTACTTGGCGGGAAATAAAATAAGTGAGGTAGAGGGTCTCCATCGTCTGTTAAAACTAGCCGTGCTGGATCTGCGTTTCAACAAAATTTCTACAGCCAAGAGTCTGGGCCAACTTGCGGCCAACTACAATTCCTTGCAAGCTGTCAGCTTGGAAGGAAATCCAGCACAGAAAAATGTTGGAGATGAACAACTCAAGAAATATCTGCAAGGCCTTCTTCCCCATCTGGTTTACTTCAATCGGCAGCCAATTAAAGTCAGCACTTTGAAAGATGCTGCAGATCGATCAGTAAGGCTAGGCATGAATGGCCACCAGTTTGATCGTAGCCTGAGGTCAGATAACAAAACCGCACGGAAGCTTAGCCATGGAACCAGCAGTAGGCCAACATCTTCATCTACTCGTGGTCGTAAAGGTCAAACTGTGTCCTCACCAAAGTTGCCAAGGGGTAGGAATGCTCGTCTGCCACCACTTGGAACTAAAGCACCAGCTGACCATCAGCAACATAATCTTGATATTGGTAGCAAACTTCCCAACTTTAGAATGGAGCTCTCAATTCGAAGGAGTCGAAGCGAAGGAACTTTAGCAGCTTTGTAAGAGGGTTTGTTATGCTTTTGACAGTCTGTATGGTATGCTACTTGAAGTGTTTGTTGTCCTAGTCATCAAGCTGTGGTCTCACCAAAACGGTCCGGAGTTTTGCCATTTTTATCAAAAATGTCGTTATGTTGATCTTGTTAGCAATATTCATCTGTCCTGTGTTCTCATTTCACTGGAGTTGAGGAGCTTGGGGAGTTATCAGATGATTTGTGCTTTCCATTTATTGCTGTTTGGTTTTGTGGTTTTCAATCTGTGTATTACACTTGCTGCAAGTTTGATGTGGCTGTTGATTTCTTGACAATAATAACATTTTCTGTTCCATTTTGCAGTTGAAAGATGTAATTTTTGGCTTACAGACTCCTCAATGAAATATTTTATCTATTAAATTGTACGGTTGCTCGACTGGGAGTCATTAGTGACTGTAAGATGCAATGTTACGTGCGATTTACCATCTTCTGATGGGAAAATGTGGGATTTATAGTTTGAGGTCCATACAGTATAACACAACTCAATGTGAAATGCGCTAAACTTAAACCGATTTTTCACTCGAAATAAATAAATTTATTTCATATCTCAAATTAAATTTAGAATAAACTTGGGTGAACTAATTTATAATTTTTTAAAGATTAGATAACATAAATATATTAGTATACAAATCCATGTTTCGGGCAGTTATTAAAATATTTTTAATTAATTTTTATACATCGCAAATGAAAATATATAAATACAAATACAAAATTATCATATATTTTGTATAAATAATAATAGTTACTATATAATTGATTTCTAAGCTAGTTTCTTTTTCAATATTTTTATTTTCTCAATATTTTTATTTATATATATGTATATACAAAATTTAAATTATCAAGCATAATATTCAATGTAAAAAAAAAAAATTTAATCACAGTATTCAATATTCAATGAAAAAAGAGTTACGGGAATATAACAATGAAAATAATTAAAATGTATTAAAAATGTTATTCTATTTTATTTGTTTATTTTTTATAGTATTATTTTCTATTTTCTTTTCTCACTTAGTTTGCCCAAATAGGGTTATCATATGAAAACAAATAAAAGAACTCTTCAACTTACATACTTTCTCTATTCATAAATTATAGTTCACTTTTATTTTAACACAAATATTAAAGATTTATGTTTTTTTTACTATTTTACCCTTATCTTGACAACTAATAGTGTTAATTATTCTAAAATAATGTGATTGAATATAAAAATTCTAAAGGGCACATTTGAAAATACAATAATAAATTTAATTTGAAAAAGAAAGTAGATTTTTTTTTTTGAAAATCCCAAAAAGGGAAAGTGGATTATAATTTATTGACGGAGGGAGAATTAAATATGTTATTAATTATCTCATTTATTTTTAATCATTTTAAATACTTAAAATTATATAAAAATTTGAAAATTTTATAAAAATAGATAAATGGAATAGTGAGAATAGATAAAATTTCTATTTTTTCTAAGTTTTAGCCTCAATATTTAGTAAAAGTATATAGATTTAAAAATATATAAAAATTTATATATTCAATTACACTGATAAGTTTTTAAAATTGAATGTTATAATATTCAAATTTGACCGGATTTGCTACTCAAAATTAAATAGCAACTAATTAAAATATTTTGAAGGGTTATGTAAAAAAATTCATGAACTTTCACCAAATTTATAATTACAACACCAACTTTTAATTTTTGGCAAATTAGGTCACAAACTTTTAATTGGAAAATTTTGCATTGGTCATGATTTTGGCCTTAGCTTTGATAGCCAAAGCTGATGTGGCAATTGTTTATTAATAATTTTTCCATGTTAGTTGGAGTTGTGAAATTATGAAAAAAATAAAAAGAAAAATATATGCTGCCTAGATTGAAATGATAGCGTTTCAATAAGGAAAATCCTCAATTTAGGGTATGTACTATGCGAAAAATGCAATTAAGGGTCCATAATTTATTAAGAAAATTATGCGGTCTACTCTTTTTCAATTTGTTATTATATTTATACGCTGCGTTTTGGGTTTTTATTTTCTTACTTTTTTATTTTTTCGTTCTTACACTAGTATTATTAGGGCTTTTATATTTTTACTCGAAACCTATTTGAACGATCTCTGATGCTCTGATCATCATTTCTTCATTTTTCTTCCTTGCGCTTCAAAATTGGGAAATGGTGGGTTACTAAAGACGGTTGTAATTTTGAATTTGTAATTTGTAGGTTTGCAGTTTTAATCATTGTGTTATATTATGGTTTTTACTCGACATTTTTTTCTACTAAATTGTGCTCTAATTCACAGATTATTAGAGATTTGTGTGTTATTCGTTCTTCTCCAAAAAGGATTTGTGTGGTAGTGAGAAGAAGAAAATGGGTAAGAAGAGGGATTCTAGGTTTACAAAAAAGGGTATTGAAAGTTTGAAAAAGAATGTTGATGATGTTGAGGGAAAGAAAATTGATGTTGGTGATTCTTCTTCAAAGAAGGGTTTTGAGGGTATTAAGTCTCCAAAGAAGAGGAAAACGTTTGTTTTTGAAGGAGATGAAAAGGCTAGTCCAAAGAAGAGGACATGGTCTGTTTTTGGTGTTTCTGAAGGGGATGAAAAGGCTAGTACAAAGAAGAGGAGAAGATCTATTTCTAGTGTTTCTGAAGGAGATGAAAAAGTTGCTGGTGTTAGGAAACGAGCGAAGGTTTTGATTAGTGAACCTTCTGAAAAGAAGTCTGATGTTAGTATTTTTCTTTTTATAGTGTTTGTTTTTGTTTTTATTTTTTTTATTTTGACTTGATTTTGTTTGTATTTTATTCATTAGAGGCGATGTTTTTATATGTGAGGTTGTTTTTGTATTGTTATTGACTTAATTATGAGTTGACTTAGTTATACATTTTAATAGTAGTTGATTATGTGTTATTGATTTTGTGTTTTGAATGGTGAATATACTGTTATTGGTAGTTTATTTTTGTTATATTTTTAGTAGTTAATAATTTTAGATTTATAATATTTTTTAAGTTATAGGTTGTATTGAATTTTGTT
Organism: Reutealis trisperma; assembly: GCA_947687605.1. Taxonomy (NCBI): domain Eukaryota; kingdom Viridiplantae; phylum Streptophyta; class Magnoliopsida; order Malpighiales; family Euphorbiaceae; genus Reutealis; species Reutealis trisperma. The sequence goes on from CANTUT010000472.1 coordinate 513,904, forward strand.
TTGTTTGTGGTTTAATATGCTTGTATTTCAAGTTTATTTTGTAGTGAATTTTGTTCTGTATTGTTATTAACTATATTTTGAACTTTAATTGTACTTACTTACTTATTGTTGGGGTAATGTGATTTGAATAGATAATAATTGGTGGTTTAATTTTATTATAATTTTAGTTGCTAATGTTTTTATTTTGTTTGTGAATAGAGAATAATTGTATTTATAAATTGTATTTGTTTTTGTTTTATTTTGTGGTTTATTATGTTTTTATTTTAAGCTTATTTTGTAATGATTTTTTTCTTGTTATTGTATCTTATTGTATATATGTTTATAGATGAGTTGATTTCGATTTGATTTTTAGTTGATTTTTATGTTTTTAGTTATATCTTTTGTGTTTTTATGGGTTGATTATTGTTATATTGTAAGTTAATTTTTTTAATTCATAGTATTTGATTAATTTTATTAATCTGTATTCTCATTAATTTTGTTTTATGTTTTTGTTAATTGTTTATTTAGTTGTGGCAGTATAAAGTTCATTCAGATGAGTATTTTTTTTAGGGAGATAACAATTCATCTTTTATATGAGAAGATCAATGTGATTAAAGAAACCCTTTCCGAATCTCAACTGAAGTTATTTAGAGAAACTTGTTTTGGGTATTTTCTTGATATACCTCCTTTTAAGATACAGGCACAACTTATTCATGCATTGCTGCTGAGGGAAGTTATTCAACAAAAAAATAATGAGTTGTGAATTATTGTTAATGGAGTTAGGTTGAGATTTGGTTTGGATGAGTTTGCTCTTGTTAGTAGTTTAAATTGTCAGGGTGGGAATAATAAGTTGAATTATTCACATGGTAGGAATGAATTATTAGAGAAGTATTTTATAGGAGTTTAGAATGTAAATAAGAAGTCTTTAGAGGAATGTTTTTTGTCAAAAAGGTGGAATGATAATGATGAAAATGCTGTTATAATTGCTATTCTATATTTTATTCATTTGTTTTTGTTGAGTTCTCCAAATATTAGAGCAGTTAAAATGGAGTACTTTGATATTGTTGATAGTGGTGAATACAATGATTATGTATGGGGTAAAGATGTATTTGATTTTACTATTGATTCTCTTTAGAGACAAGTTGTTGGTAAGTAGAGAAAGTACAAGGATTCCAAGGGTGAGGGGAAATGACATAGTTTGTATTATTGGTTGATTGGTTTTCCCTTTGCTTTCAGACATGGTTTTATGAGTGTTGTTCTTATGTTTTGGGAAAATTATGTGTTTCAAGTAATTCTACTATTTCTCGGACTTTGAATTGGAATTCTAGTAAGTGCCCTAATTTTAAAGCTATTAAGAGGACTTTGTTTAGTGTTTCAAGTTCAAAGGTAATTTTTTTAAATTTTTTTTAATGTTTATATTTATATTTATATTATTTGTTTTTTATTTGTTGTTTTATTTTTGTAGTTAAAATTGAGGAATATTAGTCCTTCTTCTGAGGAGAGATTGAAGTTAAATTTAGATGGATTTTTTCATAATGGAAAAGGGAAGGGTGTTGAGGAAGATAAAGAAAAAGAAGATGATGATTTTGATGAAATTTTTTATCGGTACCATAAATCCAATGAAGGTGACAATTCAAAAAAGGATAAAATAAGTGATGTTAAGGCTGATTATTGTCTAAAGGAAATGAGGGACAAGTTGAATATGGTTATTTCTAGTCAAAACAAGATAGTTGATGATTTTTCTGCTTTGAAGAACTACTTAGCAGGACAATTTCCTTCTGTTTTTAATGAATTTAAAGAAATCAAAACTAAAATTGGTGCTGATTGTGGCAGAGTTGCTTTTGAATACAAATCAAAAGTAAGTATATAAGTATTATTTCTTAATAACTTATTTTATATAGAAGTAATATGATTAGAGTTTAATGATGATATACTCATAATATACTCAAAGTATACCAAAAATAATATTCGAGTGTATTGAAATTATACATAATGATTTATTTATTTTTGTTTTCATGGACTAATGAAACTCAAGATCAGAAAAATGATGAGAATGAAGAAGAAGATAAAGATGAAGATAATGATAAGGTGTTATTTTTTTTCATTTTTGTATTATTTTATTTATGCATTTCAATTTTTATATAATATATGTAGTATGTTTGTTTTATATAGTTGTTTTATTTTGGTTATTATTTTTTTATTTGTTCTATATATGCTTTTAGAATGATGAGGAAGAAAAAAAATTAAGTAAAAAGGATGGACACAATGGTGATGATGAGGGATTTGGTGATGTTGGCAATGAGGATGTTGATGAAGGGGATGATGATGATGGTAGAGAAAGTAGAAGAATTGAGCACTAACATGTAGATGATAATGTTTATTATTTTATTTTATTTTTTTAATATTTTTGTTTTTGACATAGTTATATGTTAAGATAGATTTTTAAATGGTTGCGATGATGTTTTGCAGAATGAGAAATTTTAAAGTCATGATGTTGGAGATGTTTTTAGTTCATCTTTCCTTGATGATATTGATCCAGCTTTGTTGGATGCAACTATTGATTATGCATTAAAGAGTGTTGGTAAAATGAAAGGTGTACAGGTTTGTGTTTATGTGTTTTGATTTTGAGTATATTTTATATTTATTTCAAGTATAATGTTAGTTGATTTTGATTTTATTTTGAGTTGATTTTAATTATGTTTTATCCTTTTGATTTTGTATAGAGTATATCATGGTTTAGTTTTTATTTTTTGTTGTCTATCAATAGGAATCACCGAGTGATTGCACATATATTATTCCTTTTTCTGGTGCTGTTGACAATGCTAAAAAGAGGGTGATTTAACCTGGGTTGTTTTGCAAATCCCCATTTTTGAATAAATTTAGTTCTTTTGGAAGTAGTGGTGCAGTCATGCAATGTCAACAAAAGGATGTTGTAAGGTGTAGGCTGTCACCATTGGATGATAGTTTTGGATCTACTACTGAGTTTAACAAATAGTGCATATTTGATAGTTGGATTGAGAAAGGATTGAAGAAGAGAAACAAGTAATATTTATTTTTTATTATTTTTTTTAAATTTGTTATTTATTTATTTTTAAATTTATGATTGTGTTTTTTTTTGCTATTTTTTAAGGAAGAAAATGTATTCGGAATTGGATGATATTATTTCACCACCTTTAAAGCTTGGTGTCACTGAAATTGATCGAAAGATGTAGTTCTATACTTTATATAGTTGTGGTCGTTACCTAACTAGAATTGTAAGTTGTTTATATATTAGAGTTTTAGTTTGTATTTTTTAATTATTTTTAGTAGTTGTAAATATTTTTTTTATATTATCCACACATATTTTAAAGTTTTATGTTATATTAATTTTTTTATAGTGTTTTTGTAGCATATAGATGTTATATTTTATTATTTGAGGAAAAAAGGGAAATACTCCAACAACACTATTGTTAGGTTTACTACAACTGATATTTTGTTTAATTATCGAATTAAACTTTTTATATAAACTTTATTTGGATAGGAAGAAAGATTTGTCAGTTGTTAGTTTTGACAGTATTATTATTAAGTATATTCTTGGGTATTTTATGCTTTGCAACTCTACTTGGGCTAATGTTGATCATGTATTATTTCTAATACATGTTTCATTACATGAACATTGGATTCTTTGTTGTTTGAGTTTCAAGGAGAGGTGTTTGTTTGTGTATAATTCATTAAGGTATGCAAGAAGTGATTCTATTGCAAGAGAGGAAGTTCAGGCATACAGTGTTCCTTTGCCACATTTTTTTTATGTATGCTTGACTTTTTTGTTGGTCGAAAGGATATTGATTCTTTTGCTGGAGTATATGTGATACAGGTCAAATTGAATACCTTAGTCTTTAATACTAAGTATAGAGTGAGTAGGGTATCAAACTCTAGGAAATTTAGAGAAATTTTATATTAACCGAGTAATTACTAAGATGGATAGGCAAACAACAAACAAGAAGATGTTGGTTTATTCTAACTAATCTAAAATACTAAAGTTTTATTATTACTTTAATTAATATCAATAAAAAATGAATAATAGAATTACAATTCAGAATTAATTTTGAACTATAAACGTTAACAACATATAAACACATGCAATGATTAGAGAATATGACTAATAATTCTTAAAGTCAACTCTTATTGTCAATTAAGAGTATTTTAATTTAGAGTCTATAAGCATTCTGATATCATTATAGAGATAAAGTAGAATCATTAAGTTCCATGCCAATTCTTTAACCCCTCAAAGTAGATTTCTTGTCTCCAAGTACTCTCCTATCCTTTGAGTAATTTCAATTGCATTTCCACCAAAATGCCCCAACTCTCATTGTGAACAAATTGACTAACAAGTTATATATGGTGATCAAGCATACATAACACAATGTAGGACTCAATTGAAACTAAATCACTCATGCATATTAAGAATGCAGTTTATAAAATTAATTCATCATTGCAATTCTAACAACTTATTAGCCTTAGTACATGGTAAAATATAAAATAGTAATAATGCAAGCATTCATTATTGAATAGTAAAATAAAAAAAATAGAAGAAAGGAAGAAAGATTGATGAATGAAAACTCTTTTATTATTCAAGAAATTACTTGCACAATTCTTGAAGTTGAAGTGCCTTTTGGAAGGACACTTGTTACAAACCAAGTACTTAATTCTAATAAGATGTTTACAAGGATTTTAAGTAAGTTTTTCCTATCTAATATAATAGCATCTCCTCCCCAAAATAAAGCCAAATCCAAGTATTTATAGGCCCCAAGGTGTCCCAAGAAGTGCCCCTTTGAAAAAGGTGTCAAAATGAAAGAGTGCCTTGAAAGAGTGTAGTAACCACCTTGTCACGAGTCAGCACTAACTGTGACGATTAGTGACAGCCTTGAAATCATTTCCTTGGCTTGTCTTTGCTCCTAAGCTTGGCACTTGGTTCCATTTTGGTCCTTAGCTTCCATTTTCAATCAAAATCATCTTCTTACATCTATATTATCCTATAACACTCAAACAAAAGATCAAACACACCCTAGCATAGAAAATTAACATAAAACATGCATGCATTCAAACAAAATAAGTAAAAATATTATTAGTTTGGTTATGCCATTTTGCATCATTTCAATATGCAAAAAAGAGTTTAAGTGATCCATTTGATATACAAATTGTTGAGAATTTGCCACAACAAAATGATAGGTAATTTTATATTATTCATTTTGTTACATTGTTATTTATGCTTTTAAATTTTGTAGTTTTTAACTTATTATTATTATTTTTTTAGTGATTGTGGCATTTTTGTTTATTCATTTGCCGAGTATTTTATTTGTAGGAAGGAAATACCTGTGGATGGTTTCGATATTGAGAAATATCGATGGAAACTTGCAGTTCTGTTATTCAATTATGCAAATTCAAAACAAGAAGAAAGTTTTGATAGTGATTCTGAAGGATACGGTAGGCTCAATGGGAATGATAGGACAAAGAAGAAACAGAGAATAGAAAGTTAAGTTCTAATTTTATTATGTTTTTATTTTGCTGATGTAATTTTGATGATGAACAAGTAGTTGTTGTGCTTTTATTATTAGATATAGCAGTGGTATTGCTTAATTTGATACTAAGTTGGTTATAAGTGTTAAAGATATGATTTTTTAGTAGTGGTATTTAATATAGTTTGAGTATTTTTTAAATTTATTTTTAGTTTATTTTGAGTTTATTTCGAGTATATTATAAGTTTCAGCATACTTATAATATAATTTTATAGAATATGTTTATTGTAAATTTACAATATACTTATGTGTACTAAATATTATTAACTTAACTTTAAAATTTGATAAATTTGAATGTTATATATGATAAATGTACTTTTTCAGTCAATTTTTTTTTGGACATTATTTTTATAATGTAGTTGTTTAATAAGAGTTTATATATGCAAAATATATACTCAGAATATTATGAGTATATTTTCAGTATATTTTGAGTATATTGTCAATATATTTTTCAATAATTTTGATGTTACTGAATGCTTTTAAATTTATTTATGAACATGTTATAATTAACATTAGATACATTTTTATGCACTTATTGACATGCATTTGTCTATTTTAATTTATAATTGAATTTTTATTATGCGAGTATATGTTAAGTATATTATGAATTTATTACAAGTATATTTTGAGAATAATGGATATTAATAATTATATCTTTTCATAAAATGAAATAAAATATAAAAAATTGGTGAATTTGAATAAGTATTTTCAATTTTTTTTAATGCAGAATTTTCTTCTAAAAAAAAAATTTGAAATAATATATGAACTATTGATTTACTCTTGTTGTTGGTTGATTTTTGCATGTCTTCCTATTGTCTACATCTCCCACATTTAATTTTAATTTTATTTTCCCATGTAGACTTCAATCTCCCTTTCTAAGGTCTTCTTAATTTCACTTTCCCTTGTGGTGGTAGCACTTTTATGTCTTTGACCTCATTTGGAACATTCCATGTGCTTTCATTTCCTATTGGGTATACAATGGATTTGTATGTGGCAAGCAACATATTTTTGGTGTAGAATTCTGAACAATAATCATAAGGATTTTGGTTCATATCCTTTAGTATAACCATTGCATGAGGACATGGTAATTCATCCATTTGAAACCGATTGCTTGTGCATTTTTTTTAAAGTTTACGGCATGTAATTTTTCATTTTCAAATACTTGGAACAGTTCATCAATTGTTGGTTTCACCTAAAAAATAGAGTTGAAGATGGGTAAGTGCAATTGGTTAATATTATGATATATGGAACATATATATAGAATTTACTTAAAGTGTACTCGGAATATACTTAAAATAAAATTAGAACTGATAATTTTATTTATTTACCTTTAATTTAACAGATTAAATGAAATTTTCATTCAGCATTTGTTCTCCTCTTGTTGAAAACTTTGTGAATGTTGATTTGGCAATGTTTCTATTTGTACATGTCCACTCTTGTATTAGAGATCGTAGATACTCTAATAATGGTGTAATTGGTAGCTCCTGTGCTGCTCTATTAGATGCATTCAGTGACTTAGCTATATTTGATGTCTGGTTGAGTATCTGTTGTTTTCTGAGTAAAGTCTAGACCATTTGTGGTATCTTATGTTGATAAGATACGATTTGATCCTTTTGTCAAGTTTGTCTAGCTCTATCATATGGTTGTCAAATTGTTGTTTCGTATATGATCTAGCAGCACTAAAGAATGAGTTTTTTTTTTATTTTTTCTGAGTTTTTCTTGAATTTTGTTTTCAAGTTGTTTAACAACTGATACATGCACACTTCGTGGGTTGCTTCAGGATATAGCTTTTTGCAAGCTTTTTCTATGCTCTCATGCCTATCAGATATTATGCATATGTTTTCTCTTGTACCAAATGTTTGTCTTAAATTGCTGAAAAACTATTCCCAAAATGCATCATTTGCAGAATCTACTATTAAGAATGCAAGTGGGAATATCTTACCTTCTACATCTTGTGTGCTTGCTGAGAGTAGTGTGCCTCCATACGTTGCTTTTAAGAAAGTACCATCTACAACTATAATTGGTCTACAATACTTCCATCCTTGTATTGATGCTTGTATAGCCATAAACATATAAAGGAAGTAGCTGTCCTCATCTGTCCTTAATTCAGTATAAGATCCGGGGTTTGTTTGCCTCAACATATACAAGTAACTTGCTACCTTTGCATAGGACTCATCTGGTTTGCCTTTAATAAACTCCATAGCATTTTCCTTTGATCTCCACGCTTTTGCATAGTTTAAAGAAATACCGTAGTCTTATTTCATGTCTCTTACAATATTTGTTGGGGTATATATTGTTTTGATGTTGTGGTATTTAAACTTGATGTAGTCTCCAACCAAAGTTTTTGTTGCTTGCCTTTGATCACTCAATCTGATTTCCAAAGGATAGGTGTGATTGTTGTTGTATTTTCTGATTTTGAACATACTTGTATTGCCTTTTCTCGATGTTTTGAAAAACCATCTACAATTGTCATTGAAGCAATTCAAGTAGTATTGCTTTTGACAAGATTTAGTTATTTTGTATTGGAAGTGGTGTTGATTGCATGAAAACTCATTGCAGATTTCAATGTCTCTTTATCTTTATAAACTTGCCTGACAACAACTTTAGTATGTCTTGGATTGTTTATTATTGATGGATCTTTAAGTTTGTTTTGTGCTTCTTGCAGAATTATTGAGCTGTTTTCTTCAATAGTGGCCTTGGTTATTAGATTTGCATAATCAATATAATCTGAAATTACTTTTCTACAGAAGCATTTGTTGAGATGTGTTCTAAAATTGATGCTGAACACTCATTCATTGCAAGTTGTTGATTTGTTGAAGTGGATGTCAAGTAGTTGATTTGTGGTTGTATTTTTGTAGTAGTTATGCACAAAGGGTACTTGGTGAAGTTAGATTTTGTCTTCTTCAACTCTAGATAGAATAAGAGATTTACATTGCCATCTATCTTTAATGGTAGGTAACCATTCTTGACTTGCTATTGGATTTCGATTGTTGTCTCTTCAAGTTTGATTTGCAGTTGTTTTGAAAGTATTTCCAATAGTTTCTCTAAGCTACTATCTTTGGGTATGAGTATACCTGTCACTTCAAAGTCAATATATCTGATGTTTTCTTCCCAATGTCCATCACAATGAACAAAAACTAGTATTGTGTCCATAATTGAAATTAAAAAATATATATATTAAAATTTCAGTAGGCATAACGTTCTAAAAGTTAAAGTATTATATACTTATGATATACTTGTAATATACTTGAAATATACGCTTTACTGATATTGCTGATAATTGTGTATATTATTTACAAGAGAAAGTTAAGTTTGATTATATGATATACCTAAAATATACTTGTGATACACTTTAAATATACTATTTACTACTAAAGCTGAAAATTGTTTTTGTATTTTTTTAAAAATGTAAATATATAAATATAATATATACTTGATTCATCTTTGTTTTATATATGTGTTCATGAAATAATGAATATCGAAATATTTGTAAACTTAATTGTTAAAAAAATTCAATGTAATCACAAGTTAATCAAAATAATGTAAAATGTAAACCTATGATATACTTATGTATACCCCAGATATACTAATACCTGGGTTTTGCTTCAAAATATGTTGGATTTTGAAGTTTTTTTGTGCATTATACAAACATAAAGTAAATTTCATAAATAGAAATTTGGAAAATGTAAAATAATTATATTATATATTTGATTTGAATATTATAAGACAGATCATTGGTAAAAGAGGACAAATAGATGTATGAAATTTGTACTAACTAAAAAAAAAATGTTGAATTTGATTTTGATAGTTTAGTTCGATGATTTTTGTAGATCTGGAAATAGATTTTGAGTTTTTAATGTAATGATAGTTAAAACAAGATAAATAGAATGTGTAGATCTTCAAAATACCTGAATGATATTTGAAAAATTGGTTTTAGCTCAACAATGTTGTAGAATATGTAGATCTGTGATATTTGAAGAACTTCTTTGCTTTGATTTATTGTTTATAGCAATGCTCAATCTTTTTCGTAGTTCATTCTTTAATAGGTTTCGATTTTGAAAGAGATTTTGTGAGCATGAGGGTTTTGGTGTTCGATTTTTATATTGATATGAGTTGGAACGTAAGAAAGTAATATTTTTAATGAGAAAGGCATAAAAGTTAGTTTTTAAAAGTGAAGGTAGAAAAGTTAGGAGGGTGTCCTTTTTAGGTATTTGTGTAGAAATCCCTAATTTATTTTGCGCTAATTAGCTCTTTGAACTCTTAAGCTTGGTCAATTGAAGGCTTAATGAAGCACGTAATGGCATGTGATGTTAATACCCGTTAAATAGGCCTATAAAATCAGAGGTGGGTCCCAAGTTAATAGTTAGTTAATGATTTTCTATCTCTATTGTTTCTTTTTTTTGGGATAATTATCAAATTAATGCAGAATTTTATTAAATTTACATATAATTATCTTAACTTTATTTCTAATTAATCAGGCATCTAAGCAAATAGTCTTTATCAGTTAAATTAAAATTAAAATTAAAATGCAAAATATAATTTCAAGCTATTATGTTAATAATTATTATTGTATAAAATGCAGGAAGATATTACAAACCTTTTTGAGCATATGTCCCAGCTAGCTCCTAGATCTACTGAGCCCACACCTGTAGATGAGAGAGACTTGTATCTTAGGGCTATTGGGGATTTGAGAAGGAGAAGCTATATGAGATCGGTTCACAGGCATGCAGATATTATGGAGATCTTAGTGCCAGTTTATCTTCTACTCCACCCTCACCACCGCCTCCTACAGTTGAGCAGATGTAGAAGGAGATAAACAAATGAATTTAGGAGATGGTCAGAGATATGTAGCTGCAGATGCAGCAATAGATATGGCAGTAGATGCAGCAGATGGGGGACCTCTTATGAGCCTTAGCACAGTAGTCTAGGTTTTCTATTCCACCTCATATGTAGATTGCTATTATTCCTTCACCCTTCTCCTCCACCTTCTCTGTAGGTTGATGTTGTTCCTCATCCTCATCCTGCGCACATTTATGGTGATGATGAGGATGACTACATGGTGGATCCGGAAGCGAATGATATTGCAGATTTAGATTAGATTTATAGTTTTCTTGTTTCCTTATACATGTGAATGCTACTTTACTTTTTTTTTGTTATACAAATATATGATTTTAATTTATATTGAATTATTTTTTTTCATTATAATTTATCATGTAAAAATTTTCATTTTATTTATTATTTAGTAAATTTAATATTTTTAAAATATAAAAAAAATCATCATTTACCAACCGATTTACTAAATGAATATAAATAATTTTTAATTTTTTAATCAATTTACTGATCATTTTCCAATTGAATTTAATTATTTTTTAATATTATAAACCAAATAACAACCGATTTGTTGACTGAATATATTTATTTAATGTTATATTTGCTAAAATTATCGACCAATTGCCGACAGTGGTCACGTTTTAATCTATTCTTGAAAACATATTTTACTAAGTAACTTTATATGTTTATTGACTATTTGGCGGTTAATAAATTTGCCGACTCACGAGAAATTCAGGTGGTGATGTTTTACTAACAAGGGTTATACCAAACTTCTGTTTTAGCAGGTAATCAATAAAAATTTAGTTTAGTAACCATTTATTTATATTTATTGATCGATCTATCTGTCGGTAAATCAGTAATCTATTGTAGTGTATGAAGAGCCGAGCTTCGACTAAGAGGAACAACATGGCCACGGCGGAGGAGAATTGCTAAACAAATATGAATGAAAGAGTAGAAATAGAGATAAAAAGCTACGGAGGAAAAGAGGAGTGACCACATGGAACACCATGATTGGATATGACTCCATTGAAAACTAACAAATGGATAGAGGCTTCAATAAATAATAAGTAAGAGTTTGAGTGATGGTGGCAACCATCACCGTAGATAGCATAGATGGAGGAGAATGAGAGGTTTATGAGAGGAGTAGAAGGAGGCGCACTGCACTGGTAGTGATGGTTATGGAGTTTTCTAGTGCTGTGTTTTATTTAGTTATTTAACTAATTAAATTTCTTTTTTTTGTGACTAAATATGTATAATATATATTTTTTAGATTAACATTTGGAAGCTAAAGAGAATGTGTAAGAGAGAAAAGGATTAAATCACTTTACCAATATAATAAATGGTACTATTACTTTCTTTCAATAGAAGTCTTAAATTGACCAAAATTGAGAATTCAGATAGTTAATTGGAGCAAAATCAAATATGGGCCCTTAATTGCATTTTCACAATAATACAGGCCTTAAATTGAGCATTTCCCCTATTTCAATCTTAAACAAATTAATCAAATTTAAAAAATCCTAAATGTTCAAAATCACTACGAACACTAGTTGCTTCTGCTTTAAACTTGCAAATCTTTATCCTTTCTTCTCCAAAGAATCAAACTTTATTAATTGATGGTTTTTTTTTCTTCTAATCTTTGGTTTGAACATGAGATTTGGTGTTGATATGCAAATGCCATCACATTTGAGTGATTAAATGTCAAATGCTAAACATGCAAGTGAGATAGAATCATTAGATGTCATTGAATGTCAACACAGGCTTACTACAAATTTCTACACTTCTTGGACTTAGCTTAATCTTATTAGGAGATTCTTCTCTTGTCAAATTTGTGAGGTAAGCTAGTGTATAATGTTGGAATTTTTTTGTTAGAATTGTCGATTTTGTGTTTTGTGGATTGTAGCATGATGATTATAGTTTTTGTAAGTGGTATGATCCTTCGATCACACATTATGACAAGGAGCTAGTGTATTCTTTAGTTTAGAAGAAGAATAACTTGAAGTAGCAAGTTCACTTACTAAAAGAGAATAAGAAGATAATGAGTTACAAACTCAGAATATACAATTTATAATTTTAGGGTTAAGAATGAAAAATTGTCTAAAAAGATTGAAAGGATGGCTATGAGCAGATTTGAACTTACATATCAAAAGAAGAAATTGGAGACTAAGAATAAAGGCTGAAATTTGTTAATTTGATGTTAGCATTTGCTTTGTTAGTTCTAGCTATTGGATGTTATCAGTACTAGAATGGCAAGAATTATGATAAGGCTCTAATGATGAAAATGCTACCATAAGGATATGCTCCACCTAATTTACTATTTACTTATTTGTCGATCAAGGTTTTCTATGGTGCTTGTAAGTTAATTAGGGAGTATTTGTAGTTGATATAGGATAAAATTTTTTTTGTAAGTTACGGTATAGATGCAAATTTAGCCATGCATACCAATTTTATCTCTCTATCAACTATTTTTGTAAGTGAAACTTGTATGTTGGCTTACATGAAATGAAATGGTAGTTGTTTATGTTATAAATATGTGTTTGCTATTGTCTACAAATTCAACTTAAGTAGTTGGAATAGATATCTTTTGACTTCTCAAATAATAAAAATACATGCGTGAGGTCTCGCTCGAGCACCGACCCGATCCGCTAGAGGGAATTGGGATGGTCATTTGGGTTTAGACTTATGATGGAATCCTCAAGTTTGGATTGTTGGCTTTTGAAAATGATTTTAGGAGTCACCACCTTAATTTTATTTAGTTGGAAAAATATTAAGGAAAAAACCCAAATTGACTCCAATTCATTAATTTTGCAATTAATTTACCCAAGGATAAAAATCACTATTCTTCAAACCAAATTGAACTCAAGGACTAGGTTTTTGGTTAAATAATCTAAATTTGGCTCTTAAGTTTAATTTGACTTGGAAAACTAATTTCATGGATGACAAATATTATATGAAAATTATAATATCATGATTAATGCATGAGCATGATATAAGTGTAAAGAGAAAATTAAAATAAAACATCCACAAATTAAACTAATTACATAAATTAATTAAAAAGGGGAGAGGAGATTGATTGGGATTTGGATTTAGATTCTAAACATGCCTACATGCCCCAATGAATAGGATCAAAACCCACGTATTTCATTCCATATTTAGATTAAAAGTTGAGTGGATTGATTGATTTGATTTGGGTTTGTAGGAGAGAGGAAAAGGCTGATACCTTTGCTTTTGGCGGGCGGAGGATTTTATCAGACAGAAGTTCTATTTTATCGAGGCTGGGTGATTGGAGTGATTGAGGGATTAATTAATTAATTAAAATGATTAATTAACTAATTAATATGATGAAATGGATGGATGGATGGATTAATTAAAAAGATTAGTTAATTAATTTGGATAAAGGGTGAATTTGAAAAAAAGAAGAAGGATTAACTTAATTTTGAAAAAAAGTGATCAATTAATTAATTAAAAAAATTAATTAATTAATTAATTTTATTTTAAATTAAAGAAAAAAGAGTTTTAGTTAATTAAAAAAATAATTAACTTGATTAGGGTAAGATAATTAATTAATTAAAAAGATTAATTAATTAATTAGAGAGTGGTTGGAGGGAGAAGCAAAGAGAAATTAGAGGATAGCTATCAACTCTAACTCAAGGGGTGAAGAGAAATGAGAAATGTGGGGGCTATTTATAGGAAAAGTAGATGAGGATAGTTTAGGAATTGAAAAAGTAAAAAAACCAAAAGAATAATTAAAAAAAGGGGTTAAAAATTGGGTTGAAAGGGGCAAAAGGGTCATTTTGGTGCAAGAAACAGTACAAAAAATGCGGCTCCACATAGAAGGGGCACAGATTCGCATCAGGTCTATGAGGATTAGCATTAGACTAGCATGGCCACAGTGCCAGTAAGGTGCGAATCCGCACAGACCTAGTGCGAATCCGCACCAGGCTTGTGTGGCTCGACTCTTTTTTTTTTTTTTTAGAGATTGGTTGGTTTGGGGTTTAAGAAATTTGGATATCCGGTAGCAATGTAATTGAAGGCTAAAAAAATTTTCTTTCTAGTGTGCTGCCCTTGAATCCTCACCCGCTAACCTGCTAGCGGGACCATCGTAACGGCTCCACATAGTGCGTTAAACTTAATAGTTACTAGGATGCAGTTGGATAATGAGAGTACAAAATTAAAGGTTCTCAACATGCATTATAATATTAAGTAGATAAAATTAGCAATATTGGTGCTTACAGACTTGTTTAAATGTCGTATGAACCTATTTAATTAACAAATAGAAAAGGCTATTAGTATAAGGTGTAGAAATTTTGAACTAAAATGTTACAATCTTCATTTCTTAGTTAAGTCAACCATCTATTGGAACAAAAGTTTATACAAGTAGTATCTAATAGAAAAGTTCATTAACTATTATATTAATAACACAAACTTGATAGCATCTTACTTAACCAAGATTGATAAACAACATATCAACTAAGTCGTCAATGTCATAAAAAAATAAGTACAGTATGTCATAAAAAATAAGTACACTATGGCCAAGTTTGTCTATTTCAAATAACATGCTTGAAATCTAGTGAGCTTAAAAACAAAAATCCACTTGCATTTTGCAGTTACTGCTTAGTTATCTTTGATGTAGTCCCTTGATATCATTAACTGCAGTTGTCTGAATTAGACTTGATGTTGGCTGTGACATGTTAATTAGAATTAAATTGTTGTTTGAGACCTTCCCATTGTCTTGGATTGTTGTTTGGTGGCTACAGCTTTCTGTCTTCTAACTTGAGTCTTGGTTCGCAAAGTGTTGCTTTTATTTGCATGTGTATAGATAGTTTAGGTGGATTGGCACTTGTATTGATAGGAGCAATTGTGGTCTTCCTAGTTTGTTTTGTACAATCATTCACATTAGCATTTGGGACCCTTCTAGGTGGATTTGGAGTAGCAGTTAGGGGCCTTTTAGTATAATAAGCACTTGCATTGATAGTATAAGGTGGGGACCTTCTTGTTGGATTTGTACTTATAGACTTATAGTTGCAGGACCACTTAACATTTGCACCCTTCTTTTACTAGGCATTTATCATTTGTATGAAAGTAAAGGGATATTATGCATATGTCACAAATAATGTCATTTTGCATTGTGTGAACCCTTATTTTAGCATAATTTTGAACTCTTCAAAATCAGCCGAAGTACTCTTGGCGCAATCTGATGCCTTTCCTACCCTGACCAGACCTTCTATACTAGACAGTATTTTTCCAAAACTGATAAGATTTTCTCTTAGATTAACTGCTCAACTATTCTAAAATTAATTTTGAGCCTAACGATACTGACCGATAATTTTTTTGAGCTGTAAAAATCCCAAAAAACTGATTTGAAAGCTTTAAAAATGGAATAAAAAAGTACTTGGAAAAGCGAAATGGGCTGCGTCAGGCCTGACACGGCCCTACGACGTGGTGGTGTGGATTTGCGCAGAGGCGCACGGTTGTCTCTGCCGAGTGGAATTGTCCAAATTGCCCTTTTTATGATTTTTTTAGTATTTTTTAGCCTTATCCTTTTTGTCTTTTCATATTTTCACTTCCTAAAGCACCCTCATCTCATTTTCCTATAAATAGCCCTTCTATTTCCTCATTTCAAATACACATTGAGTTAGAGTTGATAACTATCCTCTAATTCCTCTCTTCTTCTCCCTCCCTCCAATCACTGTCTAATTAGTTAATTAATCTTTTTAATTGATTAATTACCTCACCATAACCAAGTTAATTAATCTTTTTAATTAACTAAAATTCTCTTTTTTTTTAATCACTCAATTAATTAATTAAAATTAATTAATTAATCACTTTTTAAAATCAAATTAATCATTTTTTCTTAAATCCACCCTTCATCCAAATTAATTAATTAATCCTTTTAATTAATTAATTTATCCTTCCTTTTCATTATATTAATTAGTTAATTAATCTTTTTAATTAATTAATTAATCTCCCAATCAATCCAATCACTCGGTCTTGATAAAATGAAACTTTGGTCTAGTAAAACCCTCCATTAGCCAAAAACAAAGGTATCAACCTTTTCTTCTCATCGACAAACCCAAATCAAATCAATCAATCTGATTAACTCCTAAATCCCTTCACTTAATTGTGGAACAAACTATATGGGTTTTGATCCTCATTCAATGGGGTATGTAGGCACGTTTGGAATCTAAATCCAAACCTCAAATCCAAATTCCAATCAATCTCCTTTCTTTCTTTTAATTAATTTAATTTATGGATATTTTATTTTAATTTTCTCCTTACACTCATGTCATACTTATGCATCTTATTTACAATTATCATCTTATAATATTTGTCATTCATGAAATCTATTTTTTCAAAGTCAAATTAAACTTAAGAGCCAAATTTATATTATTTAAAACCAAAAACCTAGTCCCCAAACTCAACCTGGTTTGAGGCTAGTGATTTTATCCTTGGGTCAATTAATTGCAAACTTAATAAATTGGAGTCAATTGGATTTTCCCTTAATTTTCCCATTTAAAAATAAATTAGGGTGGTGACTCCCAAAATCAATTTTCAAAAATAACCAAATATGAACTCGAGGGTTCTATCATGAGTTTAAATCTGAATGAGCATCTTAATTCCCTATAGCAGACTGGGCTGGTGCTCGGGTGAGACCTTACAGCTGGCGACTCCACTGGGGATTGGTTGCCATATTTTTTTATAAAAAGGAAAATAAGAGGATTACTATTTGGTTAAGGAAAAATTTTTCCAAAATAATCTCTATTTGGCTCATTAAGTATATTTTGACTTTCATGCATCACTTTGCATAATAAAGGCTCCTTGCATAACCTTAGTTTTAGGAAAATTTTTGGATGGTGAGTAGCATTGGCTCGACAACTTTCTTTGAGTATGTTGGGAGATAGTGAACACGATAAAACCCTGATCATTTTGGTGGTGTAAAGAGCAATCAGTACCGTTGGACCCACGCGAGGCTCCTTGCCTCACATGTGGTTAGGTATATCAATGCTCTAGTGGGACAGGGACCCTTAATCAAACCACCCTTCACCCATCTGCATGTAGTTGCCCTAGCCTTGACCTTAGGTTCCATGTGCTGTAATAATGGAGACATTTGTGCATATACCCACGAAACTTTTTTGACATGCATCATGACATTACCATGCATATATAACATGAGAAACTCGACAAAGTAAAACCTCAAAACCTTAAATCGGTGGTCTGTTACCTTAAATGCCCACACACTCATCCTGTCAATATGTAAACCCAGGGACCAACCATATGGAAGAAATCCTTTTTTCGACACACCTTCACATTCATGCTACTTTTTTCCTTCATAATACTGTATTCTTACCCACTTTTTCTATCTATAATGGCCAACACATTTAGCCTTTTTGACCAAGATGCGATGAGCATCTTTTTTGCTAACCTACTCAAGAAATAAGAGGATACTTTTCAAGCCACACTAACCACCACTTTTAAGACCCAAGTTGACACCTTCACCCATGCTCTTAATGCCCAGTCTAGCACTTTCACTAGTGCTCTCAATTCCCAACACTAGCCCATCATCAATGAGGTCAAGGTAATGACCAATACCACCTTCACTCCTTTCCTTACTCAGCTTGCTTTAGCCCAAGCCAGAACCAGTCATGCTTCCACTTTTACTCCTCCCATTATCGATCTCATAATAATGGGAAAGCACCTAAAACTCCAACCTCTCCTATTGTGGACTTGAACGCAACCACTCCCTCTCCCACTATGAATCCTTTTCAAAGTGGAGATTTTTCTAGCTTTCCCAAAGCTAAGAAATTATTGGAGAAAATTGAGGCCATGGAGAGAACACTCAACATGTCAAAAAGCAAGAAGACATGATAGATGTCAACTTTTAGCTCTCTTCCCAAATGCATGGGTTCCACCAAAATTTAAAATGTCAGTCATGGATAATTTAATGGCACCACATGTCTCAAAACTCATCTCAAGATATATGTGGGTGCCATGAGACCCTTTAGTGTGGATGATGAGCTTTTTGCTCAGTTATTCCAATAGTCATTTACCGGAGCTGCTGTTAAGTGGTTATTAGATCTAGACCAAAATCATAAGAAAACTTGGGATGACACCTGTAATGCTTTTGCCAAGCAATACCACTATAACATTAAGGTGGATGTTACCTGCTGAGATCTAGAAACCACTAAGCAAGGCCAAAGAAAGTCCTTCACCGCGTTCCTTACGAGGTGGAGGGTGAAAGCGGCTTAAATGGTGAACCGTCCATCTTACGTAGAGCAAATTGACATCATCGTCAAAAACCTCCTCCCCCAATATCAGGTTCATATGCAAACTCAATACCTCCTTGGCTTCAAAGTTCTTATTGTCACTACCACTACGATTGAGGATTTGATCCAATTGGGATAAGTCAAGGATTAGTCCTTTGGTTTGAGGTAACATAAGAACACTACTTACACCACCAATACCACCTGAAGAGAGGGGGAGGTAAATGTTGTGTCCTATCACCAGCCAATGAAGTTAGAAATAATGAGGACTTAAACAAGGAGGACTTTCTCTAAGCTGGGCATGCCCCTCAGTGTCATTTACAAGAAAGCCTTAGAGGCTAATATGATTAAGCCTTTAAAGCCATGACTGCCTCTAAACCCTTTGCCCAAGGGTTATGATGCTAATGAGCAATGCGACTATCATCAAGGGCTAGGGCACAAAACTGATGCATGCAAGGCTTTGAAGCACAAAATTCAAGACCTCATTGACAGTGGAGACATCATTGCTCCCAAACCTAAAGCTTAACATTGCCACCAATCCTTTTGAACCATCGAGCTCACTCAACCATCTCAAGCTCCACCCAATAATTTGTATTTTGAGAAGTGTGCCAACACTGCTATGCCTTTATCCAAGTCTTTCGGGTCCGTGTCTAAGCCACCTGAGTCTGAGTCTGAGTTAGAATTTTTTAAGTCTATTTTCTATTAAATGTTTCTCTTAATTTGAGTCTGTCAGGTATTGCTCTTCTGAGTTTGTATTTTATCTTCTAGGCTTATCCTTTAATGTACTAATGATGGGACTTTTATTAGGAAAAAAAATTTGAACTTTGTGATTTACTTTAATTTTTTTCTGATTCATCTTTAAATGGGACATCTTTAAAAAAAAAGAGAATGAAAAATATAAAGAAATGTGAAAAGCCAAAAGGATTAATTAATTATGGCACAAAGGAAAAGAATAAAAAATCACATACATTGCATTTGCATAGCAGTAGCTCATGAGCTGCTATGTACAAGACAAGATAAGGATGATTTAAGCATTGCAGTTCACAAGATCCCGACCTACACACACAAGAAACCTATCAAGGTGAAGCTGTGGAGAATGAAACAAAATAAATCAAAGGGTATCATGACCAACTGAATGCCATTGGTAAAAAGAGAATCAATGCGCCATACAAAATTCAAGTTTACTAGTGGGGACTAGCTAAGCGCCTCAATTAGAAAGCAAAAGACAAAGGTTTTCAAGAAGGAAATATAGTTTTGGAAGAAATCAAGGCTTCCATTCATGATCCAAGAGGAAGTTCAAGCTAAACTGGGTTTGATAGTACATGCTCAAGAAGACCCTATTTGACAGAGGCACCATCTTTACAAACGTGGATAGAAGCGAATTCTCTCATCCTGGCAAACTGGATCAATTGAAACAATACACCATCCAAAGATAACATTTGTATTTCATTTCTATTTTTTATGCATATGTAATCAGAACTATGTAGACTTGATTCTCCCTAAAAGAAATGATTGACAGAAAAGTGATGTAAGGGATATGTAGGCAACTCATCTAGGGTGCGATCCAAATCATCATACAAAATATTTTCTTTGCATCGCATTCTCATTTTCTTTGTGCCTAGTACATCATTCACTTAATTCTTTTGCCTAAAAAAAAAGAAGAAAAGAATGCTCGCTAAGTTGAAAACCTGAAAGGGCGACTTAGGTAGAAATTAGAGCAAAAATAAAAGATGTCTCATTTAACGGTGATCAAACACCCACCTCTCCTCCTTTAGATATGAATGCCACTACTCCCACTCCCACTGCTAATCCCTTTCAAAGTGGAGATTTCACTAGTTTTCCCAAAGCCAAGAGATTGATGGAAAAGTTTGAAGCAATAGAACGATCCATCAAAAATATCAAAAGGCATGAAGACATGATAGATGTTGATTCTCTTGCTCTTTTCCCGAGCGCCAGAGTTCCACCTAAATTTAAAATGCCCATAATGGACAAATTCAATGGCACAACTTGCCCTAAGACCCACATTAAGATGTGCATCGGTGCAATGAGACCCTTCGGAGGAGATGATGAGCTCCTTGTTCAGTTATTCCAACAATCTTTAACCAAGGCTACCTCAAATGGCTTTTAGATCTTGACCAAAATCACAAAAAAACATGGGATGACATGTGTAATGTTTTTGTCAAATAATACCACTGTAACATAAAAGTAGATGTCACCTGTCAAGATTTGGAGACTACTAAGCAAGGCCAAGGAGAGTCCTTCACTACGTTCCTTACAAGGTGGAGGGCAAAAGCGACCCAAATTGTAAACCGTCCATCCTCTTCCCCTAATATCAAATTCATTTGCAAATCTAGTATCTCCTAGGCTTCAAAGCTCTTATTGTTATAGTTTCTAAAATCAAGGATTTAATTCAATATGGTCAAATTAAAGATGAATCCTTGAGTTTGAGATACCACAAGAACACCAATTTCATCTCCAATACCACTCACTCTATTGCCCAAAAGGGAGGAGAAATTAATATTGTCTCCTACCATCAACCTATGAGATTGGAAAGAAGAAGTTTCTCAAAATTGGGAATGCCTTTGAGCACTGTCTACAAGAAGGCCCTGGAGGCACATCTTGTTAAACCTTTAGAGCCAAGACCACTTCCTAATCCTTTGCCCAAGAACTATAATGCTAACGAACAATGTGACTATCACCAAGGACTTAGGCATAAAACGGATACTTGTAAGCTCTAAGGCATTGGATTAAGGACCTAATAGATAATGGAGACATCATTGCTTTAAGAGCTAAGCCAAACATCACCACAAAACCTTTGCCTAAAAACCAAGCAAATGTTAATTCTAATGAACTGGGATTTGATCCTCTCTCTCTCATATACTCCACTTCAGGCTATTATTGTGTACTTGATCTAAATGAATTTGTCACTGAAGTCGATGAAATCACCTAGAGTGGAAGAATTCTCCCACCACCTCCACAACCTACAGATTCAAACCTATTAAGTCATGCCGTCCCTCCTCTTGTTGAAAAATTAAAGCCCTATAATGAACTTGAGGAGGATCCCATTCTTAAGCAATTAAAGAAAACCCAAGCAAACATAATAATATAGAGCCCTATCCAGTCCTTTTACCCTCATCACTAAGCTCCTTGTAAGGCCTTGAACCAATCTTAGACTCCTATTGACATCTCACTTGAGACCCTTGTGGCATCTTTGACCAATACTGCTAAATCTATAACCATTTCTTTTGGTGATTATGACATCCCTTATGGAGAAGAAAGCCACAACCATGTTCTCTATGTCACAGTGATGACCCATGGTAAAACTGTGCCTATGGTGTTAGTAGATAATAGGTCTGCTCTGAACATATGTGCACTAAAGGTGGTTGGTTGCTTAAGATTGGAGGCTTCTGATTTTATCCCATCGGACCAAGTGGTGAGAGCATATGACAACATCAAGAGGGAAGTTTTAGGAGTAGCAAACCTTGATGTCATAATTAGACCAATGACAATGCCAATCCCATCTCAAGTGATTGATGTCCCAGCTTATTTCAACCTCTTACTTAGTAGGCCATGATCTACTAAGTAAAAATAGTTCCTTCCTCCTTGCACCAAAAGTTAAAGTTTCCTATGGCACAAACATCATAACTATTTGAGCTAATGTACATGGGAAGAGTGACATTCTGAGATTTGTCCCAATTTTAGAAATTAAGCCTGAACCATCTACCATCCCTCTGTCTGGCTTTTCGTTTGAGACTATCTAGTTCATTTAAGGGAATGGTAAAGAGTTTGTTCCTTTCAACTTTGATCCATATAGTAACATGGTAGTAGCTAACATGATAAAGAAAATGGATTATTTTCCAAGTTTGGAGCTTGGAAGAAACTAATAAGCGATCGCCCAATTTCCTGAGTATCCCACTGCCATTCCTACTTTTAGTCTTGGCTATATGCCTAAATCCAAAGATATTGTAGAATTAAAGGAAAGGGACAAACTAAGAGTCGAGGCCAAGAAGTAAGGTGAGACGTATGATTGGCCTATGTGCCCCTACTTCAAAACTCTTAATAGATATTTTGTGAAAGAGGGAGAAGATTTCCCCTACTATGGCTTTCCTAAACTATGGTTTTGTCCTATTTCTAAGAAACTAATCCCTGCTTTTGAAATTTTCTTTGATATCAGGCTCAATTTAGAAGAGTACGAGCCCATCTATCAATTGGAGGAGCATGCCTTCTCTTTTTGAGACCATCCACATGATCGCTAACCACTAAGAACTTGATCCCACTAAGCTCATTCAACCATCCTAAGCACTGCTGAATAACTGATATTTTGAGAAGAGCACTGGTCCTGTTGTGTCCTCATCAGAGTCCTTTGAGTCGGAGTCTAAGTCCTCTGAGTTTTAGTATGAGTTTGTTGAGACCTTTCAGTCTTTCTCGTCAGATTTTGTAACCCATCTCCCACGCTTATCCTTTCAAACTGATATAACCCATGATGATAGGACCTTTTCCTTCAATAAATTGAGCAAGTTTTTTGCTTACTTTCCCGACTCTTTACGCTTTGCTTCCTCTGATTCATCGTTAAATGAGAAATCTAAAAAAGAAGATAAAAAAGAAATAAAAAATGAAAAAGGAAAAGTACCATTCAACTATGGCACTGAGGAAAATCCTAAAATTACATACATTACATTTGCATATTTTGACATATAGGCATTGGTCGAGAAAATTTATGAGTTTTTATACTATTTTGCATGGGAGCCCAAGGATATGGTAAGGGTAGATCTGAGTACAGTAGTTCACAAAATTTTGACTCATGAACATGTGAAGCCTGTAAAGTAGAAACTGAGAAGAATAAAGGTAGAATGGTCTTTGAAAATCAAGGAGGAAGTAACCAAGTTGCAAGATAATAGATTCACTGAGCCCATCACTTTAGCCTCATGGTTGGCCAATATAGTGCCTGTTCCCAAAAAGGATGGAAAGGTATGGATATATGTTGATTATAGGGACCTCAACAAAGCTTGCCCAAAGGATGATTTCCCTTTGCCCCATATCGATTTGCTTGTGGACTGCATGGCTAGTGCATTAGTGGTCTCTTTGGTCGATCTCTATGCAGGCTATAACCAGATCCAAGTCTATGCCTCTGATAAGGAAAAGACATCCTTTGTGATAGAGTGGGGCACCTATTATTATCAAGTAATGCCTTTTGGTTTAAAGACTACCGGAGCAACTAATCAAAGAATGGCCATTACTATATTCCATGACATGAACGTATATGTGGATGACATGGTTATAAAGTCTAGAACTCCTGAAGGCTATTTCGAAGCTCTAGACCGATTCTTCACTAGGCTCAAATAGTATAATCTCAAGTTGAATGCAGCTAAGTGCCTTTTCAATGCCTCTTCAGGTGTATTTCTAGGGCACCAGGTCAGCCAAAGAGGTATAAAAGTAGATCTAGCTAAGTTAAAGGCAATTATAGAAATGCCTCCCCCTAAAATTTAAAAGGAGATTAGAGGTTTCCTAGGTCACCTACAGTATATCAGCCGTTTCGTTGCACAACTGGCAGATACCTGTGGGCCGATTTTAAACTACTAAGGAAAAGAGCCTCTAAGCGGTGGAATGAAGAATGCTAAGGAGTCTTTGACAGAATCAAGCAATACCTCTTGAACCCACCAATACTACAACCTCCAAGGCTAGGTCAGCCATTATTGCTCTACTTATTAGTAACTTCAGATGCTATAGGTGCAATGCTTGCCTAAAATGCTCCAGACTCATACAAAGAGAATGCCATTTACTATTTAAATAAACGTATGATGACTCATGAGCTCAGGTATAACTAGATTGAACAATTATATCTAGCTTTGGTATGGGTATACCATAAGCTCCAGTACTACTATGCTCATATACAATGCATATACTAGTTGACAGGAGCCCCTTGAAATTCCTTATGGAGAGGCTAGTTCTTGTTAGCAAAATGACACGAGGGATCGCAGTTCTTGTAGCATTTGACCTAAGTATATTCCAAGAAAAGCAGTTACAAGAAGTATAATTACTAACCAACTAGCCACTGCCCTTGTGGGAGGTAAGTATTTGAGCCTGTGTTCCCAGATGAGGATATCTTGACCATAGACCCTGAAGTATGGAAGTTATTCTTCAATGGTGCCTCTAATAGTAAAGGCTACGGAGTTGTCATAGTTTTGGTTACCCCTAAAGGAGATCATCTGCCTATGGCAATCAAGCTGGCATTTGAGGTAACCAATAATGAAGCAGAATATGAGGCATGTATAACTGGTCTAGAGGTGGCCATTAAAATGAGAATAACTACTTGGAGGTCTATGGCGATTCTAACCTCATTGTTTCCCAAGCTCTTGGTAAGTGGAAAATTAGAGAAGAGCATTTGGTTCCTTACCATCAACACTTGAATGACTTAGCTGAGAATTTTCATAAACTTTCATTTCACTACTTACCAAGGGCAAAGAATCATTTTGCCGATTCTCTAGCCACCTTAGCCTCAATGATAGACATGAGCAATAATGAGATACATAGGCTTGTTGTCATTGAAGTAAAGTAGCAGCCTCAGCACTACACTATATGTATGAATCTCTAGCTGGTTGATGATAAGCCCTAGTTTCGGGACATCCTTAATTACATCCAAAATGGTAAGTATCCAGAGGGAGCCTTGAAAATAGATCGGAGGACCCTAAGGCAGCTGTCTACTGGTTTTATACCTAATGGCGACGTGTTGTATAAGAGAGCCTCAAACAACATCCATATGTGATGTGTGACCGAAGAAGAAGCCCAGCAAATTATAGAGTGGGTCCATAGCAGAGAGGAAGGCCCACATATGAATGGTGTAGCTTTGGCATGAAAGATAGCGAATCTGGGTTACTTTTGGCTAATCATGACCAGGACTATGCAAAGTATGTGTAGAGATGTCATAAATGTTAGATCTTTGCCAAGCTTCAACATCAGCCCCCTATCCCTCTGAATTCGATAGCAACACCATGGCCTTTTGCTACCTAGGGTACATGTCATTGGGAGGATATCTTTGAAGTCCTCCAATGGACATGAGTACATTCTGATGGTTGTGGATTACTTCACAAAGTGGATTGAGGCAGCGTCGTATTAGGTCTTAAATGCAAAGAAGGTGTTACACTTCATCCAAACCAATATCCTTTATCAGTTTGGAACCCCCTTTGCAATAATCATGGATAATGGCTACCACTTTCAAAAAGAGGTAGTCTGCCTACTCCAAACAAAAAAATTCAACATCACCACTGCTCTCCTTATCGACCACAGACTAATGGTGCAGTTAAGGTCATTAATAAGACCATTAAAACTATTTTGCAGAAAGTTATTGAGAAGTATAAAGACTAGCATGAATGGCTGCTTGCTGCTTTATGAGGATACAAAACTACCATTTGTACTTCAATAGGGCAACCCCATATGCCTTGGTCTATGGAATGGAGGTTATCCTTCCCATCGAGATGTAAATTCAATATGCTAAGGTAATGAGATAAAGCTAGTTGAGGGAAGTAGACTATGTCAAATGATATCATGAGCAATTGAATGCTATTAATGAGAAGAGAATGGGTACTTTGTACAAAGTCCATGACTACCAATAGAGGTTAACTAGACATTTTAATAAGAAGGTAAAGGATAGGGGTTTGAAGGAAGGCAATTTAGTTCTGAAAGAGATTTGTGCATCGATTTATGACCCAAGATGAAAGTTTAGACCAAACTGGGTTGGGCCATATATACTTAAGAAGTTTTTATATGGTGAAGGTGCCATTCTTATGGACATGGATGGAAATAAGTTCTCCAATCCTTGCAATCTAGATCAGTTGAAAAGATACTTTGTCTAAGGACTACATCTGCATTCTTTCTATCTTTTTTTTTTTATTTGAACCAATATAATCAGAACTACATGAACTTGATTCTCCTTAAAAAATAACAAAAAAATGATGATGATAACTATAAGGGATACGTCGGCAATCCGACTCGGATGCAGTCTAAAGCATAATGTAAAAATATTTTGCTTGCATCACGGTCTCATCTCCTCTGTTCATCATTTTGTTCTTTTATCTAAATAAAATAATAATAATAATAAATAAGAAAATAAATAAATAAAGAAAAGAAAATGCTCGCTAAAACCCAAAAGGGCGGCTTAGGCAAAAATTAGAATAAAAGTAAAATTATCTCATATAATGATGACTAGATTTTAAGAGACCATACAATCCATCATCATAAAAAAGGACAACCTCTATCTATACCTACGGCTTATCCTATGGTCATATCAGCTTACAAGCATGTACAAAATAGAAACCTGCAGCTAGTGTCATAACAACCACTAAAATGAATAGATGACTATCTCTACCTAGTCAACCCTCCTCCTCCTCCCCCTTTTAGGGTGGACATCACCCTCAAAATTAGATCCTGCCATTATCTCTTCTGTTGTCATGCTCTTGATCTTAGTCTCTATGTCCTCCTCTATAACATCAGTAGTCGGAGCTCTTATAGTACTAGAATTGCTCCCCACAGTCATGCTTGAAACTCTCCTTTAAGAGCTAGTAGCTCTTAAACTACTCACTATAGTCCTCTTCTGTGTCAAAGTTGCTAGAGCTGGAGTTCTCCTTTGTACTCTAGCAACAGCAGCCCTCCTTTGTGCACTCACTACTGTGATCCTCCTCTGTGAAACCATAATAGTGTTACCCTGATGTCTAACTGCAGTTATAGTCCTTTGAGTCATTGCCACTACAATCTCAGTCACCACTGCAACCTGTAGTGTTGGTTCTCCTATAGAACCTCTAGTCTCTCCCTCAAGTTGGGTCACCTCGTCTATCCTAGTAGCAGTCCTCTGATGCTAGTGTCTCTAGTAGTTGCCTCCTCCATCTTGTCACCTCTATCTCCTTGAGTAGCGCAGCCCAGTGCTCTCTTTTGATTAGCCAGATGGTCTCAATCAACTAATTGCAGTACCTCTCAGTAGTATCAAAACTGACATGTGGTCTCACTGTATGGAAACTCCCATCCACCCTCATTTGATAGCCCTAGTAATAGGAGCTGTGATTTATGTAGACTCTAAAAAGGGCACATCTTGAGTCTAACCCATCTGTCTTAGAATCCTTGTACCCTGGTAGAATGATGTCCTTGCCAAACCAAGCAGACAGAATACCCAATACTCGCGGCTCATCATTATAAAGGACCTGATCCCGTACTACTGGTATGAACCCTCAATTGCACCTTATGATCAGGCTGTAGCTTGACACCTATTAAGTATAGTGCGCTACGCATACGGCAGTCCTGCTAGTTGGTTAGCGTGCAGGGGTTATGGGGGCAGCGCCCCTTTGAAAAATAAAATTTCCTGAATCTTTCACCTTTAATCAACTGCTTTTCAATCATGAACCCATAGGATCAAATCGAGCTTGAATCGAAACTGAAACAGACCTGAAATGGATTAAAAAGTAGGAAATAGGTTGAACTAACCGGCCAGCGACGAGAGGCGTGTCGCCGCTCTGGGCGGCACGCCTGCCGTGTCGTGCCACCTCGTGCTAGTGGTAAGGTGGCACAAAACTCATGCTGGTAGCAAGGCGGCATGCAGATGCCTGGCATGTTGCCGGTGCCACCTGTGCCGCAGTTGACATGCTGACGCCACCGTCTGTACTGCTGGCACCCCCCTTACTAGCTCTATAAATAGAGCCTCCTTCCAGCTCATTTGGGGGGGGGGGGGAGTTCCAAGGACAAAAATTCTCTCTAACACATTTCATCACGCTATTTCGCTAATCTTTTGTTATTAAGATTCAGATTTCCAAGAGTTTCAAATCCAAGGTGGAGCTTAGATCTGGAGTTAAGCTTGCCCCGTTCATCCGAAAATCAAGGAAAGCAAAGGTATAATCTTCTTTCCATTTTCAAAATTCTAAACTCAGATCTAGAATTCTCTTTAGGTCTACAATAGAAAAGATCTAAAATTTATTAATTTAAGAATCAGAATTAAATTTATAAATAAACCAACACTCTTTTTCAAAACCCCTCCTTCGTAAGAAGGGAGAACTACGTGGGGTTTGATTCCTATTCAATAGGATATGCAGGCTGCCATTCTGAAAAGGCATCAACTCCAAAATCTTTTTAACAACATTTTCCCCTTTTTACTTTGATTTATTTGTATTCGTATCTTATTTCAATTCTATATTTTTCATGTCTTTAACTTAATTGAGGAATGTGTGCTTTTCATTGTACCCATAAGGGCTAGAGGAAAGATCCTCTTTCTTTTTCATTTTTTTTGATTTGTAATAGTTAAGTAGGATTAATTTTCGCTTATTTATCTATAATTGTCATTTCATCCTATCATCTATAACTATTCATGCATCATTATATTCCTATTCGTACATACACAAAAATTCCTTTTCAAGAGTTATTTTGCAATTTTAGCCGAACTAAAGAAAAATACATTTTTTCTCAATTGTGTAATCACCAAAACCTGATCCCTGAGGCCCCTTTGGTCACTTGCGGATTGGTGCATTTTCCATTAGGATAAATCAAACATTTTTTGAAGTCAATCAATTTGCGTTTTTCTTTAACTTTCCCAATTAAAATAAATAAATTAAAGTGGCGACTCACTTTCACAACTTCCAAATCACAAAAATCAATTTTCTTAACTCACAGCGAGTTCCAATCGTGGAGTTTCTCCGAAAGAGCATTTAGATTCCTCGGCGGATTGGGCCGGTGCTCAGGAGAGGGATCACAGTTGGTGACTCCACTGGGGACTTAAAATATTTTCAAATAAAAGATAAAGTGGATTACTTTTGCTAAAATACCATGTTTGGCTTTAAATACAAAATAACTCTTTCATGCATCACTGCATCGAACTTCTAGTCCACAAAAACCTAGCTTATATGAAAATAAAGGATAGAAAGTAACATCGAGTGGGCAACCTTCCTTAGGTCTGCTTGCCGATAGTGAAATCATCCAGCCCACGATATATTCTTTAATCCTTTTAGAGGTGTAATGAGTATGCACGTACCATTGGACAGACGTGAGGCTCTTTGTCTCACATATGATTAAGTATATCGCATCTCTAGTGTGATGGGTTCCCTTTAAACCACCTTAACCCTTTCATGTAATGACTCATAGAACCTTCCTTTAGGATTGTATGTACCATAATATTGAACTTGGTATATCATTATCATGAAACCTTTTCATTCATGGATACATACATGTATAGCTTGAACCTTGTGAAGAGTCAAAAACTTATCCAAACACCTTCACATCCAAAGCCCATAGTCCATCTAAACCCATGGTCAACACCTAAAGCTCAAAACCCATGGTCCACCTAAACCCATGGTCAAAACCAAAAACCCATGGTCCATCTAAACCCATGGTCAACACCTAAAACCCAACGCCCATGGTCTACCTAAACCCATGGTCAACACCCCAAGCTCATGACCCATAGTTCACCTAAGCCCATGGTCAAAACTCAAAGCCCATGGTTCACCTGAATCTATGGTCAACACCCAAAAGCCCATGGTCCATCTAAACCCATGGTCAATATCCAAAGCTCATGACCCATTATTCACCTAAACCCATGGTCAAAACCCAAAGCCCATGGTCCACTTAAATCCATGATCAAAACCCAAAACCTACGGTCCACCTAAACCCATAGTCAACACACAATGCCCATGGTCCACCTAAACTCATGGTCAAAGCCCAAAACTCATGGTTCACCTAAACCCATGATTTAGTCTTATCCAAACCCATGTCAAACTCATGGTAAAAATAAACCCATCTATGGTACCCTCATCCTTTTCCATAATTCTTATCCAAGCTAAACACTGACCTAGCCCAAGCTAAACACTGATATAGCTTTATCTTTCATAATTCTTACCAAAGTTAAATACTAACCTAGCTTTGATCTTTCACAACTCTTATCTAAGCTAAACACTGATCTAGCTTTCATCTTTCATAGTCTTTACCCAAGCTAAACACTGATATAGCATTATCCTTAACCATCCTTACTAAAGCTAAATACTGACTTAGCGTCACTCTTATCCTTACCCAAACTAAATGCTGACTAGGTTTCATCTCTTACATCACTATCCAAACTAATGGCCCATCTAAGCCCATGATCTAGTCTAACCCATTATCTAACTATTACCAAACCCATGGTGCACCCAACATCCAAATCCATGGTATATCCATACCCAATCCCAAAACCCATGGTCACTCTATCCTTAAGCCCATGGTAAACCAATCACAATCCCAATCATCGAAAGCTAAATTCTGATCTAGCCACTCAAAGCTAAAATCTGACCTAGCCACCCTATGCTAAATTCTGACCTAGCCATTCAAAGCTAAAATCTAATCTAGCCACCCAAAGCTAAAATATGACCTAGCTCCCTTAGCTAAATACATACCTAGCTAACATCATACACCTCTACCCTCATCTTTACCCATACACTGTCAACCTAACCACAAGACATTGCATCCATTGTCTTTAAACCTAAGATCCTTTGGTTTGTCACACCTCCCCATAACCCTTTTTTCCAAAGCTTGATACTAACCCAGTTCCTTTTCCCTTTCAAAGGTTGACAAAATGTCTGTTGCCGAAGATTAGATCACCACTACCAGAGTTGATGAAATTTTTGACGAGCTTCTTGCTAAGTTCTCTGAACACCAGGAAATTATCATGAAAAGGCAAGAAGCCCTTTTCCAAGACATGCTCAAAGCCCAAAGGAAGGCTATCATGGAGGATGTTTGTACCATGATGGAATAGGCCTCCCTGGCTCAAAACCCAACTTACCCAAAACCATTTAAAGCTGACCCAAAACCCGCCTTTTATCTTGTTTATGGATCCACTTCCAAAGTTGAATCCAAAGACAAAGAACCTATAAACACTGATACGATCCTACCACTACCTATTCCATCTCCTGAATTCCTCAGAAATAACTCACTTTATCAACCTATGATAGTTTAACCACCAAATTTCATCCATACTCTCACTTTTCAACCTGCGGATCCTTTCCAAAGGAAGGAAGCCAACCCTGAAATCAAAGCCTTCATGGAAAAAGTGAAGCACATGGAAAAAATGCTAAAAAATCTGAAGAAGAAAGAGAACCTAGTTGATACAGACTCCTTGAGCTTATTTTTTAATGCAAGAGTTCCGCCAAAGTTCAAGATGCTGAATTTGGATAGATTTGATGGTACTGCTTGCCCCAAGATCCATTTAAAAATGTACGTGGGGGCAATGCATCCTTTTGGTATCAACAACGAGCTTCTTGCTCAACTTTTTCATCAAACTCTTACTGATCCTGCCCTAAGATGGTTCATTAACTTGGATGATACCCAAAAATAGACTTGGGAGGACATTTGCAAGGCATTTGTCGAATAGTACCACTACAATATTGAAGTGGACATTGCAAGAAGGGACTTAGAAACCACAAAGCAACTTCTAGATGAGTCCTTTTCCATGTTCCTTACAAGGTGGAGGGCCAAAGCTGCTTAAATGATAAACAGGCCAACTGAGCAAGAACAAGTAGATATCATTGTCAAGAATCTACTTCCCGCTTACAAAGCCCACTTGTTAATACAATAACTACCCACCTTTAGAGCTTTGGTTGCAACTGCATTAAAAGTTGAAGATTTCATCCAAAGTCAATCATTTCAAGCTAAATTCTCCACCACCAACCTGAACAGTGATGGGGAATCTAATTCTAACTCAACCCCACCTTACCTCAGCCTTAGAAGGCATGTCATGCAGTAGTTCAAGTTCAGCTAATCTGACCTATCTGAGATTGAATTCTAAGTTTAAACCTGAGTCCAAGTTTGAATCTCAAAAGTCTGAGTCCAAATCTGAGTCGGAGTCTATCGTCTTATTTTTCTTTATTCTCGTCAACCATAGTGGTTCCTTTTGTCATCTTGCAATAAAGTTTCCTTTATAGTAATACACATACATTTTCTTTTTCATCTTCCTTGTTTAGTCTGATGTGGATGAGCCATAAAAAAGAGAGAACAAAAAAATAAAACAAAAAAAAAAAAAATAGAAAAAGGAAAAGAGGAAAAAAGAAATGAATTAAACCTACCATAATTAGCATAAATCAGAATTTGAGGTGCTCACAAATTAGCTATCGCTTCATCAGCTCCCAATTAAAGAAGGTCAAGTAATGGACCTCTCATCAAACAATTGAAGCATAAAGAGCAAATCAAATGGAATTACCTATTGCACATTAGGTAATCAAACAATGCACCTTAACAAGGGCAACAAGTTTAGAGAAAACCTTTGTCAAATCCAAAATTCAAAGGTCAGATCCCTTAAAGAAAAATAGCTAAACATGGTGGAATGTTTTTCATTAATCTAAGCTCACTAAGTTGAAAATCCAAAAGGACAGCTTAGGCAAAAGTTAGAGCTGAGAGAGAGAGAAAGAGAGAAAGCTCATCTAAGTCTTCTTCCCTCATGTCCAAAGTTGTCAAATCATCTCTAATCAATCTGTCTCATCTCATGTCATCCTTCCTAACCAGAGGTTTATTCTCTATGGATATACAATCTTCTATGCCCTTATCCTACAATGGGGACATGTCTTCCTAGGTCGTCATCTGTTGTCAATCCATCCTGTCGCTTAGCTCAAAGAGCTAAGGCACAATCCCTCATACATATCTCCAGTCTATCACATCCTTATCTCTAATTTTGGAAGCATGATTCCCAATTTATCTTCTTCCACTAGCCCTTTAGCCATTCCTAAGGGCTGTTTGTGTTAACTAATGCAATTTACAATTAAGTGTCACTCCAAGAGTCTCTTCAATCTCAAACAATAAGAAAAGCTTGACTTGCTCTTTTCTATGATTCATGCTACAAAAAGCAAAATCATACAATCTCCATTATTCTTTTCAGAAGTTTCAGCCTACCTTCAAAACCATTCTCAAATTTAATAAAATCATATTGTTTCATCTCAAGCCTTATTGGCAAATCATACCACATACCATCCATTCCTTGGTATAATCTTAAAATGAGTAGAACCAAAATTCCCAAGTCTATCAGGGCTTATCATCTTTAAATCTAGTTTCCTTGGCAAAACTAGAAGTCGAGGCATATCTCCTAAAAAGCCTTTAAGCCTAAACCAAAAGCCTTTATCAAGAAGCCCAAATCCAAAAGCCTCAAAGTAGCAGCCCGAATCCAAAAGCCATCATTAAGAAGCCCAAATCCAGAAGCCTTCGTTAGGAAGCCCAAATCCAAAAGCCTTTATTAAAAAGCTCAAATCTAGAAGTTTCAACCTACCTCCAAACCAAGAAGCCTTTGTTAAGAGGCACATGACCCAAAAGCCTTCGCCATAAAGCCCACTTCCAAAAAGCCTTTACCATGAAGCCCACTCCCGAAAAGCCTAAAAGCCTTCGCCATGAAACTTAGATCCAAAAGCCTTTACCATGAAGCCCACTCCCAAAAAGCCTTCACCATGAAGCCCACTCTCAAATGGCTTTCATTTATGAAGCCTATGATCTCCTTTAAGGCAAAATCAGACTAAGCCTTTTAAATGGATTTCCTAACCAGACCTACCCCCCTTAGCCAAGACCCCTACAAGGACTAATCCTCAACCGTAACTTTCAATGGGAAAACCGAGTTGAGCCACCCATGTTGACATTCCCACACCCCTCATCTTTTAGAGACATAACCTTTTCTAACACCAAAGCCAAACAGATAGCTTTGATCCCAATCCTTCTAACACCATAGTCGAACAGATAGCTTTGATCCTAGCTTTTCTAACATTAAGGCTGAACAAATAGCTTTATTCCTATTCCTCTTGACATCATGGCCAAACAGATAGCTTTGATCCAAACTTTCCCAACCAATAAGGCCGAACAGATAGTTTTGACCTCAATCCTCCCAATCACCAAAGCCAAACATATAGCTTTGATCCCAATCTTCCCAAACATCAAAGTCAAACAGATAACTTTAATCATAATCTCCCCAATAGTAGGGCCGGACAGGTGGCCTTACTACACCAATTTGAATTCCCTAGGTGGACCAAATCTCCAAATCTTTCAAAGTCTAGGTAGAATAGATAGCCTTAACTAAAATTCATCAAATCATCTTTACCTCTAACAATTAGGCTGGACATATAGCCTTAATTGAAAATCACCATGACCATTCTCACATCCAATGCTAAGGTTAAGCTAATAGCCATTGACAAAACCTCATTTATCCTATGGGCCCTCTCCCAAAAGGTTCATATCTTTATGCCATGTTTGTCCTTCTTCATAAGGTTCAGTTTGCATAAAGCATGATAAGCACAAGTAGATATCACAAGCCCAGAGTCAGACATGATATAACCCAGACTCTAACATGGTACAGCCTAGAATTTGATATGGCAAAAGAACATATAAGCCAAAAATCTAATGTTGTAAGAGCACAAGCCCAAAGTCTGACATGGCATCTCTTCCCAAGGTTCATTGTCATCAGAATCGCCTTTTGCTTAAAGCTAATTCTGATGAGGGGGCAGCTGTGAACCCTCAAATTTGCACCTTATGATCTGGCTGCAGCTTGACACCTACTAAGCGTAACAATCCACATCTACCCGAGGAGTTTTAGTGACAAATTATTTGAATTTAGGCTTATTGTGATAAATTATGTGACTGAATGAAAATTCATGTGTGATGTGATTTATGAGTTTGGAGCATGTTAAATTAATTTTACTATGCATAATATGAATTATTATTGTGAAATAAATGATTTGAATAAAATGCATTAGCATGAAATAATTTATTTTTCGTAAAATAAATTTTCATGTAAAAAGGCGATTTTTAAGCATAAAATAATTTTATGAGTATTTTTAAAATATTTTTAAATAAATGTTTTTGGGAAAATTTTAATGAAAATAATAAGAAAAATATTGTATTTTTAATTACCTATAATCAGCCCTAAATTAATTAAAAAGCCCAAATACCCAAAAGCCTATTACACAAAAACACTCCTAACCTAGCTCATTAAGGGCAAACTTGGAAATTGCACCCCAAATCCTAATATATAAGCAAAATTTCAGCCCCCATCAGTTTAGACAGCAGCTACACTCTATCATTTCAGTATTTTCATAGAAAAATTCTCCCAAAATAATTCTCTCTACCGATATTAAGAAAACTCCTTTTAGTTTCGCGATTTCTTGACCGTAATCGTAAGTTTTTCTTCTCTTTCAATTTCTAAACTGATTTCTATGAAATAAATTATGAAAAAATTATTTTGAACTGGTTGATTATTTATTTCTATAGATTTAATTCTATTTGGGTGAGTTTTTGGGAGAGAAAATCTATTTTCTACCAAAAACACGATTCTTTCCACGAGATTTCTCCAAAGGTGAATTCTATAACTTAAAATCACAATTTTTATGCATAAACATAATAGGGGGGGGGGGGGGGGGGGGGAGGGAAATTTGTGTATGTTTGTGTTCTAAACTGATTTTTGATTTGTTTTGATGGAAAATATTGGATTAAATAATATTTCTGCATATTTCTGTAATGATCGGAAAGTTTCGAAAAACAAAGGAGTTCAAGGTTTTTGTGTTAGAACTTGGAAGTTGGAAAATATTATTCTTGAATGGACATATGGCTGCCAATTTGTATGAGGAAGTGCTCTAACATGATTTTTTTTTGTTTAGATGAAAAATAATGATTTGAATCATGTGTCTGTTTGTCGCTGAAAAGAATGAAAAGCGCGGAAAGCGCGAAAACTCATGATTTTTCACCTAAGCCTTTAAACTTGGAATTTTTTTTGTATAAATCCCATCTATGGCTGCCGAATCATGTATGGATATGTTCTAAACTGATATTTTCTATGATTGGATGAAAATAGTTTAAACAACCTGTTTACATATTTTTGAAATGACCAAAAAATACCGAAAATAAGAAAACTCATGGTTTTGTGCTCTATAATTTAAAAGTTGAATTTTAATGTATAAATAACACTATGCGTGGCCAATTCTTATGAATTTAAATTCTAAAATGATTTTTGTTATGTTTAAATGAAAAATCTTGATTCAAACCATGTTTTTACATATTTTTGAAATAGATGGAAAGTGCAAAAAGAAGAAGAATTTAGTTTTTTACCTTGGTGATGCATTTGGCCTACATGAATCTTTTTGTCCCAATGTTTATAATTTTTAGGTGATGTGTTTTAATGAATATTGACATGTATGTATATATAATAAATGATAAAATTGCATGTTAGTTGAAGGTATGATCCTAGATAAGCTTAAATGCATTTTGGTATACTTAAGTTATCTTAACTTTATATTGTGATTAAAATGCAAATGTGATTGGGAAATTTGGAACTAGAGGTTATGATGACTTGATGATGAACATATGGTTATGAGTTGATAAAGTGAAAGGGATCATAAAAGTTAAGCATGATGCTTGAAAGGTTAAATGTTAAGTTGACATGTATGGAAGTGTAAAGTGAATTAAGATAATTGTTAAAGTGAATTGATATTGAGGTAATAATATTGTGATGACCTTAAAAAGGTATTGATGTGATTGCAGTGTGTTTTCATATGAGCCTATAAGGCCTAAATATGCAAGACTTTTAAAGTCAATGTGTTATATGCAAGTGACGAGTACACCTATATATGAACTCTAAGTGTATGTGTATGCTATATGTGCATGGGATAGTTATGGGATAAGAGCATCATGAGTAAATAAATACTAAGTATTAAATTAAATATTATGTTATAGTTTGAGGAGCTTTAGAAGTGAAAAGGGACTACGTATACTAGGAGCAAAGGAACCCTAAGGTGAGTAAGCTCTATATTCCATTTTCAGTGTGAGTAAATGCCATATTCATGTTATAAGTGTAAACAACATTATGTTGTGTTATAAGAATGTGATATATTGTTATGTGAGCCTTGTGATCTTTGAAACCCAAGTTCTTTCTATTCTAAATATTATTATATGATTTCTTTGACAAAGCTTGGGTTGCCAGGGGACATTTGGACCAAAACTATTTTGTTATCAAATGAGAAATTCTTGTGATTAACACTCTAACTTATATTCTTTCTGGAACTACACTATTATTGTATCTTTTTTTTGAAAGCTAAACTACCATTGTTATTGGAATACATGTTATTGTTGCCTTATGTGATATTGTTAATTGTGATTACCATTAGCTCTAGCTATGGTACCTTTTACCCTTTATGCAGAAATCCTCGTACTGATACGAGTAATCATTGGCTATGTGCTCTTCATATCGATGCGGGTGTACCGATGCAGGTAATCATCGGCTATGTGCTCCTCGTACTGATGCGAGTAATCATCGGTATGTGCTACTCGTACCGATACGAGTAATCATCGGCTATATGATCCTCATACCGATGCGAGTAATTATCGGCTATGTGTTTGAGTGATTATGGCAATAGCCTTCACTCTATGTGTTATGTGTTCGAGTGATTATGGCAATAGCCTTCACTCTATATGTTCGAGTGATTATGGCAGTAGCCTTCACTCTTTGTGTTATAAGTGTGATTTCTGCAAACCTTTCTAAACTGCAAACTATGGATCATGAACTATAAGTTATGAGTTATGAGCCCTTTCTAAGTGATATGTGTTATTGTACAATCCCTATTGTTTACTCATTGAGATCATCTATCTCACCCCTTTTTCCTTGTGTGGTTCCAGGTGAGCAAATATGAGGAGGCAAGGTGATGGCTCAAGCATTCTACTTCGCTTGGGGAATTCCTTATCCAAGTTATCAATAATACTATTTTATGAAGTCTTGTCATTAGATGCTCCAGGAATGTTGATTGATACTTATTGATATATATTATTTTCCTCATGGATTTTATATGAAATGATTTATTTTAGACTTTCGCAATTTAAGGTATTCATCTAAATGTTTTGAATGAGTTATCGTAAGAGGTCTGGTAAGATCCTAGGCATGATTTATTTATATGTAAGTGGGTTCTACAGACGTGGGTGACCTTATGTCTTCCCATGTTCTAGGACCGTCATATCTCCAAAGTTGGGATGTGACACTAAGTATAGTGTGCTGTGCATACGGCGGTCCCGCTAGCCGGTTAGCGGGCAGGGGTCAAGGGGGCAGCGCCCCGTTGAAAAATAAAATTTCCTAAATCTTTCATCTCTAGTCAACTGCTTTTCAGTCACGAACCCATAGGATCAAATTGAGCTTGAATTGAAATTGAAACGGACTTGAAACAGATGAAAAAGCAGGAAACAGGTCGAACCAGCCGGCCAGTGACAAGAGGGGCATTGCCGCTCTGGGCGGCACGCCTGCCATGCCACTATCTGGACGGCACGCCTTCGGTGCCGCCTTGAGGAAGCACGAATCTTGTGCCGATAGTAAGGTGGCACAAAACTCATGTCAGTAGCAAGGCGGCGTCCGTACCGCTATCACCCCCTCACCAGCTCTATAAATAGAGCCTCCTTCCAGCTCATTTGGGGGGGGGGGATTCCAAGGACAAAAATTCTCTTTGATACATTTCATCACGTTATTTCTCTAATCTTTTGTTATTAAGATTTAGATTTCTAAAGGTTTTGAATCCAAGGTGGAGCTTAGATCTGGAGTTAAGCTCGCCCCGTTTATCCGAAAATCAAGGAAAGCAAGGGTATAATCTTCTTTCCATTTTCAAAATTCTAAACTCAGATCTAGAATTCTCTTTAGGTCTAAAATAGGAAAGATCTAAAATTTATTAATATAAGAATCAGAATTAAATTAATAAACAAACCAACACTCTTTTCCAAAATCCCTCCTTCGCAAGAAGGGAGAACTGCGTGGGGTTTGATTCCTATTCAATAGGATACGCTGGCTGCTATTCTGAAAAGGCATCAACTCCAAAATCTTTTTAACAACATTTTCCCCTTTTTACTTTGATTTATTTGTATTCTCATCTTATTTCAATTCTATATTTTTCACGTCTTTAACTTAATTGAGGAATGTGTGTTTTTTCTAGTACCCATAAGGGCTAGAGGAAAGATCCTCTTTCTTTTTCATTTGTTTTGATTTGTAATAGTTAAGTAGGATTAATTTCCGCTTATTTATCTATAATTGTCATTTCATCCTATCATCTATAATTGTTCATGCATCATTATATTTCTATTCGTACATACACAAAAATTTCTTTTCAAGAGTTATTTTACAATTTTTGCTGAACTAAAGAAAAATACATTTCTTCTCAATTGTGTAATTACCAAAAACTGATCCTCGAGCTCTCTTTGGTCACTCGCGGATTGGCGTATTTTCCATTGGGATAAATCAAACATTTTTTGGAGTCAATCAATTTGGGTTTTTCTTTAATTTTCCCTATTAAAATAATAAATTAAAGTGGCAACTCACTTTCACAACTACCAAATCACAAAAATCAATTTTCTTAACTCACAGCGAGTTCCAATCATGGAGTTTCTCCCGAAGAGCATTTTGATTCCATGGTGGATCAGACTGGTGCTTGGGCGAGGCCTCACAACTGGCAATGCCAGAGTATGTCCTCGAGGGCAAGCTTTAAGAGTCATCCAATTCACTCCCGAACTGATCCTCACCTCACCAAGATAGGCTGCATTTGATACTGAATGGCTGTGTACGGACTCTTGGCTAGAGCAGCAACCACTCTTAAGTGGTCCATCAACCATACCTGCAAAATAAACCAAAAATAAAAAATCAAACATCTACAAAATACCCATCCTATAAAGGGTAAGAATAGATAAAATTTCTTTTTCTCACTTGAAGGACTATCAGAGATACAGTTTATCTCTCCAAACCCTAAATAAAATAGTGAAGACTTATTAATGTCTTCGCCAGCACAGCCCCAATCACAAAATGACTCTACTCCATCTACAATACCAGGCCTGCCACTCTAGCATCTCTCTATCTGATGGATCAGGGAAATAGATATCTAGCCGTCAGGCAAAAAACTAAGGCTCACATCCTAAGTCTTTGTCTCCCTGTATCTCCCTAGTCAATGGGATCATGAAACTCCTCGACGATCGTAATTAGATTTACCTGCCCCTCCACCACCATCTGGCTGGATGTGTTCTTCGACAGAGATGAAAATTCATGAAAGACTCTATAGTGCCCGACTTTGAATTCCAGCACTACTAGAGCTTCCTCTGGATTACTACCAAGTATGGCACAAAACTCTTCAAATTTAGGGCACAGTTCCTCCATACCCACATCAAATCGAAAAACACAGGCCATCGGATCCCAAAAATGGAAACATGCCCTTAAAAAGTCCCAATCCCCGTGAACCCCTCTCAAAGCCATCATAGCCACAATCCCATACCTACCTAAATTTATCTTATCTACCTTGTCGAGTTTCTTCTTCCACATATGCATCTAGTGGTTGAAATACAGCTCCATGAGAAAAATAAAGAAAAGTGAAAAACCGACAAAAGAGAAAGAGAAAGAAAAAAAAAAGAAAGAAAAACGAAAAAAGAGAAAAAGAGAAGAAAAAAAATGAAATGGAGTTACTACCCATATATATATATAGGATGTTACAAAGCAAAAAGCAAAAAAGCATGTTGAAATTAGAAAGAAACACAGGGCTGCTATCTGACAAGTGCACGGATCTGTGACCCAGTAGCATGGATCTGCATTAATGTCTTGCTACTGCTGTATGATGAAAGCGTAGATCCACACATAGCCATTGCGGATTTGCGCCTTACCTCGGTAGCTGTGCCTTATTTTGCAGCCCTTCCCTTGACTTTCTCTTCTTCGCCATATGTTTTCACAACTCAATTTAAAAATTTAAAGCCAGGGAATAAAGTGTTTTCACCCTCTTTGGGATGAAATACTCAAAATGAAAAACTTTCGAGATCTTCTAGAGCTGTAATGGAGTCGTAATTTAGCAGAAGTCAAATCATCATTCACTTGATGCATTTACGTAATCATAAAGCATGCACTTGCAAGGAAAGATAATAAAAGAGTCATATAGTAAAAGATGTATATATAGGCATACATTGATCATACACACATACATCAGAGTACATAGTCATCCTAAAATAGTTCCACCTCCCAAAAGAGTAAAGGTACAGTTATCTGAAGAAACATAAGGGAAATCAAAAAAGAAGTCAACACCAGCATCAAAAAGCTACAATCATTAGCCTCCCCTCCGTCGCCTTCGAGAAGCAGCCTTTTCACCTTGGTCCTATGGCTCCGACAAACAAGTAGTATGGGTGAGCATTCTGGAAAAGGCATTCTTCATCCTCCAAGCAACAAGATAAGTGTGTTGAGTGTATTCCCTAGGTAGCTGCATACAAAGAGACAGAAAGAGACAATATTAAAGGCTATAGATCCTTTCTAATTGTAAGAAAACATAATGACACTCTGCCCACAGATCCTTTTTGAGGGAAGAAGAGTAAGAAGGACATACCTTAATATCATTAGGGATAGGCTGAATATCAGGATGGACAACCTCGGGGAGATACTAGAACCTCATAGAACCCTCAGAGTTATAATAGAAAATCTCCTCTGGCACATAGTACTCTACATCCAAAAGCAAAGCCCTGGGGGTGTAGCTCGGGCCACTGTGATTATGAATAGGGATGGGACCACCAGAAGAACTAGTAGTGGGAGCTTCAGAAACCACTGGCTGAGGAACCCCCCTTATGGTAGTAGGTGTGATAGAAGGATGCCCCTATGATGTAATCTCCTGCATTAAAAAGTGAGTGCAAAAGTCTCGGCAGTCCTTATCAGGATACTGGAAGAGGTGCCCCTCACTGCTAATAAAAAGCTCCGAGTTGGTCAAGATGTCTATCTCGTACCTCATATCCACCGGTGGATGACTAGGCACTCGCCATGACCCAAACAACTGAAAATGTACTTTCACCCAAGTAGTACAAGCAGAAATAGGGGGATCACAATAATAGTCTCCTATGTGAAAGGGCCTCTTACCTGCAAAAAGGGCGTATATCATCCTCTCACCAAAAAGCCTCATGATCTACCAATAACTACAAATACAAGAGTTAATGAGTAGGTTAGAGAAGATAAAAGAAGAAGATAAAGGGAATCGAGATGCTCATTTGAGTTTAGACTCACAATGGAACCGTCGGGTTTAGATTTAGTTGATTTTGAAAATTATTTTTGGGAGTCGCTGCCCTAATTTATTTTTAAATGGGAAAATTAAGAAAAAACCCAATTGACTCCAATTCATTAATTTTCAATTAATTAACCTATGGATAAAAATCACTTGCCTCGAACCAGGTTAAGTTCAGGGACTAGGGTTTTAGTTTTAAATAACCTAAATTTGGCTCTTAAGTTTAATTTGACTTTGAAAAATTACTTTCATGTGACAAATATTATAAGATGATAATTGTAAATAAGATGCATGAATATGACATGAGTGCAAGGAGAAAATTAAAATAAAATATCCACAAATTAAAAAGGGAAAAAGATATTAATTGAGATTTGGATTTGAGGTTTGGATTTAGATTCCAAACATGCCTACGTACCCCATTGAATAGGGATTAAAACCCACATAGTTTGTTCCATGATTAAGAGGAGGGGTTTAAGGGTTGATTAGATTGATTGATTTAATTTGGGTTTGTCGCTGAGAAGAAAAGGCTGGTATCTTTGTTTTTGGCTGATGGAGGATTTTACCTAACCAAAGTTCTATTTTATCAGGACCGGGTGATTAGATTAATTGGGAGATTAATTAATTAATTAAAAAGATTAATTAATTAATTAATATGATGAAAAAGATGGATAAATTAATTAATTAAAAAGATTAATTAATTAGTTAACTGAGTGATTAAAAGAAACATAATTTTAGTTAATTAAAAAGATTAATTAACTTGGTGAGGGCGAGGTAATTAGTTAATTAAAAAGATTAGTTAATTAATTAGAGAGTAGTTGGAGGGAGAATAAGAGAGGAATTAGAGGATAGCTATCAACTCTAACTCAAGGTATGTTTAAAATGAGGAAATGGAAAGGCTATTTATAAGAAAATGGAGTGAGGGTGATTTGGGAAGTGAAAATGTGAAAAGACGAAAAGGATAGAGCTAAAAAATACTAAAAAAACATGATCAGGGGCATTTTGGGCATTTCAGTCTAGGCAGAAAAGGTAGCTTGATGTAGCTCTGTGCCAAAGGCCGTGCAGATTAGTGTTGCCTCTATGGGCTAGCCGCGACAGAGTGACGTGGCCCCTGCGCTTTTGCGTCACCACTAGCGCAGAGCCGCGTCAGTTTTTGACGCAGCTAGCCCTTTTTTTTTTTTTTTAGGGTTGGTTGGTTTGGCATTTAGGAAATTTGGATGTTGGGATAGCAATGTAACTAAGGCTAAAAAATTTCTTTTAGGGGCATTGCCCTTGAACCCTCGCACGTTAATCGACTAGTGGGACTGCCATAACTACTCCATATAGTGCGTTAAACTTAGTAGGTGTTAAGGTGCGGCTGTATGATAAGAGTGCAAAATTAAGAGTTCATACTATCTTTTCCCCACTGGAAAATCACATAGCCACTATAAAGATAACTTAGAAGCGGTAAATGAAATATACTTATAGGCTTAGATTTGTGGCACAGGGTTGTTAGAATCTCAAAAATGTGATTTGATTGTGAAAATGGAATATGTCCAAAAACACATGGTAGGTACCTCCCAAAAGATGATAGTCCCACCAATAGATATAATGTTCTCTCGAGATAGGTCAATCATCTCCTGAGACATGGTATTTAGAATAGTGCCACCGTAATCAAACTCTTGCCACTAGTCTATGTGAGCCAAGCTTAGAAGGATGTTTAGATCCACCTTATCTCTCATGTTATGTGCAAAGGTGCACCCAACTATCACCAATAGACATAGCTGAGTAAGGGCTTCGTAAGAAATAAGATATCCTGTGGCTCCCATCAACTTCAAGTTGTCATTCAGAACAGAATGCTTGACTCCAATACTATCTCTAGGAGGACTAGAGCCAAGTAGGGCCTCGGTCACGATCGGAGAGAAAGCCTGCCTCCAATCGTTGCACATGTCTAGGGGCCGGGTCCCAAATCGAATGCTCAAGATAATGTACAAGTCAACTGGAGTATAAGTCAGCTCCCTACACACAAAATGAAAACTATTAGTAGAATCGCACCATCTCTTAGCTAAAGCTTTGATCAAGTTCATATTGACATGACTAAAAATCCTTACCTCTAGGAAGTCGATGAACCCGATAGGTTGCAATAAGTTTTTGGCAATGCTTCCTTGAGGGATGGACCTAATCACAGTCTCCAAGTTACTCCTTTCACCCTTATTCTTAATGGTTGAAACTTGCAATAAACCAGTATACATGTAGCATGTAAAAAAAAAATGGCACTTAGAACACACAGTCGATCCAATGAAAAGACAGAACTAAAAAGGATTGTCATGAGATACTAACCGCTAGATGACCTTTGTAAGGGGCTTATCCCTCAGGATCTTG
Source organism: Reutealis trisperma (assembly GCA_947687605.1). Lineage (NCBI taxonomy): Eukaryota > Viridiplantae > Streptophyta > Magnoliopsida > Malpighiales > Euphorbiaceae > Reutealis > Reutealis trisperma. The sequence continues at coordinate 558,877 of CANTUT010000472.1, forward strand.
CAAGAGAAGTGCATGGTTGGTGTTCTCCTTCAATGCCTCGTATGAGCACCAACGTGACCCACTCGAGGAAGAATAGGGTATGTGACGAGAGGAGGAAGATCTATGGAAAGATCCTGAAGTCATCACTACGAGAATACTGAAACTGACAAGCACAATGCGAAGCAAAAAGGTAAATACAATAATTAAAAAAATGTGTAAAAAGAAAAAATGAAAAAATGAAAAAAAATGAATGAAAAAATGAAAACAATAAAACAAAATGAAAAAAGAAAAAAAAGGAAAAAAAGGAGAAAAAAAAAGAGAGATTTTTACTATTGCTATTATTACTATTATTAAAAAAAAGATTTTTACTATTGATATTATTATCATTATTAAAAAAAATTTACTATTATTATTACTATTATTGAAAAAAAAAGGAAAAAAGATTTTTACTATTGTTATTATCACTATTAAAAAAAAAAAAAAAAGAGGTGGCTCACGTTTGAGTGAGCAAAGTGAGATGTGTGTGGAATGGGTGTGTGACTGGAAGTATTTACAGAGTTTTAGGGTAAGTAAAGACGAAATAACATATTTACCCTATAATTATCCAGTTGTATAAAAATGAATTTTTTGGCCAGTTTCAATTCAAAATCAAAATCTAAAAGTTCCTACATGCTTATGAGATTTTTATCTACTCATAGACATCTCATTTGTCTATTTCCTAGCCAAAATGTAGTTTTTACAATAGAAAAATAGAAAAATTATGAACCTCAAAATTCAGCAGTCTTCCAAAAATAGTCAAATCAAGTTGCAAAATTCACTAGAATTATCTTATTACAATCAGAATCATTTTCCGAACTCAAACCTACTAAAGTTTTGGGTTCACTCTTATTAAAACTGTTTAATTGATAGACAACCTTGCTGAGGGGGCAGCTGTGAACCCTTATTTCAGCACTTCCAAAATTAATTCTAAACTCTTTAAAGTTGACCAAGGTATTCTTGGAACAATCTAACACCTTTCCTACCCTGATTAGACCTTCTGTACCATATAGTATTTTTCAAAAATTGATTGGATTTTTACTCAGATTGACTGTCCAATTGCTCTAAAATTAATTTTGAGCCTATTGCCATTGATCAGTAAGATTTTTGAACTCTATAACTCCTAAAAACTAACCCGAAAACCTCAAAAATAGACCTACCTAAAAAATAACCGAAAAAAGACTTGGAAAAGTGAGCTGAGCTGTCACGTGGCACCATTGATCCAAGTTAGCGGCGCGCGGATCCGCCCCAGAGAGGAGCGGCGGTAGCGTTTCTCAGATGCGATGGTTGTATATCTCTGATATAGAGCCACGCAGAAATGACTCGGAGCCGCGTCTGACCCTATCCCCCTGCCCGAATCAAAAGTCGAAAATGCTTCCAATTTGATTTTTTTTTAGTATTTTTTAGCCCTATCCTTTATGTCTTTTCACATTTCACTTCTCAAATCACCCTTACCTCATTTTCCTATAAATAGCTCTTCCATTTCCTCATTTCAAACACATCAAAGTTGATATTGATTGTTATCTATCAATTTTTCTTCTTCTTCTCCCTCTATCGACTTTTTAATTAATTAATTAATCATTTTAATTAATTAATTTGCTCACCCAAACTAAGTTAATTAATCATTTTAATTAACTAAATTCTTTTTTTAATCACTCACAAGTTAATTAATTAGTTAATCTTTTTAATTAATTAATTACCTCCTTTTTAAAAATTAAATCAAAAATATTTTTTACTCATCCACTATTTTAATTAATTAATTAATTCACTCACCAATCATTTTTTTAATCATTAATTAATCTAATTGTCCGGTATGATAAAACAGAACTTCAGTTTTGCAAAACATTTTTTCCATCTTGTCCACCAAAATCCAAGGTATTTTTCATAAACTTTGTCCCCAAACCAAAAATAATTTTAATCAATTTGTAAACCCCTCCACTTAGTTGTGGAATGAACTACGTGGGTTTTGATCCCTATTCAATTGGTACATAAGCACGTTTGGAATTTAAATCCAAACTTCAAATCCAATTTTTCAAATTAAATTTATTTTTCATTTTCTTAAATGTAAGTAATTATTTTTTTTAATGATATTTGTAAGGAAATATGTGGTCTTCCCAGAATCCTGTAAGGGTTAGAGAAAACATTCCAATATTTTCTTTATTAATGTAATTATTTTAATGGAAATTAAGTAGTGATTATGTGGTTCTCTTAAATCCTTAAGGATTAGAGGGAGTACTCTCCTTAATTTATGGATGTTTATTTCAATTTTTTCATCAATTCTCATGTACCATGCATTTATGTTATGCCATATTCATGCATTTTATTTACAATTACCATCTTATAAGTGTCATTCATGAAATTAATTTTTCAAAGTCAAATTAAACTTAAGAGCCAAATTTAAATTATTTAAAACCAAAAACCTAGTCCCCGAACTCAACTTGGTTCAAGGCTAGTGATTTTATCCTTGGGTAAGTTAATTGAAAATTAATGAATTGGAGTTAATTGGATTTTTCCTTAATTTTCCCATTTAAAAATAAATTAGGGTGGCAACTCCCAAAAATCATTTTCAAAATCAACCAAATCTGAACCCGATGGTTCCATCGTGAGTCTAAACTTGAATGAGCGTTTTGATTCCCTATAGCAGATAGGGCTAGTGGTCGGGCAAGGCCTCACACGTATATACATATAATATACAAAAGAGATTCTTCTTCATTTATGCTTAAGCCTCAAATGAGGATAAGTACTTGAACTCATTAAATGGACTCTTACCTTCCTGTAAAAAAGTAGGGAAAATTAAGGTGAGTTGCCATACTTGTAAGTTAGAGATTATAACTTGGACTCATAAGAATGGTAGGCATTGTACAAAATTCAACAATTACATACCAATCAGAATAATGTGTGCATTGAACAACCATGAACATGAAATGTACTTGCAAACATACATGAGGGTTTACAAGCTTCCTTATAAGCTTGTCAAAGTAGAGCCCCCCTTGTTGAGCATGCTTGATGTAGGACAAATTTAGATAATCTGTTTTAATTTGAATTTTTCAAAAATTAAGGGCTTAAAATTGAAAATCTAGAGTTGATTTTACAAGAATCCAAATTTGGATAGGGGATTAAGGAAGAGGAAAAGGGAAAAAACTTTTAAAAGTCATACTTAGAAGGTTTAGGAGTCACACCTAGGGTTGAATTGAGTGACACAATTCTTAGCAATAATGCAAGACTTATTTTATTGAATATGAAAGTTGAATAATAATGGTTATAGGCCTAAGTATTTATAGAGTTAAAACTAATCTAAATCATGTTTGGATTAGGAATCCTATACTAGTTCTCCAAACTAGGAAAACAAATTAATATTAACTAAGAAATACTAACCCTATTAAAACTCCTAATTAAAGACTACAAAAAATAACAATAATAAAAAAAACCTACTATTCTAGCAATTCTAGAAATTACAACAATACCCTTAATCCTAATAAATCAGAATTCCTGCATTAATTAAACCTAATAAACTTCCTATTCATCTTCTCCATCATCCCATATGTTCCAAATAAGTGCTTGAGCTTTTGAACCCTCTTTGGCATGACATTTGTAAACTTGTTGCCATCATGCTCTATCATTTCTCCTCGGCTTGAAAGAACTCGACCCCATTAAGTTAAAAGCATGAAAACAATCATAAAGGAAGAAATCAAGCCTTTGTAGTTCTTCTTCGATTATCCAAGTACAATAAGATTGTGGACGACCCACCCATTTGACCAAAATTTTTTGATAACCACCTCCTCTAGTAAAAACCAATTGACAATCAACAATATCTTCTATTTTTTCTTTTAGACGAGGTAATGGAGGGAGCCTAGCTACATCTTGATTAGGCACATCATCATCATCATATTAACCATGATATGAAGTAAGATCTTCAATATTAAAAATATTACTGATATTCATGTCTTGAGGTAGCTCAAGAACATAAGCATTTGAGCTTATTCTCTTTAAAATCTTGAAAAGATCCATCTTTCTTAAATGAAGCTTCTTGAAAACAACTTGAGGAAACCATTCAGGCTTAATTCGAATCATCACCATATCACCTTCTTAAAATTCAATAAATCTGTGTTTTAAATCAGCATATGCCTTGTATCCCTTATTACTTATGGCAATCCGCCTTCAAATATGATAATGTATATCCTTGATGTGCCTACTAAAAACTTCAGCTCTGATACTAAGATGACTGTCAATTGGCAAAGAAACCAAGTCAATTGGTTTTCGTAGAAAAGCCCCAGTAACAATCTCAAAAGGACTGCACCCTGTGTTACGATTGATGGAGCTGTTATAAGCAAATTCAGTAATAGGAAGAATCTAATCCCAATTACGAACATGGTCACCAACACAACAACAAAGGAGATCACCTAAACTCCTATTAATTACCTCAGTTTATCCGTCCGTTTGGGGATGAAATGAGGAAGAAAATTTCAGCTTTGTATTTTATCTCCTCCACCAAGATTTCCAAAAATAGCTCATAAACTTGGAATCGCAATCTAAAACAATTGTTGTTGGTAATTCATGAAGTCGAACAACTTCATTTAGGAAGAGTTTACCAATTTGAAGTGCATTAGTGGTCTTCATACAAGGAATAAAATAAGCCATTTTAGAGAAGCGATCAACCACCACAAATATAGAGTCATGACCCCTTAAGGTTCTTGGTAACCCAAGTACAAAATCCATACTTAAATCTTGCCAAGGAGCATGTGGTATTGGTAATGGGTATATAAACCTGTATTTTTCTTCTTGCCCTTGTATAGTTGACAAATCTTACACCTAACAACAATCCTAGTAACATCTCGCTTCATGCTAGGCTAATAAAACTGATCTTCCACCATAGCAATGGTCTTATCTCATCCAAAATGGTTTATTACCCCACCAGAATGCAATTCTTGAATCATCTCTTCACATAGGGAAGTATTAGGCACACATAGTTGTGTTCCTCTAAAGAGATATCCATCATGTAGTGTAAAATTTGGATGATTAGCATGCTGTCTAATGAGTAAATATGCATATATAATGCTAAAATCCTTATAAGATGGATAATTGTCTTTAGGTAACTCAAAGCCCACAACTTGAATTGCCATTGAAGTAAGAATCAACATCACTCGATTAAGTGCATCTGCTACCTTATTCTCCACTCCAGCTGTATACTTGATTAGAAAAGAATATTCCTACAAGAAAACAACCCATTTGGCATGGAAAAAATTTAACTTGTTTTGGGATTTGATGTACTTTAAGGCTTCTTGGTCAAAATATAGAACAAACTCCTTAGAAATTAAATAATAATGCCAATGTTGAAGAGCCAGAACAACAACATAGAATTCCTTGTCATAGATTGAATATTTTTGCTTTGCCTCATTTAATTTCTTACTAAAATAAGAAATAGGGTGGCCTTTTTGACTTAATACTCCTACAATGCCTACTTGAGAAGCAACATAAGTTACTTCAAACACTTTAGAAAAATTAGGCAGCTTTAAAATAGGAGCTTGGTCATCCTCTTCTTAATTTTTTCAAAGTTGTAGCGATCAAAATAAGATTCAAGAAAAATCAATCCAATCATAAAATTTTGTAGGATTACCTCCTTCAAAATGTGAATCAAATATTCCTATTGTTGATGAAATTCAAAACATCAAACTTCTAAGATCTCATGGCTCTAATACCAAATTGATGTAGGAAAAATTTAGATAATCTATTCTATTTTGAATTTTTCAGAAATTAAAGGGTTCAAATCGAAAATCCAGGGTTGATTTTACAAGAATCCAAATCTGGATAGGGGATTAAGGAAGGGGAAAAGGAAAAAAAACTTCTAAGAGTCACACTTAGAAGGTCTAAGAGTCACACCTAGGGTTGATTGAGTGACACAATTCTTAGCAATAATGCAAGACTTATTTTATTGAATCTGAAAGTTGAATGATAATGGTTACAGGCCTATGTATTTATAGAGTTGAAACTAATCCAAATCATGTTTGGATTAGGAATCCTACATTAGTTCTCCAAATAGGAAAACAAATTAATACTAACTATAATAACCCACACCTACACTAGAAAATTTTGTGACAATTTGCTTGACTTAGAACTATTAGGACTAAGTGTGTACCTTTATGGGAAATTATATTCTATGTGTTTGATGAGTATATGGCATGTTAAATTAATTTTAATATGCATAATATGAGTTATTACTATGAAATAAATGATTTAGATGAAATGCGTTCGCATAAAATAATTTATTTAAATAAAATGAATTTTCACGCACAAAGGCAATTTTTAAGCATAAAATAATTTTATTGAGTATTTTTAAAATAATTTTGAAATAAATATTTTGGGGAAAATTTTAATAAAAATAATAAGAAAAATATTTCTATTTTAATTACCTATAATCAGCTCCTAAATTAAATAAAAAGCCCAGATACCTAAAAGCCCGCTACCCAAAAACCCTCATAACCTAGCTAATTAAGGGTATTAGTGGAAATTGCCCAAAACCCTACATATAATAATGCAAAATTTGGCTAGCCCTAATGTTTTAGCAGCCACCCTTTGTTATTTGTATATTTTGATAGAAAAATTCTCTCAAAACAATCCTCTCTACCGAAAACACCTTTCAATTTGCGATTTCTTAACCGTAATCGTAAGTTTTCCTTCTCTTTCAATTTCCTATCTAATTTCTATGAAATAAATTATGAGAAAATTATTTTAAATTGGTTGGTTAGTGATTTTTACAGATTTAATTTAGTTTGGGTGAGTTTTTGAAAGAGAAATCTAATTCTCTACCGAAAACACAATTTTTTTCTATGCAATTTCTCAAAAGGTGAATTCCATAACTCAATTGAAAATTTTATGCATAAGCCATATCAAAGGGAGGGGGGGAGGGGGGGGTGGGGGGGTGGGGGGGTGTTGGGGTGATGCATCATTGATTTCTAAACTTATTTTTGATGTGTTTAGATGAAAAATATTAAATTAAATCATATTTCTGTATATTGCTGTGATGACCAAAAAGTTTCAGAAAATAAAGAAATTCAAGGTTTTTGTGCTAGAACTTAGAAGTTAGAAAATTCTATGATTATTTGTACATATGGCTGCCGATTTGTATATGGATGTATTCTAATCTAATTTTTTTTTTGTTTGGATGAGAAATAACAATTTAAATCATGTGTTTGTGTATCACTGTAATGAACGGAAAGCATGGAAAGCTTGAAAACTCATGATTTTCACGCTAAGCCTTGAAATTTGGAATTTTCATGCATGATATTGATCTATGGCTGCCAATTCATACATATGGATGTTCTAAATTGATAATTATTGTGATTGAATGAAAAATAGTGATTTAAAACACCTATTTACATGTTGCTGTAATGACCAAAAAATACCAAAAATAAGAAAATTCATGGTTTTTTATCCTAAAACTTAAAGTTGGAAATTTTCATGCATATGAATGTATATATGGGATGATTCCTACAAGTATATGTTCTAAAATGATTTTTTTTATTATATGAAAAATATTGATTCAAACCATGTTTTTACATATTACTATAATAGACAGAAGTGCGAATGAATAAGAAAATTCAGGTTTTTCTTTGAATAGGGCATTCGGCCTACATTGATATTTTTACTCTAGTGCCCATAATTTTTATGTGATGTATTTTGATGATTATTGACATGTATGTATGTATGAAAAATGGTTAAATTGCATGTTGGTTGAAAGAACGACTATAGACTAGCCTAGAGGCACTTTGGTATACTTCAGGTATATTAACCTTATGTTATGATAAGAATGTGAATGTGATTGGAAAATATGAAAATAGATGTTATGATGACTTGATAATGAATTAATGATCTTGAATTGATGAAGAGATTGATCAAATGAATGGATCCCAAGAGTTAAGCATGACACTTAAAAGGCTATCGATAAGTTGATATGTATGGATGTGTTAAGTATACTAAAATGATTGTTAAAGTAAATTGACATTAAGATAATGATATTATGATGAACTTAGAAAGGTATTGGTATTATTTTAATGTATTTTCATTTGGGCCTATAATGGCTAAGTGTGCAAGAATTTTAAAGTCAACATGATATGTGCAAATAAATGAGGTGCATTTATATGTGCAACTTTAAGTATATATGAATGTTATATGTGCATGGGGTAGCTATAGGATAGGCTAGCATCATAATTAAATAAATACTAAGTGTTGAATTAAAAATTATAATAGAGCTTGAGGAGCTTTAGAGGTTCAAAAGTGCTACATGAAATAAGAGTAAAGGAACCACAAGGTGAGTAAACACTGTATTCTTGCTACAAGCATGAGTAACATTATGTTATGTTAGAAATATGTGATGTCATATTATGTGAACCTTTGAGATCTTTGAAACCTAAGTTCTTATCCTAAAATATGATTAAATGATTTCTTTGTAAAGCTTGGATTGCAAAAGGACAATTGGTCTAAAAACCATTTTGTTTGTCTAATGATAATTCCTTGTGATTATTGCCCTAACTTATATTCTTTTTGGAACTACACTATCTTTGTATCTTTTGCTCAAAAGTTAAATTGCCATTATTAGTGTGATATATGTTATTGCTGCCTTAAATGTTATTGTTATATGTGAATACCATTAGCTCTAGCTATGGTACCTTTAACCCTTTATTCATAAGTCCTCGTGCCGATACGGATAATCATCGAAACTTATGCACATGGTCTTAACCTAATAGATAGGGGTTGTGTATCCACCTCAGCTAGAAGGGGTAGTTTTAGCTGTGGGGCCTGATCAGCTTTATGCCTTCTAAGTGATAGGAGTAAAGCAATAGCCTAAGTGTTCGAGTGATAGAGCAATAGCCTTCACTCAAGTGTTATAAGTGTGATTTCTATAAACTTGCTAAATTGAACCTTTACTAAATTGTAACTTGACTCATGAATTATAAACCATGAACTATGTGTGTAAGCTATATGTTTCCTTTTCAAAGGAAGATGTGTTAATGTATGTGCTATATTATTTACTCATTGAGATCATCTATCTCACCCCTTTTTCTTTCCTTGTGTGGTTCTAGGTGAGCAATATGAAGAGGCAAGTTGATAGCTCAAGCATTCTACTTCGCTTGGGGGAACTCCTTATCTAAGTCTTTAATAATACCATACAATAAAGAGTTATCATTAGATGCTCTGGGAATATTTATTTTGATATTTATTTGAGATGTTATTTATTAAGGTTTTCGAGTAGATTATGAATATTATTTTCCTTATTGATTATACGTGAAGTGTCTAATTACTGTCTTCTACAACAAAAGGTTTTCATATATAGTTTTAAATGAGTTATTGTATGAGGTTTGGTATGATCCTAGGCATGATTAGTATATGTGTAGATGAGATCTATGGGCATGGGTAATCTTATGTCTCCCCATGTTCTAGGATCGTCATATCTCTAAAGTTGGGATGTGACACTAACTAGGAAATACTAAACCTGCTAAAACTCCTAAATAAAGACTGCAGAAAATAACAATAATAAAAAAAACCCTAATGTTCCATCAATTCTGGAAATTATTGAAATACCTTATGTCTTAATAAATTAGAATTTGTGCATTAATCAGACCTAATAAACTTCCTATTCAGCTTCCCCATCATCCCATATGTTCCAAACAAGTGCTTGAGCTTTTGAACCCTCTTTAGCATAACATTTGTAAACATGTTGTCATCGTGCTCTATTAATGCTACTATTTGGTATTCATACATAGGTCCTACTAAATGATACTTGATGCAAGAATTAATTGATACACTTGATACATAAATTACTTGATGCACTTGATACATGAATTACTTGATGTATAGATCACTTGGTGTATAAGTCATGTAACATTAACATAGAGCATAAAAAGGGGCAAATGACATTTACACTTCAAAAGAAATCAAATATTAAGAAGAAATTAAGACTACCAATCAACATGAGAACTTCTAGGATATTATTGAACCTTGAGTATCAACAAGTAATAGAAATCATGGAAATAGTTCACAAGTATAATAGTATAATAGTTACTCACCTTCTTTCCTTATTTTAACTAATCTAACTTCTAATATTCTATATGAGGATTGCCTTCCTCTCTAAAGTTCTTAGCCTCTATTGGTTCCTCCAAATCTTCTAACAATGTATTACACATCAAGTTTAATTTTCATAAACAAACACATTAAAACATTGAAATTAAAAATTTGCCTATAAGTTTCTTTCTTGACCCAACCTCTTTTTTACTGCCATATCTCATGCTATAATATTCCAATTGCCCTAATTCTTTAGGAATTAGAAATTTAAAATACAAGGGCACAACTTAGTAAAATTTTAGCTCATTATGAGTCTTACAGAAAATTTGTGTAATTTTTAATCATACCTTGCATCACTATCCTATGAATCATTGGATATGGTTTTGACGTAGTTCTATTTTTAAGTCCCTCAAAATTGTGTCTCAATTTGTATATTCTAATCAACTTTGCATACATGGTAGTCCTGTTGTAGCCTCAATAACTTCCTACATACTAACCTACAATTTTTAATTTTAGCTAAGGCCAAATTCGATTCCTGAGGCCCTTGAAATTAAAGGTTTGAATTAATTTCCCTTAATCTTCCTTCCTCTCACCTGAGATCCTCTCTTCTTTCTTCCTATTCTCTCCTTTCTTTTCTTATTTATATTTTTTTTTTAGTTAGATAATGGGCTAAGTAAGTACTAAAATGGTAATACTTATACTTACTTACACATATTTCTTTTTTTCTTTTCTTTTTTTTTTTTTATTATTCACCACTTACTTTTCTTTCACCTCCAAATTTTTAGTAGCCTTCTCCCTCTCTCTTTTTTTTAAAAAAAAATTATTTTATATTTTTCAAATAAATCAAAAGTCAAAAAAATGATTTCATATTATCTCTAAATTTCAAAATTGCTTTTTTTTTTTTTAAGTTTAATTGCCCTAAATTCCTAATTATTGTTAATCTAATTTTTAGGGTTCTAAAATTATAAATAATTATTCTTTTATCAAATCAAAATTTGAAAAAAATTCCAAAATTGAAATCCATTGATTTTGTGCTTAACGTATCATTTCCTAAACTTGTAGTCCATTTAGGGTTTGGTTCCTAATTCTCTTTTCCATTTCTCTTCTCCCTCATTCTAATTAGTTTTAGACTACTTTATGGTCTTTAGTGACCTAATAACACCTAGGGCATTACAATGCGTTTAGTGGTTTACCTCTTTTAGCTTGTCTAATCATACAGAATCAAGTATTGAATTATGGTTTAATGAATAAAACATTTCAATAGCATTAGAATAAGGGCTTATATGAGGTTTAAGAGGGAGACATGCATTTAGATTATCCTTTATTGGAAATGTGTTTCTATTATGTCCAAATTGCCAACACATCTGGCCTTTCATTTGCACACCAGTTATAACAAGCTTGTATGGATTACTTGGCTCTTCCTTATTAACTTTGTCCCAATTTTTTTTTAGGCTTCCTGGCATTTTCTTCATTTATAGAGGTAAAATTGCATTCCTTTCAATTATAGGCCACATCTTATGCCCATTCAATGGCTTCATTCCTTTCCATATATTTTCAAATAACTTACTATAAAATAACAGTCATCCACAAATTCAACTGGGTCCACTTTCATATAGTTAATACAAGCACAACCATAATAACAAGGAATCCCATTTAAATCCTAATACCTACAACTACGAGTCTATGCAACTAAACTAACTACTAGACTTTCTCTTCCATAATAGATACTTAGAACTCTTCATTAACAACAAGTTTTACAAAGCAAAACCTAGTACTATAAATTTTTTTTTCTAATTCTTAGATAAATTATATCATCACAATTCATTATGAATTTCATCCTATGATGAATTCTCTCCTACAAGTGCACTCCTAATGTCTTCAAACATATTAATTATAGGCATAGCCCTAGTAGTCACAATATACCCATAAAAGTCTCACATTATTATCAATCATATCTGACCTAGGGAAAATGCTAATAAAAGCCTTACAGAAATGTTGAGGTCCTATTTCCATATTAGCTCCTTGATTGCTTTCATTAATTCATTGAATCTTACCTCATAAGTGCTTTTAGCAATTTGCCTGAAGACTTTCTTTAGTGCTTTACCTTTATGTTGCTTTCTCCAATTTGCATGCAAGTGTTAGGCATAATTTTTGTGTTCAAGATATGGAGTTAGGTCATATATTTCTTTCTTTAATCCCTTGTAATAAAGTAATATGTCACTTGTCAATACAATCATATTGACTGAAGTTATTTCAAAAGTTAGTCAATCTATATTTTGATCTTGTCAATCAAATTAAAGATATCTAATATGTGTGTTAAGTGTTTATTTTGTATATTAAACATATTTGATAGGTTGAAATTTCAAAGATTCAAAAATCTCTCTAAGTTATGAACTTGGTCTATGAGCCACGACCAAGATACAATAATCACAATCCTGACCAATAAATCACGATCGTGACCCACTCCATCGCGACCAAAACTATCAAAGGCTAAGTCTTCAAAGTTACTACCTCAAGCCACATTAAGAATCGCTACCTTAATTGCAACCGCAACCAAGGGTACGATCTAGGATTCACGACTGCAAATGAAGAGTCTCGACTGCGATTTTCATTCAAAAGCCCACAATGTCAATATATAGTTAAACCACCAATGAGAAGATGCCACGTGTCAACTAACCATTGAGATCTTTAAAGATCACGACCATGAAATTCCCATCTCGAGCGTGAAAATGATGTCTTGATAGCAAAAAAGGCTTAGCAACCATGACACTCTTTTAACAAAGCATTTAATATAAGATTTTATGGCTATTTTGAAGATTTCTTTTCCATTCTATTTGTAATGGGAATTTGGAGGTAGAAAACTATAAATACCCCCTACATAGAACTTCATAATAAGCTAACAACCTTTATTTAAGCCAACCTCTTACAAATTTATTTCTTAAAGCCTTAACCTTTTAATTGTACCTATTTAGTTGTTGTAAAAGTATTGATTACTCAAAAAGGGTTGAGTGTTAGCCATTGAAACACTTGTATAGGTTAGGGAGTGAGCTTTAGAAAACTCTTATTTAGGTTTGAGTGTAAGCCTTTGTAAAACACTTGGTTGGGTTTTAAAGTTAGCCTTCTCAAAACTCTTGTTTAATGACATAGGATAGTAGAAATACCTAATAGTGTGATTGGGGAGTGGACATAGGATTGGTTCGATCCAAACCACTATAAATCTTGTGTCTCTATCTTTCTTTCCTTATCTCTTTTCATCTAAATTTTTAATTTCCCATTAATTCAACCCCCCTTCTTAGTGCATAAGAGTAGACAAGTGGTATTAGAACTTTGGTCTCATTCTACAAGCTTAATTGCATGAGAAAAGATCAAATGGCCAATGAAGGGATGCATCACCTCAAGCCACACTTTGACGATATCGATTATACATATTAGAAGTTTAGAATGGAGGTATATCTTAATATTGATCTCATAGATTAATGGGATTACATAATTAAGGAATGGAAGCCTTAATAAAAAATGGCTAATGGTGTTGAAGAACTAATTCCTAAAGAAGAATGGGTTGATGCTCAAAGAAAAGCTAATGGCAAAAATAAAAGAGCCATGACAATTCTCTTTAGTTCTCTTTTAAAAGAAGAATGTGGTAGAGCTCAACATTGCTCAAGTGCTTTTAGCATTTGGAAAGCTCTAGAGAACTACCATGAAGAAACTAAGCAAGTCAAAGCTAAGAAGATTCAATTACTTACAATTGAGTATGAGCTCTTTAAGATGAAGCCTAGTGAGATTGACATGATGAATAGGCTCTTAGCCATTGTCACCAATATGAAGAAATTGGGCAAAATATATGGGTTGGTTGATATTAATCACTAGAAGAATGAAAGAGATCATCAAATGCAAAAAGAAAAAAAAATTAAGTAACTTGCTTTGGATGTGGGAAGCAAGGCCATCTAAAGCCCAATTGTCCCAAGAATAGGAAAAAGAAGAAATGGGACAAGGAGAAGAAGAAAGGATTCAAAGTTACTTGGGATGATAGCTCTTCAAGTAAAAGGGGGAATGAGGATGTAGCCAACCTTTGCTTCATGGCTTTGTAGCAACCTACAAATGAGGTATGTTCCAGTTCTCATTCTAATGATGATGATATTGTTTGCCCTATATCTCACTCTTGTGATGATGATTGTGATAATTTGCATGATATGGATAATGATGATGATGATCTCATGAAAGTTATGGCCTTAAAGTGCTAAAAATATCTTTCAAAAATGAAATTTTATAAAGAAAAATGTTCACAACTTAAAAGGAATTTTAAAGAACTAGAAAATTTTGTGTTAAGTTTAAAAACCTCTAATGTTAGTCTCAAAGGCTCATTAGAGGAAATCACTTCTAAAACCTCCTTCATTAATTCTTTATATAAAGAAAACAATGCTTTAAAAATTGAGGTTAAAGAACTGAGAAATTCAGTTTCTAAATTTCACAAAGGCAAGGAAGCTTTGGATACACTAATTGTTTCTCAAAGACCACCCTTAGTGAGGCATGGTCTTGGCTTTGATGGTTCATCAACTTCTACATCCTCTCTTTCATCTTTTGTTAAAGCCACAATCCTCAAACCTTTAGCATTGAAGTTGTTAAAAATGGAGTAAAATCATACACTAAACCCCCCAATCCTAAGAGGATTCATAAGGGTTCACAAAGCTTTAGAGCCAAGCCTCCAAAAGCAAATCATGCATTCATATACAAGAGGCATGCTCCTAAATACCCATATTCACAACATAATTCATGTTCTTGTGTGCATGATCATTATAATGTTGTGAAAAAGCCTAAATTTCATAACAATATGGAAAAATCCAAATAGAATTTCAAGTCTAAGCTTAAGTACCATTATTGTATAAAAAGTGGGCATATAAATATTTTTGTTATATAAGGAAGACACACCTCAAATTAGAGGATCCTTCAATTGCTAACTCCCAAGGACATAAATATGCTTGGGTACCAAAGCAAAGATGAATTGCTTTTCTTGTAGGTGTGTCAAATCCATTAAGGATGAAGAGTTAGTGATATGAAGATAATGGATGCTCAAGACACATAATTAGGAATGAAAGTTCAAGGAAAGCTTTGATGGGGTACCATACTTGCAAATGATGCCAAAGGTAAGGTAATTTGTTATTGGCTATGTTGGTAAGAATATTTAATCCCCAATTGAAAATGTTGCTTTGATTAATTGGCAATATGATTAAGGCCATTAATGAATTGACTTGAATACTTGATGAAAGTGAAGCAATGGTTGAGCCAAATGTAGTGGAAGTAAGGTGGTGGGGATGAAATTTCAAACATTTTAAAATTTCACTTCACACATTTTGGTCCAAAATTTATTCAAGCATTCAATTAATTTGTGTGTAAAACACATATGCAAATAAAGAAGAAGGAAGAGTAATCATATTACCTCATAAAGGTTCCTTCTTTCTTTAACAAAGAACTCCCTAAATATGAAGCCTCTAGATCATCCACACCCAGCTCACCTTCAAGTATCCCTTTGGTTTCTTTGGTGTTCTTGAATCCCTCTCTTGGTTGCCTAATTTTGATTCAAGATCTCCCTCAAAAATCCTTTAGGAATTTAAGATTTCTCTTTGATTTGTTTTGGATTAAACTCATCTTTAATTGCAAGCAATTGTTCTTTCATAAAGAACAAAGAAAAGAATTTGAAGATCAAAAGAAAAATTGAAGAAACTTTTCCTTCATCTTTTCTTTCAACTGTCTTAAATCTTTAATCTAATTGCTCTAAGTAAAAATGATGTTCACTTATATTGAAAAGATGAAGAAAATGCATTGTATATATCTTTGCTCCAAGACTTAACCCTTAAGTCTTCACAATGACCATAACATCCTTTTAGCTCATCATTTGATAAAGAGACAAAGGTGGACTTTGCTTCTTCAAATGGTGAAATGACCATTTTATACTTTAGGGGTGAAATGGACATTTTTGTTAGCTAAAAGATGTAATTACAATTTTAACCTTAGTAGAAAATTCTTTAACCCCTAAACCCATCATATGGGCTTATAAATAGTGAATTTTCTCTAACTCTTAAATTGCCTCTTTTCCATATCACATC
Organism: Reutealis trisperma; assembly: GCA_947687605.1. Classification (NCBI taxonomy): domain Eukaryota; kingdom Viridiplantae; phylum Streptophyta; class Magnoliopsida; order Malpighiales; family Euphorbiaceae; genus Reutealis; species Reutealis trisperma. The sequence goes on from CANTUT010000472.1 coordinate 575,049, forward strand.
TAGGCTTATGTATTGAGGATTTTTAACTAAGCTTAAAATTAAGTCTTTGATTTAATCCAAATCATTTTCAATTTAATCTTTCTCATTTGTATCATATACAAATTAAGATTTAATTGAATAGAAATCTTTATAGATTAAACATAAGGACATGCTAGGGTCCTTATAAATTTAATTACATGTTTAATCATTTTACCACTAATCAATTAATTAAACACTTTAATTAATTGTTATGGTAAATCTTTTACACTTGAAAGGTGATCACTATTGGGTGTGTGACATTCTAAGTTCATGTGTAATTAGCAACGGGAATGAGAAAACATTTTTCTCTACTAATGTGCAATCCCCACTTCACACTTAGTCTCATAAGTTGTGAATGATAATTAACATTCCATATCACGATTATCTAATTAGAAATGAATGCTTATAGTTGATAACTTTAAACATCACATGGACCATCGATCATAAATTATCATGCACTAAAATTCCTTCACTAAAGATCCCAATCTCGGCTAGGGTAATAGTTTATGTCAAACCCTAATGTGCCTTGATTTTATGTCCTTACCTCGGTTCTAATTCTTGATGAGATTAGATTCCTACTAGAAACTCTTTCTAGTGAATCTTACTATTCTGACCAGAAACTTTAGTTATCAAGAATAACTAGATAGCATAGGATCTTAACTTCGTTTACTCAAGGTAATGAATTCTATCTTGGCGATCACTTACCTCAATACATAATAAATTAGAACTATCACATGCCATATATCTGTATATGAATAGTGTGTCTATGTAAGCAGTAATAAATCCTAACTACCTATGTATGAGATATAGTATCCCTCAAGTCAAGAGACCATAAGCACTATTATAACCTAGATGATAAATAATTGACAAGTAGTAAAATCCCATATTATTATCATCTAAAATCATAGTTTGATTATTCATCCTACGAATATCCATGTGTTTGTATCGATATCACATGTCAAGCAGCATGAGACTCATTATCTTTATAATCATTCGTATTAGATATTGATTATAGAAAACAAATAGAGGTGATGATCTTTCAGAATTAATGATGCCCAGTCATTAATCCTATAACCACGAATATATTTAAAATATTTGTACAAGAGCGATCTGTCTCCCATATTCTCAACACTTGAGAATAGATCATCTTATGAATACTTAAGGAATATATTCAATAATATGAAACTCTTTTCACTTTATGAATATATTTATCATACCATTGGGAATTATTGTCTACTATTACATAATAATTATATGGCTCCTAGGACACGTACTGCTATCAGAAAGTTCATTGCCATAGATTTTCAAAATTATATATTTTTTTTCATTTGCATCAAAATTTCATGAATTTTATGTTTTTATGACACTTATATTTAATATTTTCTTCTTTTATTTAATCTTAAATTGAGATGACTCTTAACTCAATTATTTGACTTTATGCAATTTGGTTGCATTTTGGTTGCTTTATAGTTGATTTTTTGTATCTTTGGTATCTTTGATATAATTGTTTAAATTTTTGGACGATATATTAGTACCTAAACTGTATAATTGTACCTATTTTGATCTTGAGTTATAATTCCAAATGCATTTCATAACATTTCCTTCAAAATATTTTCAACAATTTCTGATTTTCCCAAAATCATAGTCGCTACCTTGTTCTCGTGGTTGCGATATTTAAAATTTCTAGCCATTTTGCTCATTCTTAGTAGTCTCACTCATGATTATCATATCACGGTCGCTATTTTTGAAAATTCAAAGTTTAAGATTATGACCAGTCATCCACTGTCGCGACTCAATATCTAACAGTAATAAAAAAGCTAGCTGTTTTACAACAGGAAAATATGCATTTAATTAAAAAACTAGCCATTTTATAGCCATTTCACCAGTTTTTAGCCTATAAATACCCCATACTATCAATTCTAATTATTTTCTAACACTCAATTCATCTTTACTTGAATTCCTATCATTTTCTAACTCTCCCTCTTTCATTCTTACTTCAAACATTCTCAACTTTCTTTTTTTCTCAATCTCTTGTTCACTAATGGCCATAGAAAGAGTTCGAGGAAGGAAAAAGGGTTCAAACCTCTTAACAACCCTCTCCTCTTAAACTTATGAGAGGAGTTACCTAAGAGGAAAAGCAAAACTATCAAAAGATCCAAGACAAAACCATACTTCCTTCCAAAATTCCTAGCTTAGTTTGTTTAAAACTTTAGGAATTGAAGATAGTATTATTGCTTTTTTGAACAATCTTCAATGGGGGGAAGTTTGTATTCATTGATGAAGATGGGTATGAAGAGCTTACAAGGAAATTTCTTGCCACCTTTTTTGTCTACAAAAAGCTTCACCCAATTCATGGACATTATGCAATTGATTTTTGATATTTTGGTAAGCTCTATGAACTTTCTCTTAAAGACCTTGCCAATATCTTTTGCTTTCAAACCGAAGGAGTCTACACCTCAAATGACTTTTCCATTGAATTAAACCCATTTTGGACTGAAATTTCCATTAAACCTAAATTCTATCCAAAATCTTCCTTAGCCAAACATAGCAAAACCCTTTCCATTTAGGTGCTTCATCGAATTGTCACCCTCTCTATCAATGCTAGAGGGGATGGCAATGAAAAAGTCTTCGAAAGAGACCTCTTTTTTCTATATAGCCTTGTGAAAGGAAAGAGCATTCAAACCACTTAGTTCCTTGTAGATCAATTTCTTTACCTTTCATCCACTAAAAAGGGTGCAATCTTCTCTCTTCTCATATCACTACCATTGCCAAGCATGTTGAGGGCTCTTACTCCACCCAACAAAGCCCTTATTCAAAATTGCATCAAAATATTTCTTATTGATTTTCAATGTATGATTAATGCTAAGGCATTGAGGAAGAAATAAGGGAAATATGAATATATTTTTGGAGAAATAGGAGTTCAAGAAAAGGCAAGAAAAAGGATAAGGATTGTGATTAGGGAAGGTAGCCAAGCAAGAGAAGAGGAAACCTAAGAAGAACCCATTGAAACCCAACCTCCTAGTGCCCCCTCTTCTTCCCAAACCCCCTCCACTATGGAAAAGATGTTTTCCAAAATAATGAAGAAACTTAGCCTTCTTGATCATCTTCATTAAGATATATATTATATGTAAGGCAAGATGGGGTTACCCAATACAACTTAGAGGATTAGGAGTCAAGTGAAGAGAGTGATCAAGTTATTGAATCTTAGATTTAGGATCTCTTTTTTCTCTTTTTTTGTTTTCAAATTTATTTTCTTTTATCTTTTAATTTTTTATGCATTGTTTTCTTTTTGGAATTTTATCTCAAAGATGTACTTTGATGTTTTTAATGAATGCAATTATATGTTCTATTTTCTTTGATCTTGTGTCTCCTTATTTTTATTTCTCTTATGCTTACTTGCTTTTTGATCTTGCCAAAAGGGGAAAATAACTTAAATATAAAATTGTTATTGGATAATTGACAAATGGGAAGATTTGTTAAGGGAAAGAACTTAATGTTTTATTTTGATATAACTTAATGCATTGATTTGACATAAAGAATCTTATATGTTATATCTTCTGAATCTTGAACACTTAATTTTTTAATTATTATTTGTTATCAATTGCATAAATTGAGGGGGAGCAATCCCAATTTTAATGAATTGAAAATAATTTTATATTGAAGTTCAATTTGATTGTCAAAATAAAAAAGGAGGAGATTATTGACAGAAGTTATTTTAAAACTTAGTCAATCTCTATTTTGATCTTGTTAATCAAATTAAAGCTATCTAATATGTATGTTAAGCGTTTATTTTGTAGATTAAAAATATTTAATAGGTTGGAATTTCAAAGATTAAAAAATCTCTCAAAGACATGAACTTACTCTTTGAGCCACGACCAAGAAACAATAATCACAACCATAACCCATAAATTGCGATCGCGGCCAACTCCATTGCAACCAAAACTATCAAAGGCCAAATCTTCAAAGTTTCTACCTCGAGCCACAGTAAGAATTGCTACCTTAATCACAACTGCGACCAAGGGCATGATCTAGGATTCACGATCACAAATAGAGTGTTGTGACTGCAATTTTCATGCAAAAGCCCACAATTTCAATGGATAGTTGAACCACCAATAAGAAGATGACATGTGTCAATTAGCCATTGAGATCTTTAAAGATCAATACCATGAAATTCCCATCTCGTGTGCAAAAATGATGTCGCGATTGCGAAAAAGGCTTAGCAACTGTGACATTCTTTTGATAAAGCATTTAATGTAAGATTTTATACTATTACGAACATTTCTTTTCCATACTATTTGTAATTGGAATTTAGAGGTAAAAAACTATAAATAACCCCTCTAAAGAACCTCATAATAAGCTAACAACCTTCATTTAAGCCAGCCTCTTACAAATTTATTTCTCAAATTCTTAACCTTCTAATTGTATCTATTTGGTTATAGTAAAAGCATTGATTGCTCAAAAAGGGTTGAGTGTTAGCCATTGAAACACTTGTATAGGTTAGGGAGTGAGCCTTAGAAAACTCTTATTTAGGTTTGAGTGTAAGCCTTTGTAAAACACTTGGTTGGGTTTTAGAGTTAGCTTTCTCAAAACTCTTAAGGTTTTTATAAGAGAGAGCCTTGGAAAAACTCTTGTAAGGTTTGGTGTGAGCCTAAATACTAAGTTGGGAATGAACTTGGTAAAACTCCATGGATGGTAGAAATACCTGATAGTGTGACTAGGGAGTGGATGTAGGATTGATTGGATCCAAACCACTATAAATCTTATGTCTTTATTTTTCTTTCCCTATCTATTTTCATCTAAATTTTTAATTTTCCACCAATTCAGGCCCCATTTCTTGGTGCATAAGGGAAAATAAATCACAAAAATAAAAGATGAGATAAAAAGTTAAATGTTAACTTGAAATAGAAATATATCTTACCTTTTATTAATCACCAACAAAGATCCAACCTAGACTTGTTCTTATATGAAGGTCTTTAAAACATAACTTAAGAAACCATCTCTATAAGAACTCATTTTCACCTTCAACAATTGCTCAATAAATAATGAACATTTGATTATTTCCATCTTTTCCAACAGCACATAGTAAGGCCCCGTCTAAACTGGTCTTTAGATATGCACCATTAAACTCAACTACTAGCCTGTATCCCCTCAGAAAACCTTCAACTAATGCACTAAACCTTATATAAATAATTTAAGACATACATCCAATTGTTGGATCTCTATCATCCATCTTGAATTCAAATATGTATTCCTTATCAACTTTTATCAATTCAGCCTTATACCTCAACATTGCATAAGTTGTTTATTAGAATCCCTCAACACATCTAAAGCTTTCCATTTAACTCTATAACATTTTCAAAATACTCATAGTCAAACCATATTTCTCTTTCATTTCATCTTCTAAATCTTTCATAGCAAAATTAGGGTTCCTCGTAAATTTGTTCAAGTATTGCTGTACAATCCAAGTTGATGTAACTTGCCTGTTTCTCAATGTTTTGACCATAAATTGTAGTATTTTTTAGGCTAGTATTTTAATTATTTTGTTTGGTTGTAATATATTTTCTAGTTATTTTTATTATTTTTCTTTTGTTTTTAGAATTATTTGCCAGCTGCAAGTAATTTCATCAATAAAGTGAAAAGTAAAGAAATAAGAGCTCAAATTGGCTTAACCAGTTTAATGAGCTTAAGTTAGCTTAACCAGCTCAATGTCTCAAATTTATATTCAACTTTAATTTATTTTTCCCCTTTAGAACTAGACTTGAAGCCTAATTGATGAAGTGTTGCATGAAAGTTCCAGAATTGCTCAAAGAAACTAATTAGAAGACCAAGTGAAGGGCAACAGGTTATGACTTATATACATGGCTGTATATCACTGCTTAATCAGTACTCTTTAGTTAGCCTATTTCAAGAGCTTTAAAAGGGTAAAACCCTAACCGTCCAAGGGATGACATATGAGAGTATTAAGAGAAATCTGAGAAAGAACTCTTCAATTTTCATAAACACATTATTATAGTCAAATAATTTTACTTTAATTTTTAGCTTATTAAGAAGGTGTGTGATTTGGTAAACAAGGAATTCTGTTAAGCGATCACCAAAGACAAATTTGTTTCTCTTTCTCCTTTTTAATTCAGTTCAATTTATTTTCATTTTGATTGATTTGATTAATATGAGAATGGATTCAATTATTATCATTATGAACTAATTTCTTTAATTCTAAGGTGATAGATGGATCCCTTTTAAATATGTTTGAATGTTTAGATGATAAAATAAGGATTATTGTCATAATTCTTTTACTAATTTTATACTAATGATTGGCCATCACATAATACTATTATTATTGGAGTGTGCTTTATTAAATTGAAAGAGTGTATGAACACTTAGAATACTAAACTTAGGGTTTTGCAAATCTAATCGAATCTAAATCCTATGAATGTTTATGATTAGACCTAAGTCTTTTAGAACACTTAATTAATTTAATTTGATCAATTGGTTAATTAGGGTTTATTTGATGTTATTGATAGCATTGATTTGACGTTATTTATAGCATATTCCCTAATAATTTATTTTAAATATTTGGCATATCAAATTGGTGAAGTTGAAACACCCTATAAGTCTTCTTCATTTGATTACAACCCTAGCTTTTAATTATTTTTATTTTCATTTTATTATTTTGAAAATTATAATTTTGTCTCCAAAATCTCAAACAATATTGATTTAGAGTGTTTAGGGCTTTTTTTTTATTGTATTTAAATTGAAATTCAATTGAACACCTAAACAATTGCCTCTTGGGTAGATATGATCTTAAAGTGCTCACGCTAGCTACAATAGCCTCGTATACTTGCGAGTATTGTGGTTTAGGTTTGAATGCAACACTTAACACCTTGTGACATTTATGGAAACTTGTATAAACCTTTATCGTGAATGTATTCTCACCTTCCCTCATATACTCCGATACAATTTCTATGGATAATCAACAACAAATTTACCTTCAACTTAAGTCTTCTTACTTCTAAGAAACTTAATTTCCCATGAATTTTAAATTGTAGATTTCTGAATAACTTCTCTATATTAGTTATCGCCATCAAACTTCATTTTAAGCTTGAAGACATTATCTAATGTATGATCAGAGTTAAGATGATACATCAGATACCTTTTTCTCCTCTTGCTAATTACCTCCTAATTTTCATCTTCATCACTACTGTAAACTATTTGAACCCTCTATTTGAATCACAATAATAAGGTACAAAACCATTACTAATTGAATCTTCGTCCACATTTATACTACTTGAATGTGTTACGATGTGAGAACAAATAATCATAAACAATTATATAAGGATATTATAAAAAATATTTAACAAGTTAATGTGTACAAGAGTATCAATTACCTAGACCTATGTTATGAAGGATGTTTAACTTTGGAAGTGGTTGATTATCAACAATAATCTTATTTTTATTTTTCTTTACATTCTTCCTAGCTTTAAGGAACTCTTCATCATTTGTATGCATGTCACTCTCAAATAAGCTGTCATCAATTTTAGATGGGCATATTGGTATATAATTAAGATCTTCACTTTCCCCTTATTCTTACCATCACCAACTTGTGTACAGTTTATGTTACACTATATACAACTTCAGAACTAGTACAATTCCCTTCCTTTCCCACCATTAATTAAACTAGATTTTTTTTCCTCTTTATTTTCTGACACAATAGCTTTTATCTTTTTTCCATAAGGTAAACATCTATCAAATTATCCTTCACCACACCCATCATCTCCATTACTTATTTTTTAGCTCTTTTATATCCTTTAAAGCATCATTCAAGCTCTTACTAAGTATACAATAATGATAGCAGTATGTGCACTTGGAGGCATATATTAATTATTTAATAGTAGATAATAATTCCCAATAGCATTATAAATATATTCATTATGTGAAAAGGGTTTCATATTATTGAATATAGTCCTTAAGTATTTGTAAGAAGATCTATTCTCAAGTGTTGAGAATATGAGTGATAGATCGCTCTTGTACAGATATTTTAAATACGTTCGTGGTCATAGGATTAATGATTGGGCATCATTAGTTCCTAAAGACTATCACCTCTATTTGTTTTCTATAATCAGTATGTGATATTGATGACTATAAAGGTAGTGAATCTTATGCTGCTTGACATGTGATGTTGATCCAAACATATGGATAGTCATTGGATGAATAGTCAAACTGTGATATTAGATGATAATAATATGGAGTTTTACTACTTGTCAATTATTTATCATCTAGGTCATAATTGTATATATATTCTTTTGACTTGAGGGATATTGTATCTCATACATAGGTGGTTAGGATTTATTACTTCTTACATAGACATGCTATTCATGTATGGATATATGGCAAGTGATGGTTTTAATTTATTATATATGGAGGTAAGTGATAGCCAAGAAAGAATTATTATCTTGAATAAATGAGGTCGAGATCCTATGCTATTTGGCTATTCTTGATACTTAAGCTCTTGGCCAAGATAGAAAGATTCACTAGAAAGAGTTTGTAGTAGGAATCTAATCTCATCAAGAATTAGAATTGAGATGAGGACATAGAATCGAGACACATTAGTGTTTGACATAAACCATTACCTTAGCCAAGTTTGGGATCTTTAACGAAGAAATTTTAGTGCAAGATAATCTATGATCAATGGTCAATGTGATGTTTAAATTAATCAACTATAAACATTCATTTCTAATTAGGTAGCTGATGTCAGGATTCTACTTCCACCAGGTTAAATAAACTCTAAATCTATTGTACCCTAGTTATAGGCAAATGTACCTATCATTCAGGTAGTATAACATAAAAGAGGTCAATCTCATATGGAAACTATATAAGTATTAGCTCAAATGTTAACTACTGTCTAGTAAATCAAATTCCAGGAAAACTAGAATTAAAATAAATTAAAGATTAAACTAAATTAACTAAGTGCAGAAATTAACAAAATCAATAGAAAAGAATCAATGAGTTAATTATCTAGATAAAAACTCCCCCTATCTCTTCATACATTTCATGAAATATGGAATCAATCAAATTAAACAATAAATCAAGTTAGCAATCCTAAAAGTAGAATTCAACCTTTCTCAAGTGAATTAATCTCGTTTTCCCTAAGCAAATTAATAGAATCTCTTCTTATTCAATAGGTTAGGCAAAGTATTAAGATCATAGAGTTAAAAGCCAAAGGATTTTGTAAACCTATCTCTACTGTCCCAAGCAATCCTCAATATTTATGAGTGATCAAATCAAATCAAGGGTATCTCTACTCCTTAATAAGAAATCAGATGTCAAATCAACAAGCTAGCAATTGTTAATTAGACTTTATCAATATATATCATGAATATAACTTAACCCAGGGATGATTTAATTAAAAATTTAATCATTTAATCTATACAATCAAAACTAGGGTTCATTCCATCTAGATAAAAAGAGTTTAGTTCATGGTAAATTGGAAGAATAATGGACAAGAAAGAAGAGAATTATAAATCAAATATTCCATAGAAAGTTCTTAAAAATATTCTCTTCAATCTTAAATCACCCATTTTGAATCCACTCCAATCTCGTTCTTCCCTCTTGATTTCGGCTATGGTCTCTTCCTTTCTTCTAAAAAAGTTCTCTTGAAGTAAAACTCTCTAAAAAGATTAGACTCCCCCTCTTTTTTTCTCTTTGAATCATTTTTTAAAGGTGTAATTTTTGTCTAGGTGTGTAGGCATTTGTCCCTTTATGAAAAATAGCTCTTCTACATGGGCTGCAACACACCCAGGTATATGGGCAGAATGGCTCAACATGCCTTGATACACGCTTGTGCTCCTGGCATGTTGACTATTGTGTCTTTAAGTCCTTGCCCAAAATTCATCAAATTCGCTCTTTAGCTTTGCAATTTCTCGAAAAATTGATTCATGGCTTCTAAATCAACTAAAACACTCAAAATGCTCTAATAAACCACTTCACAAATAAATTAAACTCAATTTAATGATAAAACAAAGTAAGAATAAGGGATAAAATATAGTCAAATATGCACCTATCAGTAGTCATGATATGGAATGCTAGCTATCACTCACGACTTATGGGACTAAGTGTGATGTTGGGATTTCACATTAGTAGAGAAAAATATTTTCTTATTCCCATTTCTAATTAGACATGAACCTAGAAAATCACACACCTAATAGTGATCACCTTTCAAGTGTAAAAAGTTTACCATAATAATTAATTAGAGTGTTTAATTAATTGATTAGTAGTAAAATGATTAAACATGTAATTAAATTTACAAGGAGTCTAGCATGTCCTAATGTTTAATCTATAAAGGTTTGGATTCAATTAAATCTTAATTTGTATATAATGCAAATGAGAAGGAATAAATTGAATATGATTTGGATTAACTAAATCAAAAAAATTAATTCTAAGTTTAGTGAATACTCTAAACATATGAGATGTGGTTTAAACCCATATGTGATATGGAAAAGAGATAATTTAGGGGGCTAGAGAAAATTCACTATTCACTAAGCCCATTGGATTGGTTTAGGGGTTAGAGAATATGCATTAAGGTTAAAATTGTAATTACATCTTTTAGCTAATTGAAATGTCCATTTTTCCCATAAAGGATAAAATGATCATTTCACCATTTGATGTAGCAAAGTGAACCTTTGCTTCCTCATATTTGGACGTGCTAAAAGGGTATAAGAGTCTTTGGTGCAAAGACTTAATGGTTAAATTTTGGAAAGATGTATAAAAGTATTTTCTTTATCTATTCAAGATATATGGACATTATTTTTCAGATGGAGCAATTAGATTAGAAATTTGAGAGAGTTGAAAGAAAAGATGAAAAAAAAAAGTTCTTTCAATTTTATGAAAGAATAATTGCTTGCAATTAAAAAATAATTTCAATCCAAAACAAATCAATAAGAAACCTTATCTTTCAAAGGGTTTTTGATGGAGGATTTTGAATCAAATTTAGGGTAACCAAGAGAAGGATACAAAAACACTAAAAATACCAAAGGGAAACTTGAAGGTGAGCTAAGTGCAAATGATCCAGAGGCTTCATACTTAGGGAGCTCTTTGTTAAAGAAAGAAGGAATCTTCAAGAGTTAATATGATTACTCTTTCTTCTTCTTTCTTTGCATATGTGTTTTATACATAAATTAGTTGATTTTCTTGAATGAATTTTGAACCAAAATGGGTAAAGAAAAATTTTAAATTGTTTGAAATTTCACCCTATCACCTTGCTTATGTTGAGATTGGTGCCATCATTCCTTCAAATAAGCCATACTTTCAAAATCATAATAACTAGTCTTATTAGCAATTTCCTCTAACTCAAAAAATCAAATTTATCTTTATCCAGGTCATTACATTCCATAACAAGACCATTAACATATTGTAATTCATCCCCCACATTCCTAAATTGACTACCAAAGTGAAAGTTTAGGTCAAATATGTCCTAATACCAATCACAACAAGAAACATCACAAAAGATATTTTACTTTTAAATCCACAATAACCAAACCTAAGGATGAGCATAATTCAGATAAAGCAGAGAATTTCAAAATCCCCATAACAAAAAAAAAAAAAAAAATTCAGGGATTGAAATTTTGAAGAACTGATTTCAACTTGTAAAGGGAAAATAACCATATTGAATTGTTTGGTATTTTAGTACAATACGGTTCAATGATTTGAGACTAATAGTCTGAGGCAAATCAATTCAAAGATTTCAAATTTTTTATTATTTTGAAACATAGAATGTAATAAATAGTTTTTTACTTTTGAAACTGAAATTCATTAACTAAAATTACAGTTATGTTTGCCTGAATAATAAATAACTGAAATTACATTCATACTTATTACTTTGTTGTGAACTCTAAATTTTGTACCCTTATGATTTGACCACAGCTTGGCATCTACTAAGATTAGTGTGCTATGCAAAGCTAGTACAACAATCCTGCTAGCTGATTAGCCAGCTCCCCCCATTGAAAAAATTGATTTTCTCAAATTTACACATTCAGACGACTATCAATTGATTACAAACCCATAGAATCAAACCAAGTTTAAATTGGATCAAAAAGGGCCAAAATGGGCCAAAACTGGATGGAATCTAGTCAAATCGAGATTTGGCACAAATAGGATCGAGCAGACCAGCTGGTGTGCCTCCAACACTGCTGGCCTTCCTTCTTTCCTAATTTGCCCTTAGATTTTTTTTTTTTCTGTAAATATGGGTCCACTTTTAGTCATTTGACACCCAGTTTTAGATACAAAAATTGCTAATTTTTGTCAATTTTAAGTTGACAACTTTGTTAATTTTTAAAACCAAAAATCTCTTTTCTTTAATTAATACCAACTAAAATTATTTTCAAATCTAATTTCAAATTTTAATTTTAATTTTCAATTATTATTTTTTTTGTTTAATTCTTTCTATGTAAAGTTCATCTTGTGAGATCCTGATCTAAGGTAAAGTTTAGATCTAGTGTAAGACTTGCTCATTCGTATGAAGAAAGTGCAAAACCAATGTATAATTCTTTTTTTTTTTTTGAGAATTCTTAAATCAGATCTAGAATTTCTCTCTCTTATATCTTTCCTTAGGTCTAAAACTAAAAAGATCTAAAGTTGTTAATTTTAAATATGAACTAAATTAACAAATCAAATTAACTTTTTCCAAAACCTCGTCCTTTGTAAGAAGAAAAAAGTGCGTGGGATTTGATTGCCATTCAAAGGGATATGCAAGCCTACCAATCTTTTAGGCATTAACTCTATAACATTTTTAAAAATAATTTTTCCTTTTCCTTCATCTTTCTTTAATGAGATTATTTCTTTTATATGTATATATATATATATATATATGTTGTTTCTTTTGTGCTAATCTCTTTTTGATTTATGAATTCTTGTAATTAGTTAAGGAATATGTGCTTTTTCTAGTACTCATAAGGGCTAGAGAAAAGATCCACTTTTTCATTTATTTTCAATCATTTTGGTTTGTAATAATTCTTAAGTAGATTTTATTTTGTTTATTGCTTTATAACTGTCTTGCATTGCATAAATATTATTACTTACGCATCATCCTACACTGTTCATGCATTAAGTAAACGGTTCATGAAATTTATTTTAAGTTATTTTGTATTAAATTTTCCAAACTAATCTTTTCCTAAATAAACAAAAAACCTAGTTCCCAAATCCTCTTTGGTAATTGAGAATTAGTGTACTTTTTCTATTGGGATAAAATTGGAGTCATTTAGTTGGGTTTTTCCTTTAACTTTTTCCAAATAAAACATAAAATTAAGGTTTCAACTCTAAGTCAATTTTCAAAATCAACCAATCAAAACCTAAGGGTTCCATCATGAGTTCAAACCCAAATCTCTTTTAGCGAATCAGGTCAGTTCTTAGGCGAGGTCTCATAGTTGGTGACTCCACTGGGGATCACTTTCTTTTTAATAAAAGAAATAAGAGGACTAACAATTGGTTTGAAATCAAAGTTTGTCACTTTTAATGCACAAATGGCTTTCATACATCATTTGCATATGCTCTTTGCCTGCAAACCTAGTTTTAGGAAGACAATGGATAATGAGTAGCATCAAATGGTTAACCCTCCTTGGATCTATTCGTTGATAGCGAAATCATCCATCCCTCGATGAATCCTTTGATCTTTTCAAAGGTGTAACGAGCATGCATATACTATTGGACCCATGCGAGGCTCCTTGACTCACATGTGATTAGGTAGATCGATACTCTAGTGTGACAAATACACTGTACATGCCCTTTATTCAAAATCAAACCCCGTTACCTATAAGATTGACATCCCTGGCTCATTATCTTCAAAACCAACCCATTACCCCTATATTGGCAAATGATTATAGCCTATACCTAAATCATCAAAACCTAAGACACTACCCTAAGTCCAGTACCTTTGGCCCAACACACTACCCTAAACTTAATACCTTTGGTTCAACATGATACCTTAACCCTAAGACCTTGACCTATATAACTTTAGGAATTCATCAAAAGCCCAAATGCAATTAGCTCACAACATTAAAGGGAATCTTTTCCTCAAAGTTTGCATACCCATATTCTTGCTTCTTTACTAAGCACTTACCTTGTTATTTGATTTGGTTTTTAAGGTACCAATGGCAAGCCTGATTGACATGGAAGCCCTAACCAACCTACTCAAAAGCCAAGAAGAAAACCTTGAAGTTATTCTTATCTCTACCTTAGATGCTCAACAAACCAATTCCAACCAAGCTTTAGCTAGCCATCAATCTAGTTTTAATAATAACTTGGTCTATGTTATTACTGCTTTCACTAATGCCTTGAGTTTCTAATGCCAACTCATCATTGATGAAGTAAGAGGAACGCTGAACCAAGCTAAGCCCATTAATGTTGCACCTACCATTAATATGACTCATAATTTCACATCATCAATCTTAAATGCCAATGCCATTCTAACCTCAGCTATGCCATCAGTCATAGATACTAACCTTGCCTCTTCTTTGAATCCTTTTCAAGGTAAGGAAAACCCTTACTTTTTCGCTATCAAAAGACCTTTGAAGTGCAATGTCGATGCACTAGAGCAAACCCCTACAATGGAAAAAAGTTGCAAGAAGAGCAATACCTACACTCCCTCGTCTCTACCAAATGGAAGGATATGGATACCTACACTCCCCTTATTGATGCCAAGTGGGAGAGTATAAAGGCAATTGCCATAACCAGTGGGCAACCTTTGAGATTACAATGAAGGGCTTTCATAGATTTGGGGGTACCATTAACAGTGGTTTACAAGAAGGCTTTGAAAGCAAAAATGGTGAAACCCTTGGAACCAAGAGTCCCTCTTAATCCTTACCAAAAAAACTACCACTCTAATGAGTGCTATGAATATCATCAAAGTGAGGAGCACAAAACTAACACATGCAAAGCTTTGAAACATAAAATCCAAGAATTGATTGACAATGGTGAAATCATCCCCCTAAAGCAAAACCTAAGACCTTAACTCAGTCTTGAGTGGCATAACATAGAGGAGTTCAAGCCTAGCCAATCTGACCTATCTGAGGTTGAAATCCAAATCTAAGTCCAAGTTTGAGTCCAAATCTTAAAGTTTGAGTGTAAGTCCAAGTCTGAGTTTGACCTTTATTTTATATTTTTCATAAATTTTTGTTAATCATATCGATCCCTTTTCGTTATTTGGTATTAAAATTTTTCTTTATAATAATACATCTATATTTTCTTTTTATTATTCGTGCATTAATTTTCTTATCTTCCTTGATTTAATCCAACATGGATGAGCTTAAAAAAAGAGAGAAAAAAAGCAGAAAAAAAAGTAAAAAAAGAAAAAAGAGAAGAGAGAGAAAAAAAAAAGAGAGAGATGAATGAACAATCAATTAAATCCACGACAATTAGCATGGATTAGAATTTGAAGTGCCCTGTTCTTATAAATCAACAATTGCTTTCAAGTAATGGACCTCTTATCACATAGTTGAAGCATAAAAAGCAATTCAATTTAATTACCCATTGCACTTACGTGTGAACTCTTAATTTTATACCCTCAGTATCCAATCGCCGCCTTAGCATTTGCTGAATTTAACACATTACACGGAGCCATTACTGTGATCTCACTAACCGGTTAATGGGCGGGGATTCGGGGGTAGCACCTCTGAAAGAAAATTTTTTAGCCTTCAATTACAATGCCACTAGACATCCAAATTTCCCAAACTCTATACCAACAACCAATCTCTTAAAAAAAAAAAAAAAGGAGAAACCTTGAAAAATGTGCCAGTGCCACATGGCATGCTGCACTGCAAGCGTGTGGCGCTGAGTCAGAGCTGTATGGCGCGGCATGCCCCTTGTGCGGCATGCTGCAAGAACCTGATGCGATGCCACACCAAGTTCTGCGAGCTTCTAATTCCTGTGGGCCCCACCTATGCAGAAAATGACCCTTCTCCCCTTTAAGTCTAATTTTCACCCATTTTTAGCCCTACCCCTCATGGTCTTTTCACATTTTCATTACCTAAACTACTCTCACCCACTTTTCCTATAAATACCCCCCTCCACTTCTCATTTCTTTACACCCCTTGAATTTGAGTAGATTGCTATCCTCAAATTTCTCTCTTCTTCTCCCTCCAATCACTCTCTAATTAATTAATTAATCTTTTTAATTAATTAATTATCTCACCCTAACCAAGTTAATTAATCTTTTTAATTAACTAAATTTTTTTAATTAATCACTCAATTAATTAATTAATTAATCTTTTTAATTAATTAATTAATCACTCTTTTTTCAAAAATCATTCATTTTTCCAAAATCAAATAAATCATTTTTCTCAATTGACCTTTCATCCAAATTAATTAGTTAATCTTTTTAATTAATTAATCCATCCATCCCTTTCATCATATTAATTAATTAATCATTTTAATTAATTAATTAATCTTCCAATCCATCCAATCACCCGGTCCTGATAAAATGGAATTTCGATATGGTAAGACCCTTCGCCCACCAAAAGTCAAGGTATTAGCCTTTTACCTCACTCTCAACACACCCAAACTAAAATCATTTTGATCAACTCTTAAACCCCTCCACTTAACCGTGGAACGAACTACGTGGGTTTTGATCCCCATTCAATGGGGTACGTAGGCACGTTTGGAATCTAAATCCAAACCTCAAATCCAAATCTCTATCAATCTCTTTTCCCTTTTTTTTTAATTAATTTGTGAATGTTTTATTTTCACCATGCATTCATGTTTGGCCACATTCATGCATTTTCTTTAATATCATCTTATAATATTTGTCATTCATAAAATCAATTTTTCAAAGTTAAATTAAACTTAAGAGCCAAATTTTGATTATTTAAAGCCAAAAACCTAGTCTTTAAGCTCAATCTGGTTCGAGGCTAGTAATTTTATCCATGGGAAAATTAATTAAAAATTAATGAATTGGAGTCAACCGGATTTTTCCTTAATTTTCCCATTTAAAAATAAATTAGGGTGGCGACTCCTAAAAGTTATTTTTCAAAATCAACCAAATTCGAACCCGAGGGTTCCATCATAAGTCTAAACCCGAATGAGCATCCTGGTTCCCTCTAGCGAACTATGTTGGTGCTTGGGTGAGGCCTCACATTATGCACTTCAATGAGGCAACAATTTCAAAGCAAGCCTTCATCGAACCTAGAATTCAAAGGTCAGACCCCTTGACATAAAGAAAAGCAGATGCACCCAAATCATGGTGGAATGTTTTCCATACTAAATTTCATTTATTCAAGTCACTAAATTGAAAAATCGAAAGGGTGGCTTTGGCAGAAGTTAGAGCTAAGATAGAGAAAAAGAAAGAAAAAGAGGAGGAGAGAAAGCTCATCCTAGTTCATCAATGTCATTTTCCATTGTGTCCAAAGGCACATCATTCAAAGTTGTCAAATCATCTTCAATCAATCCTTGTCATGTCATGTCTTCAAAGTCATCCTTCTTTCTCTAATGTTATACTATCTTCTATTCCCTTATCCTACAGTAGGCACATGACTTCCTAGGTCGTCATCATCTTTTGTTGAATCTATCTCGTCGCTTAGCTCAAAGAGTTAAGACACAATCCCTCACATTTCCCACTATCACATTCCTATCTCTCATTAGGACCATGATTCCCAAGTTGTCACTTCTCACTAGTCCTTTAACCACTCTTTAGAGAACTTCCTTTCAATCAGTGTGTCATCTATGTTCAAACCAATAACGTGTCATTCCAAGTGTCCCTTTAATTTCAAATAACAAGATAGCTTGATTGCTCTTTTCCATGAATCATGCTATAAAAAGCAAAATCCTATAACCTCCCTGATCCTTTTTAGAAGTTCCAACCTACATTAAATGCCATCCTAAGCCTTATTGAAAAATCATATCTTCTTTTCAAAGCTTAAACTTCATACCACCTTTTCCTTGGAAAAATCTCATCATAGGCAGAACCAAAAATCTCAAGTCTCTTAGGACTCATCATCATCAATGTTATGACTTAATTTTTAAGGTACGTGACTAGCACTAGGGCACAGGATAACTTAAGGCTTCTAGCTCCCAAAATCAGTCTAACAAGACTAGACAACAATTAGAATAATACATAATGATTTCACAAGCTCGTTATTCGAAGCCATGGGCTAGCCTACTAATAAAGTTATTAACTCACACCATATCACATTAATAGTGATACACAATAAATATCAATATCCAAAGGTACTATCGGTAGGAAATCCCATTATACATAATACAAATAATAAATGTCAAGTTCTTAATAATATCAAGGTACAAACCCCATTACTGTAATTGCAGAATTCTAAAAAAAGTACAAATAATAAATAAGTTTACATGAAGTTCTCTGCTAAAGAAGAATGCAGGGAAAAATTTAATAATAATCATAACTATAAGCTCATCCTACAACCTGGAAAAATTAGGGAGATAGGAGTGAGTGCCTCAACTCAGCGAATGATACTACTAATATACTTACTTAGTGGTCTAATAAATCTAAACTGCAATGTTTATGCAATGTGTCATCTAGATAACCAATCTATACAATCACATAGAGACAAAATTTAATCCATATAAACCATAATATCCACAATTTTAGGGAGCTGATCCCCAGTATTGGCTCTCTTAATCTAACAATTGGTTTCTTATATCTAATGGGTCCAGCCGGCACAAGTCTATACCACACAGCCCTGACCCGACTAGCAGTAACCCTGGCGATAAGCATGCCCGGCCGTCATACACTAGTCATAGCTAATTGTCACAAACTCATCGTACTCATATTTGTATATCGTAAGTAGTTTTTGCATCACTCCAACTCCATCCAGCATACACTCAAAATATGCATCATAAATATATAATGACAAACACATGCAGATGTCAAGATAATAATTTATATTTTATTTTACATGAATATATGTATATATATATGTTCACTCAATGCAATGCATGATTAACAAGATAATATATTAAAAGTATCACTCACAGTACATAAGAGCGAAAATCAGAGGTATCATTGACTCTGACTAGGAGATACAAAAGATGGTCCTAAACAATCTATAAAATAAAATATTAAAAGGTCATCATAATAGGAATATAATTATAATTATAGAATCAACTTTTTTGAAATAAACCTAATCCCCCTTGAACTTAAGAAAAACTTAAAATACTCTATAATTTACCATCTAATTAACTAATTAAAATTTTATCTTCTAAACTATTCAACTATTATTCTTACAATAAATCTCACTCAAAAATTGAATTATATGTTGAAATCTTAACATGAAATATGATAAACAATACTCCCAGAATGTCATCGGAAAAGTCGCCGAAAAATTCAAAGGGTGATCGATTGCAATGAGTTCACTACTAGTGAACTCGTCTCAATGTGTAGAATCCAAAGATATATATCACTCTCCTTCACTCGTTGGTCGTCTGCTGAGATCTGTGCTGGTAACTAGGTGGGTCACCGGATTCCAGCCAAAATCAACATCAACAAAAATTAACAAATGATATGACAAAATGAAACTTAAGAAAAGAGGAGTCTAATGGTACTAGAATCATCATTAATGGAAATCAAAAATAGTTGAAAATGGGCTTGGAAGATTCTGCTAGCGATAGGTTGAACAGCACATCCACGGCTTAGAGCAGCAATTGACAGCGTGCTTTGACTAGTGGTTTTGTTGGCTCCTTGCAAAGCACCTTGGCCGGTGCATGTCGGATTTCGGTGGTGGATGGCAGTCCTCCAGTTAGCAGCAACTCTTTATCTTTCTCTCTCTTCTACCCAAATCAGCAGTGTTTGATTAGTGTGTTTTCCACCAATCAGACTTGCCATATATAATAATAATAATAATAATAATAATAATAATAATAATAATAATAATAATAATAATTAAACTGATTTTATTTAATTTTAAATTAGTATTTAATTAATTAATTTCTTCTCAATAATTTTAATTTATAATTTTAAAAAATTTCAATATAGTACAATCTTCCCTCCTTAAAAAAAATTATGCACAAATTTTAAAATAATAGTAAATATGAAGGCATTGTACTCATTTTCCAAAATAGTAAGAACTCAATCCTTAGTGTTCAAAATCAATACATAGAGCATAAAGTACAATAATAACTGTATATATCAACTAATTCCAAACAAATACGGGTATTTCTCTCTCATCTCTATTTCTACTTCCCACGTGCACTCCTTTGTCATATGGTTATGCCACATAATCTTAACCATAAGAATCTCTTTAGAATGAAGCCTATGAATTTCAAAATCTAAAATAGCTATCAGAATTTCTTCGTAGGGTAAATTTTCACAGATTTGAATCTCTTGTGGTTGGAATATATGAGAAGGGTCAAGAAATATTTTCTTAACATAGAAATGTGAAACATAGGGTAGACATGAGAAAGATCTGTAGGTAAATCCAAACGGTATGTAACTACACCTACTCTCTTAATAATCAAATATGGACCAATACACCTTGGTGCTAACTTTCCCTTCTTCCTAAATCTCATTACTCCTTTCATTATAGAGACCTTTAGAAAGACAAAATCGCCTACTTCAAAGGACACCTCCTTCTGCCAATGATCAATATAGCTCTTTTGCCTACTAAAAGTTATTTTCAATCATTCTCAAATTATAAGAACCTTTTTTGAGATTATTTACACTAAATCTAGTCCTACCAATTGCTTCTCCCCAACCTCTTCCCAACATACTATAGATTTACACTTGCTACCATACAAAGCCTCATAGGGTACCATAGCAATGCTAGCATGATAATTATTATTGTAGGCAAACACAATTAATGGAAAATGTGAATCCCAATGACCTCTAAATTCAAGTATACACATCTGTAGCATATCTTCCAACATTTGAATTGCTCTCTCAGACTGACCATCTATTTGAAGGTGAAAAGTGGTGCTAAAATATAAAATTGTACCCAAGGCATCTTTGCAAAGATTTCCAAAATCTGCAAGTGAATTGAGGTCCTCTATCTGTCCTAATAGAAACTGGATTGCCATACAAGCAAATAATCTTCTTGACATATAACTTTAAATATTTAGCAACTAAATAATTGACTTTCACTGTGATGAAATGAGCCAATTTGGTTAATTTGTCCACAATCACCCATATAGAATCATACCCAGCCATAGTCTTAGGCAATCCAGTTACAAAGTCCATAGTTATTCTTTCCCACTTCCACTTAGGATTAGGGAGTGGTTGTAACAATCCAAAAGGTTTTTAGTGCTCCAACTTTACTTATTGACACATGAGGCACTTAGAGACAAACTTGGCAATGCTTTTTTTCATACCATTCCACCAAGAAATATCTTTTAAATCACGATACATTTTAGTAAAACCTGGATGCACATTATATGCTGCAAAGTGTGCATCTTCCAAAATTTCCTTCCTCATATTGTCTACATCTGGAACACACAGGCGTGAACCAAGTTGAAGCACTCTATTATCATCAATCAAAAATTCAATACTATTTCCCTCTTGCACCTCTTCCATAATTCTGCAAAACTACAATCACATCATTGAGCCACCTTAATCCTTTCTACTAGAACTGAATAGACCATGATGTCTGCCAAAAGTACTCCTCATATTGTGCACTTTTAACTACAATTTAGTATCAAACAATTCTTACAACTCTTTGACTATAGGTCTCTTCTCAACAATAATGTGAGCTAACCTACCAAAGGATTTTCTACTTAAGGCATCCATCACAACATTAGCTTTACCAGGGTGGTAAAGAATGGTGCAGTCATAATCTTTAAGAAGTTCCATCCATCTCCTTATGAGGCTTCACCCAAGCACTGGCCCGATCCGCTAAAGAGAATGAAAATGCTCTTTGGGAAAAACATCACGATTGGAACTCACTATGAGTTCAGAAAATTATATTTTTTATAAAAAGAGTCACCACTTTAATTTTGTTTATTTTAGTTAGGAAAATTAATGGAAAAACCAAATTTGATTGACTCCAAAATTATACTATTTATTTCAAGGAAAAGCACTAGTTCTTGAATGAACAAAGAGGGCTCGAGTACTAGGTTTTGGTTAAAATAATACAAAAAATTAGTTTGGCTTAAATACAAAATAGCTTTTGTATAAAGAAGTTTTTATGAATGCATAAACAGATATAACATGATGCATGAAACAAATATTACTCGTGCAATCATGGAAAATATGAGATAATGACAATTATAAAATGTGAAAAAATACAGGAAAACTACTTAAAACTATTACAAGTCAAAATGTCAAAATTAGGGGATCTTTCCTCTAGTCCTTATGAGTTCTAAGAAAAGCACACATTCCCTAAATATAATCTAAATAACTAAGTAAGAAAAAGTAATAAAACAATTGTAGTAAAAAGAACTAAAATTTTGACTTTTATTTAAGAAAAGCAATTTCAATCCTAAACTATATGAAAAAGGTGATAGAGAGAATAAGTTGTTAGTTTTAGTGGAGTTGATTCCTTAAAGATGGCATGCCTACATATCCCTTTGAATGGGAATCAAACCCCATACAGTTCTTCCTTCTTACAATGAAGGGTTTTTAAGTCATTGCCTTTGTTATCATATTTTGATTGATTTTAAGGGCTTAAGGATTTATTAATTAGGTCATATTTTAATTAATAAAAATTAAATCTTTTCAGATTTAGATCTTCAAATTAGAATTGAAAAGGAAAAAGGAAAGAACTTTTACCTTTGGCTTTCGGCGATGAGGAATGTAGAGAGGGAGCTTGGCACTGGATCTAAATTCCATCTTGGCTTAAGGATAACACAAGCACTCCTTTTGGAAGAAGGACTCTTGAATAGCATGAACTTTTTTGAAGGAAGGACATTGAATAACCCTTGCTTGAATACCATAAATTTCTTTTGAAAGAAAGAACTTGAATTGCACCTTTTCTTGATTAGGAGGCTTAGTAACAGTGTTTGAGTTGATTAAGAGGCTTATGAATAGGGTTTGAGGTGATTAGGAAGTTTTATGAATAAGGTTAGGAAGCTTATAAATAGGGTTTAAAGTGATTAGGAAGCGTTATGAATAAGGTTTTATGTGATGGAAGAGGTTTTGGAATACAGTTTTAGAGATTAAAAGGTTTAGAAAGAGGGTTTTGATGATTGGAAGGCTTAGGAATAGGGTTTAGAAAGCTTTAGGGAGAGTATAGAAGGATGTAATTGTGTGTAAAAGTTGTTAGGAGGTGTAAGGTATTTATAGGGGGGAGTTTGGAAGCTCAAAATAATGAATTTTTGGTGTGGGATCAGGAAAAAGCGCTGTGGCAATTGATCAGGGGCTGCGGCAATTGCAATACTATTTGCTGCCACAAGGACATTTATGGCAACTACAGTAGTGGCTGCGGTTACAATTTACAACTAGCCCACGGGTTGTCGCACCTCATTTTTTGACTTGTTCTCATCCGTTCTTGATCTGATTTAGGCTTAGTTTGATTCTGTGGGTTTGAAATTGAGTGCTAGTCATCTAAAGGTACAATTTTCAGGAAATTTATTTTTTCAATAGGGTGCTGCCCTTTTGACCCTTGCACACTAATCGGCTAGTAGGACCGCTATACTGGCTCTGCATAGTGCACTAATCTTAGCAGGTGTCAAGCTGCAATTAGATCTTAAGGGTGTAAATTTAAGGGTTCAGACTCCTCTGTCTTAAGTTTAAGTCCCTCTGATTAAAGATATACTTTAAACTCTTATGGTTTGTGTATATCTCATAGGTCTCACCATATAAATAATGTCTCCAAATCTTTAATGCAAAGATCATTGTTGCCATCTCTAAATCATAAGTGGGGTAATTTTGCTCATATTTCTTCAGCTGACGAGAAGCATAAATGATTACTCTACCATGCTGCATCAATACACACCCCAAACACATACTTGATGCATCACAGTAAACAATGTAACCACCTATTCTCAAAGGTAATGCTAGCACTGGAGTTGAAGTAAGACAATCCTTAAGCCACTAAAAGCTTTATTCACACTCCTTCGTTTAATGAAATTTGACATTCTTTTGAGTCAGACAAGTTGGAGGGGCTGCTATCTTTGAGAAGTCCTAAACAAAATGATGATAATATTCTACTAACCCCATAAAGCTATAAACTTCAGTGATTGTAGTAAGCTTTTCCCAATTGTTGATAGCTTCCACCTGTTTGGGATCTACAGTCATACCATCTTTAGTAACCACGTGTCCCAAAAAGGCTACACTATCCAACTAGAATTCACACTTAGAAAACTTAGCGTAAAGCTGATGATTTCTTAAGGTTTGTAAAACCATTCTCAGATGATGGGCATGTTCTACAAGTGTCCTTGAATACACCAAGATATCATCAATAAACAAAATGACAAAACAATCTAAGAATGGTTTCAAGTCCTGGTTCATTAGATCCATAAATGATGCAAGTGTATTAGTAAGTCGAAAAGACATTACGAGGAACTCATAATAACTATATCAAATCCTAAATGCAATTTTAGGAATATCCTCCCTCATAATCTTCAACTACTAGTAACCTAAATGGAGATCTTAAAGAAGCATTTAGCACTTTGAAGTTGATAGAATAAATCATCAATTTGTTGAAGAGGATACTTATTCTTAATAGTCATCTTATTTAGTTGCTTATAATCAATGAAGAAATTCATTGATCCATCCTTCTTCTTTATGAACAATTTAGGAGTGCCCCAAGGTGACGTACTAGGTATAATAAAACCCTTATCCAATAGATCTTGCAATTTCTACTTAAGCTCCTTCAATTCAGTAGGCACCATCTTATAAGGTGGCATAGATATAGGATTCGTCCCAGGTACTACATCGATGCAAAATTCTATTTCTCTATCTGGAGACAAACTTAGAAGCTCTTCCAGAAATACGTATGAAAATTCATTCACCATTGGTACATTTTCCAACTTCCCAGCATCTTTAGAGACATCTCTCACTAAAGCTAAATAACCTTGATAGCCACAGAATAACATCTTTCTATCACTAATAGCTGACATAAGGCTATAAGGAGCAATACTTTTGTTTTCATTGAAAGAAAATTCCATATCACTGGGTATACAAAAGACAACTTCCTTGTTAAGGCAGTCAAGGATAGCAAAATGAGTTGATAACCAATTCATTCCTAAGATTACATTAAAATTCATCGCATCATGAAAAATCAAATCAGCAGGAAGGATTCTACCTTTAACCCAGCATGGACATGCTAGAAATACTATGTCCACCAATAACGAATCACTCATAGGAGTGGCAATTAACAACAGACATTCTAAATTAATAGGCATCTTATCAAGTTTTACTACAAAACTAGGGGATACAAAGGAGTGCATAGCACCTGGATCTAATAATACATGTGCCTCAAAAGAACAAATAGAAAGAATACCTGCCACCACTACATTAGAAGCCTGAGAATCTTGCTGAGTAAAGGTATAAACTTTGGCATGACTCTAATTCTGACTCCACCTACCTGGCCTAAACTTAATCCCTAAATCTAACCTCTACCTCTGCCTCTAAAACCATGGCTTTGCTGGCCATTAAATTGGCCACTTGAATGGGAGGTATGCATAAGCTAAGTAACACCAATAATAGATCCTTGAGTGAATCCTCGAGTGGCTCCTTTCTGTCCTTCAGATAAAGGACAATCCTTAGCAAAGTAACTAGGCTGGCCACATCCAAAAGAAGACATCTAAGCCTTAAAAATATGATCCCTAAAGGGCTCTATCACATTTGACACACACCATAGTACCTGAACTAGATCCTGAACCACTAAAACCAGAGCCACCATGCTACCACTAAAGCTCCTACCATGCCTTAATCCTCTTTTATGCTCGTTCTTACCCTTATGTCTATAAGAACCCTAGGAATCCAAAGAGTAAGTCCCCATAGTGAAAGTACCACTGGCATCAATAAACTCCAAAGCACTTTGTCCTTCTCTTCTACTAGATCCTCTAGCTCTCTTCTGCCCAAATCAATAGTATATGATTGGTGTGTATTCCACTAATCAGACCTACCATATATAATAATAATAATAATTATTATTATTATTATTATTATTATTATTATTATTTATTTAAATTGATTTTATTTAATTTAAATCCAAAAATTTTAAATTAGTATTTAATTAATTAATTTCTTTCCAATACTTTTAATTTATAATTTTAAAAAATTTCAAGATATTACAATCTAACTCAATTTCCTTGACACAACCAAAGTCGAGTCATCATCCTCAAGTTAATTAAAAAGGACCTGAATTAGTCAAAGCTTATCCCATGTTTTTTTGGCAAACATCTCATTATCCTTGAAAGGTTAAGCTTCCTTGGCAAAACACATAATCCCTAAGATCAATAGGCTAGCAAGCCATTCTTAATTTAATCCTCTTAGATTGATGCAACCATGTCAAAGGAGAAACCCCCTATCCATGAGTCTACAGTGTCCTTATGACCAAAACCTTTAGCACTATACTTGAGATAAAATCGACCATCTTCAAAAAGAGGTCCAAAGCATGGTCATAGAAAAGCTCAAGCTGATGAACTATCCTCAACACCTAGAAACCTTCATCAAGAAGCCTAAACCTATAACCCTTCACAATGAAGCTGAAACCAAGGAGCCTTCACCATGAAGTCCAAACTAAGGAGCCTTCACCATGAAGCCTAAACTAAGGAGCCTTTGCTATGAAACCCAAACCAAAAAGCCTTCATCACAAAGCCCACTCCCAAAAGACCTTCATTTATAAAGCCCATAATTTCCTCTAAGGCTAAATCTGATTGAGCCTTCCAAATTGATTTCTTAGCCTAACCTTCCTCTAAGCAAGACTTAGCTCCCAGTTCGATCTTGTACAAAGTCTAACACTCCATCTTAATCTCTTTGACACAGTCTTAAGGCAAAATCTGACTAGGCCTTTTGAATGAAATCCTTAAGGGCCACAATTTGACTAAGCCTCTAATCTAACGTCTTATATAGCCAAACTAGACTAAGCCCAACATAGTCTTCCAAGATGGTCCACTCATTTTAAATAATCTTTCCTAAAGACGAACTAGACTGAGCCTCTAAACTGATTCTCCTCAAAGGCCATAACTGACTGAGCTAATTGCCAGACTTGACCAAAGACTTTCGTATGAACTGCTCTAAAGACAAGCTCGGCAAACTTAACCTTTCCTAAAACTAGACCTAACCTAACCTTCCAACCTAATCGTCTCCAAGAACTTGACCTCCCTGATCGAGCTTACTATATAAATATAACAAATTCAAGTATTTATATATATATATATATATATATATATATATATATATATATATATATATATATATATATATATATATATATATATATATATATATATATATATATATATATATATATATATATCATTTGGTTACTTATTTGAAATATTTTTCTTACTATTTCTTTTGGACTCACTTGTTCAAATATTTTTGTATTTGATTAGAAACACTTTTCATCGCCATTTAATATCATATCATTGTAACTAATAATTTCACAAAGTATAATTACATTACTATTTTAATAAATAAATAATGGGCTTCCAAATTGTTAAAGATAAAATTTAGAAATAATATACTCATAAATCTCATGGCTCATGAACTTCTGATAAATTTGAATTAATTTGCATAATACTAATATTCAATGTTGATAATTTAAGCTCAGATATAGCATAAGAATTAAATATATATTGATAGTTAAATCTTGACTATATTATAAAAATTTTAAAAATAAATATTAAATTTAAGTGTTTACAGAATCGGAAACAAATTGAATTTTTTATGTAGAGAAGAACATACTATTATAAACAAAAACCTTGACATAAGATAATGTAATAATAGGATTTTACTAATTGTTGTTAAATGAACTATCAATTAATCCAAATTTTTTTGTTGTATTTTTTCATAAAGCCAAAAATAATTTTTTTAATCAACAAAAGAATTTCTCAAAGTCAAAGTACAATCTCTCTCTCACTTCATACACACACACACACACACATATATATATATATATATATGTGTACACACACTCACAGACACACACACACAGATATATATATATATATATATATATATATATATAGAGAGAGAGAGAGAGAGAGAGAGAGAGAAAGAGAGAGAGAGAGAGAATGCATGGGAATTTGTAGATGTATATGTATGGGACGTAATTTTGTTTTATTTAAGTAAATTGGTTAATAAACTGATAAAATGAACCATAAATTTATGTCTAATTATGCCATAAAAAGTGAAATTTACATTAAGAATGCATTTCATAAAATACTAAAAATGTACTTCACATTAAAAAATATAAAAATATCCAACAAATATGCTACCAAAAATTGAAATATAATTGCATTTCATAAAATACAAAAAAATCAGAAATTTTTTTAGTTAGGAGTAAATATATTTCGATGAAAAATATAAAGAAAATAATACATCACAAATATGCCATTAAAAATGAAATTTTAAATAGATTTCATAAGATTTTTAAAAAAATGACAATATTCTCTTAGGGGAAAAATAGCTTAAAAAATATAATAATGCATAATGGCTTAATTAATGCTAACAAGTAATTAAAATTTGAATATTCAAAAAAAATATGAAATAGCATATAATAATACCAAAAATAATTAAAAACACAACGTTAATAAAAATTAAGAATTGAAAGAGAAATGAAGATAGAAAATTTAAAGTTATAAGAAAATATAAAATTATAAATGAAAATCAAAATTAGAATGATTGAAAAGAATTTTAGTTAAAATTTTATTTAAATGATATAAAAAATGACTAATACAATATTAATATCTTTATAATTAAGTAATTATATATATATATATATATATATATATATATATATATATATATATATATATATATATATATATATATATAATTACGATACGGTTAAAAATGGTAAAAAGTATAATGCATTTAGGAATTTGTAGGGCATTCAAAAAATTTTGCATTTATCTCATGAATTTATTTTATAATGTTGATTATATGTTCTGATGTTGTGATATGGCAATTGTTATTTGGAAAAAAATTTATACCATTTTGTTAATGAAAACATTTAAATGGTTTTAACTTTATTTTGGGACTTTGACAATCAAATATCCAAAAATATCGTTAATTAAAATGATTAACATATTTAGGATTAGCTGTAGATCCCGTTTGATGTCCAGCTCATCGGATGGTGAGAGGATATCAAATTGTTCAAAGTGGGCAATTTAGAGATCTCATTGTCTGTGTAACTGCCTGTGTATGTTCTTATTTCATACAAATATTTGACACTCTGAAATCTCGAAGATACAACGATTCTAAGGTAAGGATAAGTTTAAGATTACCATATACCCGTAGAACCCAATAATATCAATAAACTCTCTGAATCAACTTAATATTAATTCCAATACATGCATATATTCCATAATAATTTAATTGACAAAATAAATATCTCCAAATCACTTTTAACTACTAAGGCGTACTTAGAGCAATAATATACTAAAACATAATAAGCAATTTAAATTATTACATGAACAGCTTCTTGTAGAGGAAAGGAATACAAGAGCTTAATTTTCTCTATATCTAACCTCCTCTAATCTAATACCTAAAAAATCCACAATGAAAAGGGGTGAGCCTTCAACTCAATAAATTATGAAATATAATCATACCTAGGGGCTGAACAATGAATATATATAACAAAAATGGGTTTAGAAACAATAACATATATGTGCTTAGAAGAAATGGCATCAAAGAGACAGAACCAATCAATCATATCATATCATAACTTATCAATGAGGGCAGTAACTTCTCCCTTTTCATTATGTATGTTTGGCCTAGCATACGCCTAGAGTACATAGCCCTATCTAGGTAGGACACTAACATATTTGACCCTATCTGTTGGGTCACCGGTACATACGGTCTAATGGTACATCCTTCACAGTAAGGCATTCTATCATACATAAGGTCAATGGTTCGGTCAATAGCTTGGTAGGAATAATAACAATAATTAGACCCAAGTGGTCCCTTAATAAATCAATAAACAATTAGACCCAAGTGGTCCTTCGATGATCAATAAACAATTAGATCCAAATGGTCTTTTAATAAATCAATAATAATTTGACCCAAGTGGTCTTTTGATAATCAACAAATAATATTTAACAATTATAATAGGTTAAAAAAATAAAATGATAATTCAATGGTGAACAATAATATAGAGTTAAAGGTCGATAACAATAATAATAATAATAATCAATAAAAAATATAATTCAATTTAATTCACTGGAAATTTCAATAAATCATTTATGGTAGATTACTATGTATTGATAGATTTCATAACTTACCTCTCTAAGCAAAATCTCCAATTAAATATCAATCACCACAATCCGATTGAGATACAACAAATCTCAAATTCATAACCTACAATAAAACTTCCAATTTAATTATTATTAATCTCTATACTACAGATCTAACTAATTAACTTAATAATCTTAATTTAAAATTTATATCAATCTATTCTATTACTTAATCAAATAATTCTATTACATTCTAAGATTAGAAAAAATCACTAGAAACATATTCAAATATTCGATCATTGCTTACTGGAGATTTGCCAGAAAAACTACTTAACGTTGGATTTTGATGAAAACAGTATCAAAAATCTTGTTTTGAAATGAGGATTCAGATTTTCTAGCCATCTGCTGCTCATCGAAGGTTCACCGAAAAAACTATTCTAGTCTGCTGTCTGTCGCCAGATTCTGACCAAAAATTCAAGTTAGTCCAAAAATTACAAATGATATACCAAATAAAAGCTGAGAATGTCGGGAGTCTAATGGTACCAAAATCGTTGAAAATGGATGTCGGGAAGTCGACGAAATTTGACATAAAAAATTATGGCCGATAACTAGTTAGGCGGCGAGTGCGATGGTATCCAGTGTCAGATGGTGGCATTGGAAAGATCTCAACCTCCTCTTTTTGATGGTCCAATGCGTGTATTGTTCCAATCACCAGAAAGCAGTGTTTTGGTGGTCGAAGTTTCTGCCATTTTCTTCCTCTTCTTCTGCTTCTGATTTCTATCTCCTCTCTCTCTCTCTCTCTCTCTCTCTTTTTGTCTGTTGTGCCAAACAGCTCCTCCTCCCATTTAAAACATTTTTTTTGTAATAATAATAATAATAATAATAATAATAATGATGATGATGATGTTGGGGACAGCATCATTGCTCTCTCCTCCTTTTCTTTTTTCCTTTTTTTTTCTTTTTCTCTTCGTTGGCGACATAATGATTATATCCTTTTTTTTTATCATCATCATTTCATTTCATTTTTTTAAATAATAGTTATAATAAAATAATAATAATAATTTTTATAAATTAAAATAATAATTCTGAAAAATTAATAATAATAATATTTTACTAAATAATTAATAATTATTGATATCAAAATTTAAATTAACTTAATCAATAATTATTAAAAATAATAATTTTTAATAAATTCAATAATAATAAAATCACAATATTTTTGAATAAATAAATAATAACTAGTTTGTTAATTTCTTAAATTAATTTGAAATTAACAAAACAATACCAATAATAATATTTATCAATTAGCAATAATTAAATATTGCTTGAAATTTTTCTAATCAAAATATTTATTAAATTTAAATAAATAAATACTCCAAAAATCTAATAGAAAATAAATTTTCTAAAATATTATAACCTTCCATCATGTTCTCTTAGAACACATTGAAATAATATCATAATTATTTGGGATTTTTCAAATGTGTTGCACTAATGCAGAATGTAACAGTAGCAGTTATGCAGTAATGAGTTTCTAAATGGGTTAGGTTCTTACCTTATAGGGATGGAGATATAAGGATGTAGAATTAGATGTTGCAAACTTAATTAAAATTAAAACCAAACATATAAGTTTAAATTTAATTTTGTTTGTGTGATTTAAAAAAGAAATTAATACTGTGGAATTTACAGAGAATAATTATGAGGACCGATAGGAATTAGATGTACTCTAGACTTACAGATGGGTATTTGAATCTAAAATTTTTGGAGGGTTTAGACCAATTCATCTCATTCGTGATATCTCAAACATAATGCATGAGTGGGACCAGTGTTTGATGTCCTTGTAACCATAAGAAATGTCAAAATCAAAATTTCCTTGAACCAGATATGTCAAGTTGCACATTCTGAAGAAGGGTTTTGTACTAGAGTACTATGAATGGTATTTGCACATTGAAGTCAGTGGGTTTGGATCGTCAACCACGGCAAAAGTAGGCAGTGAAGATACAGACAATTGTCCTCCAACTACATACTATAATATGTTAATGGATGTTGGGCCGAATTTTGATTAGGATGGAATGGAGGAAGCTCTAAATCTAACCGCTCATAAACTGTATGATATGTTAGAGGAAGCTAACGAAGAATTGTGGCTTGGCTGCGAGAAATAGTCCACGCTATCTGTAGTGGCACTACTTCTAAATATCAAATCAGAACACTATCTATCTGAAAGGTGTTATGATGAGATATTGCAATGGTACAATAAGTCGTTGCTTGTAGATAACACAATGGTAGATAGTTTCTACAACACGAAGAAGTTAATGCAAGGTTTCGGCCTTCCAATTGAGAAAATTCATTGTTACAAGAACAATTGCATGTTTTACTGAGTTGAATATAGTAATCTAATTGCATGTAAGTTTTGTGATTGGCCAAGATATAAGCCAAGACATTGGAGTGCATGTCCATCGAAAAAAATATTCCATATAAGATCATGTTTTTCTTCCCTCTAACTCCAAGGTTGCAGAGATTGTATGTCTCTAAGGCAACTATAAAGCATATGAGATGGCATACGGAACATACAGTGGAAGATGGGTGATGCAACACTGTTCAGAGTCTATAGCATGGAAGCATTTCAATCGGGGGAATCTAGATTTTTCTTTTGAAGTTTGCAATGTCCGTTTGGGCCTATGCATTAATAGCTTCCAACCTTTTAGACAATCTGGACAGCGATACTCATCATGGCCAATTATAGTGACGCCATATAATCTACCTTCAAGGATGTGTATGAAGAAAGAGTACATGTTCCTGTCTATAATAGTCCCCAAACCAAATAATTGAAAACAAAAGTTAGATGTATTTTTGCAGCCTCTCATTGCAAAATTGCTACGATTGTGGGATATAGGCGTTGAAACATATGATGTGTCAATAAAGCAAAATTTTCAGATGCAAGCTGCTCTAATGTGGACTATGAGTGATTTTCCTGCATACAGTTGTGAACCCTCAAAATTACACCTCCAATCGACCATCTTTTAGTTACAAACCCACAGAATCAAATCGAGTTCGAATAGAAACTAAAACAGACCAAAAATAGATGAAAAAGTAGGAAACAGGTCAAATCAATCAGTCTGTAGGCACGCCATCGTGTCGCCTATGAAATGCTTGCCAGCGGTATGGGCAGCACACCCAACGTGCCGCTCGGACGTCCGGTGAGTCACCGGTGCTGCCCATGCCGCTGGGACATTGCCTGTGCCACTGCCGACGCCCTCCTCAATAGTTCTATAAATAGAGCCTCCTTCAGGCTCATTTGACATAGATTTCAAGGTAGAAACTTTCTTATACTTATATACTTGTTGTATTTAAGTTTTGTTTGAAATTTGATATAAAAGAGCTGTTGTTTCAATTTCTATCTCAATTTACATTCATTACGCTATTTTGCTAATCTTTTGTTATTAAGATTCAAATTCCAAAGGTTTCGAATCCAAGGTGGAGTTGAGATCTGGAGCCAAGCTCATTCCATTCATCCGAAAGACAAGAAAAGTAAAGGTATAATCTTCTTTCTATTCTCAAGATTCTAAAATCATATCTAGAATTCTCTTTAGGTTTAAGCAGAAAAGATCAAAAATTTATTAATTTAAAAATCAGAATTAAATTAATAAACAAATTATCACTTTTCCAAAGCCCCACCTTCCCAAGAAGGAAGAATTGCGTAGGGTTTAATTCCTATTCAATAGGATACGCATGTTGCCATTCTGAAAAGGCATCAACTCCAAAATGTTTTTATTAATATTTTTCCTTTTTATTTTGATTTATTTATATTGATCCTTTATTTCTGATTTCATGCTAACTTAGATGAGGAATGTGTGCTTTTCCTAGTACCCGTAAGGGCTAGAGGAAAGATCCTCTTATTTTATTCGTTTTGATATTGTAATAATTTATTAGGATTTACTTTTGCTTATTTATCTATAATTGTCATTCCATCTTATCATAAATATCTGTTTCATGCATCATCATATTCCTATTCATAGATACATGAAAAATTCCTTTTTAAGAGTTATTTTGCACTTCTTAGCCAAACTAAAGAAAATTATATTTTCTCAATTGTGTAATTACCAAAATCTGACCCCTAAACCCTCTTTGGTCACTTACAGATTAGTACATTTTTCATTGAGATAAATCAAAATATTTTGTAGAGTCAATCATATTGGGTTTTCTTTAATTTTCCTAATTAAAACAATTAAATTAAAGTGTTGACTCGCTTTCACAACTTCCATATTACATAAATCAATTTTCTATACTCACAGCGAGTTCCAATCGTGGAGTTTTTCCTGAAGAGCATTTCGATTCCTCGGCGGATCAGACCAGTGCTCAGGCAAGGCCTCACAGTTGGCGACTCTACTGGGGACTTAAAATCTTTTTCAAATAAAAGATAAAGTGGATTACTTTTAGTAAAATACCGAGCTTGGTTTTAAATGCAAAATAACTCTGTCATGCATCACTACATCGGACCCTTGCTCCACAAAAGCCTAGCTTCTAGAAAAACAAAGGATAGAAAGTAACATCGAGTGGGCAGCCTTCCTTAGGTCTGCTTGCCGATAGTGAAATCATCTAGCCCATGACATATTCTCTAATCCTTTTAGAGGTGTAATGAGTATGCACTTACCATTGACCCACGCGAGGCTCCTTGTCTCACATGTGGTATGGGTTCCCTTCAAACCACCTTAACCCTCTCATGTAATGACTCATAGAACCTTCCTTTAGGATTGTATGCACCATAATACTAGAACTTGATATGTCATTATCATGAAACCCTTTTTTTTTTTTATTCATGCATACATGCATGCATGCATAAACCTTACAAATTTGAAGAGTTTTAATCTCACTCAAACACTGCTAGTCCCAATCACAAACCTATGTCAACTTATGGTCCCAATAAAAAACCGGTATATTCCATGATCGTTATTTCATATCTAAGCTAGAAACTGACCCAGCTTTATCTCTCTATCTAAAGGTTGATAAGATGTCTGTTGCCGGAGATGAAATCACTACCACTAGAGCTAATGAAATCTTTGATGAGCTTCTTGCTAAGCTCACCGAACACCAAGAAACGATGATGAAGAGGTAAGAAGCCCTTTTCTAGGACATGCTCAAGGCCCAAAAGAGGGCTATCATGGAAGATTTCTATACCATGCTGGAATAGACCTCCCTGGCTTAAAACCCAACTGACCCAAAACTTGCCTTTTATCCTGTCTATGGATCCACTTCCAGAGTTGAATCCAGAGACAAAGAACCTGCAAACACCGATATTATTCCACCATTACCCATCCCGTCACCCGAATTCCTCAAAAATAACTCACCTTTTCAACTCGTGACTATACAACCATCAAATCTCACCTCTACTTTCACTTCCCGACCTGCGGATCCTTTCCAAGAGAAGGAAGTCAATCTTGAAATTAAAGCCTGCATGAAAAAAATGGAGCACATGGAGAAAAAGTTGATGGGCATGAAAAAGAAAGAGGACCTGGTTAATACGGGGTCCCTAAGCTTGTTTCCTAATGCAAAAGTTCCTCCCAAGTTTAAGATGCCTGAGTTTAATAAGTTTGATGGAACTACCTGCCCCAAGACCCATCTCAAGTTATATGTAGGGGCCATGCATCCTTTGGGGGTGGATAACAAACTCTTAGCCCAATTATTTCAACAGTCACTGACCGGTATTGCTGTGAAATGGTTTGTAGATTTGGATATTTCCTATAAATGGACCTAGGATGATATCTGCAATATTTTTGTCAAACAGTATCACTACAGCATCGAGGTTGATGTAACAAGAAGAGACCTCAAGACCACCAAGCAATATGCAAAGGAATCCTTCTCTTCGTTCCTTACGAGGTGGAGGAAAAAGGCTTCTCAGATGGTGAATCGGCCTCCTGAAAATGAACAAATTGACATAATTGTCAAGAATCTTCTGCCAGTTTACCAAGAAAGGTTACAGACTTAGTACTTGCCTTCCTTCAAAGCCCTTATTGCTACTGCTTCAAAAATTAAAGACCTAATTCAGAGTGGTCAGATTAAAGAAGAGTCCGCATCAAGGTTAAGCTATAAAAAGCCAACTCCTTAAGGTAATGTGACTTCCTCAACAAATCAGAAAGGGGGGGAAGTTAATGCTCTGACTATCAAGAAGCCTCTTAGGATTGAAAGGAGACAGTTTTCTGATATAGGGGGTGTACCTATGAGTGTTATCCTTAAAAAGCTGCCTAAGAAAAATATGGTGAAACCCCTTGAACCAAGACCAGTCCCCAATACACTGCCAAAAAATCACAACCCAAATGAGAGGTGTGACTACCACCAAGGACCTAGTCACAAAACAAATGTGTACAAGGCCCTTAGACACAGAATTCAGGACCTTATTGATTCCAATGACCTGATACCACCAAAAGCCCAACCCAATATCAACACTAACCCCTTA
This sequence comes from Reutealis trisperma, assembly GCA_947687605.1. NCBI lineage: Eukaryota > Viridiplantae > Streptophyta > Magnoliopsida > Malpighiales > Euphorbiaceae > Reutealis > Reutealis trisperma. Next base: position 611,803 of record CANTUT010000472.1, read on the forward strand.
CCCAACCACACAGTCAATACCATAAATAATCATGAGGGACTTGACCCTGTCTCCTTGATTGAGTCAAATCCCAATTATTACTGTGTCCTAAACCTCACCAACCTAGTCGAGGAAATTGATGCCATCATCAAAAGTGGCAGAATCATCCAAAACTTAAGCCCACCAAATCCAACACTCAACTTATCCAACCCATTCCTACACTCACTAAAGGGCTTCTTGAACCATATGAAGATCCCATTCTCAAACAACTCAAGAAAACACAAGTAAACATATCAATTTGGAGTTTGATCCAGTCCTCATATCCTCATCGCCAAGCTCTTTGCAAGGCGTTGAATCAGTGCCAAGCTCTCATTGATATCACACTTGAAAGCCTTATTGCTTCTATTACCTGTGTTGCTAAAGGGGTGTCCATCACTTTTGGAGAGAATGACATTCTGGAAAGAGACTCTAGCCACAATAATGCCCTTTACATTACGGTGGTAACTCAAGGAAAGACTGTGCTAATGGTTCTAATTGATAATGGTTTAGCCTTAAATGTATGCCCTCTAAAGGTAGCAAGCTGCTTGGGGCTGGAAGTCACTGATTTTACCCCTTCATATCCGATAGTAAGGGTGCATGACAATACTAAGAGAGAAGTCCTTGGGGTGGCTACCATCAATGTGACCATCGGGCTGACATCTTTCACTATACCTTTTTAAGTGATTGATGTACCTTCACGTTTCAACCTATTACTTGGAAGGCCCTGGATCCATCAAGCAAAGGCTATCCCTTCCTCCTTACACCAAAAAGTCAAGTTCCCTTTCAAAAATGGGGTCATGACTATCAAAGGGGACATGTATGGAAAACCAAACATCCCAAGCTCTATTCCCATTCTCGAGATCCAGCTTGAGATATCCACTTATCCACTCTCTGGCTTCTCCTTCATACAATACATTGAGGGCAAAGAGGGTAAAGAATTTGTTCCATTTGATTTTGACCCATTTGGGAATATTGCTGTTGTTAACATGCTATGAAAAATGAACTACGTTCCTGATTTAGGTTTGGGAAGAAGCCAACAGGGCTTGAAGTCTTTCTTGGACTACCCAGTTGCAATGCCACCATTTGGGCTAGGGTATGAGCCCACTGATGAAGATCTTACATAAATCGAAAACCAGGCTAAAGACAAAGTAGCTTCCCTTAAAAGAGGTGAGATTTATAACTAGCCCATGCGCCCTTACTTCAAAACTCTAAATGGCTATTTTGTAAAAGAAGGTGACACAGTTCCTTACTGTAACTTTCCTGAGCCTTGGGTCTGCCCTATTACTGGAAAACTGATCCCTAAGTTTGAAATCTTTTTTGATGTCAGGCTCAAGTTAGAAGACTGTGAATCAATCTACATGCTTAATCAAGATTGGGAAGAGAACATGGAGGCTAGTCTTTTTGATGAAGTGTTTATGCGCACTATTGAGAAGGAGAAAACTGACCCTTCCACCTTAATCCAGTCTATGTAGACCGAGCTGCAAAATTGGTCCTTTGAGGAGAGCCCCCTTTATCCTTCTGAACCAAAATCCATACCAGAGTCCCAATCTGAATCAGAGTCTCAGTCTGAACTAGACTCGTCTTTTGAATTTGAGTCTGTCTCTTCTGTTTCTTCTATTGATAATGATGTAACTGACCTTGAGGGTCTAACTTTTCAATTTGAAGTAAATTGGGACATATCCCCATTCGAATTCAATAAAAAGTCTATTCTTTCCTTTTACGACCCTGTGTCTCCATTTTTCTTTGATGTTCCAACTTTTAAATCTGACTTAAATGAGACATCAAGTAAAAATGAAATAAATGAAATAATAGATGATGCAATTAAAGAGCCCATTAATGCTGGCACTCATGATATACCAAAAACTACATTCATTGCATCTGTATGCATAAACAGGGATTATATTGAGAAGATGATCAGAGAATTTTAAGACTGTTTTGTACGGCACCCAAAAGACATGACAGGATTGGATCCAACTATAGCAGTTCATAAAATGCCGGTTTGCCCAGGTGCTAAACCCATTAAGTAGAAATTGCGAAGACTCAAGACGGAATGGTCCATACCAATTAAAGAGGAAATTACTAAGCTACTGGACTACAACTTTATTGAGCCTATCAACTATCCATCCCAGCTTGCTAACATTGTGCCGGTTCCTAAGAAAGATGGTAAAGTCAGGATGTGTGTGGATTACAGAGATCTAAATAAAGCCTGTCCCAAGGATGATTTTCCCTTGCCTCACATTGATCTTTTGGTAGACCGTATGGCAGGTTCTGAAATGGTTTCCTTAACTGACTTGGCTACAGGGTACAATCAGATAATGGTTCATCCTCCTGACAAAGAGAAAACAACCTTTATTATTGAATGGGACACCTATTTTTACCAGGTTATGCCATTTGGGCTTAAAAATGTTGGGGCAACATACCAAAGGATGGCAACTACCATTTTCCATGACATGATGCATAAAGAAATTGAGGTTTATGTGGATGACATGGTAATAAAAGGCAACACTGCCGAAGAACATTCAGAGGCACTAAAGCGATTCTTCCTTGGACTTTGCCAGTACAATCTCAAGCTCAGTCCTACCAAATGTGTCTTCGGAGCCTCATCTGGAGTATTCCTAGGCCATATGGTTAGCAAAAAGGGTATAGAAGTGGACCTTGCTAAATCAAAGGCAATTCTAAAGATGCCACCTCCTAAAACAGAAAAGGAAATCAGAGGTTTTCTTGGACGGCTACAATATATTAGTCGATTCATCAATCAGTTGGCTGATGTATGTGGATCCATCTTCAAGTTACTAAGAAAAGGGGCCTCCAAGCATTGGAATAATGACTGTCAGAAATTTGACCAGATTAAGCAATACTTACTAAACCCACCAGTACTACAGCCACCAAGGTTTGGAAAGCTTTTGTTACTTTACCTATCGGTAACTAATGAAGCAATGGGGGCAATGCTCGCTCAAAATGCTCTTGATTCCAACAAGGAAAATGCCATCTATTACTTGAGCAAAAAGATGCTATCTCATAAGCTTAAGTATAGTTTTGCAAAAAAGCTATGTGTTACTTTGGTATGTTTCTGCCACAAGCTCCAACACTACCTCTGCTCTTTTATAACTCATGTTCTTGCTGACAAGAGCCCTTTGAAATTCCTTATGGAGAAGCCAGTTCTTGATAGTAAGATGGATGGCTGTATTAGCTGTATATGATCTGAAATATGTACAATGAAAAGCAGTTAAGGGCAGCACAATGGCTTATCAGTTAGTTGCAGCTCCAGTAGATGATCAATGTGTTGAGCCTGAATTTTCTGATAAAGATATCCTGACAATTGACAATGAAGTTTGGAAGCTCTCAAAGGGTATAGTGCTGGCATTGTGTTCATTACACCAAGTGGGGAAAACCTACCCATATCCATCAAATTAAACTTCAAGGTAACAAACAATGAAGCAGAGTATGAAGCATGCATCTACGGTCTTGAAGCAGCAATAAGACTCAGAATCAAATGCCTTGAGATTTATGGGAATTCGAATATGATAGTTTCCCAAGCTTTGGGGAAGTGGAAGATCAAAGAAGAGAGTTTGGTTTCTTACCATAAACGCTTAAATGAACTGGTAACCAATTTCTATGAACTTTCTTTCCATTATCTCCCAAGGATGAAGAACAAATTTGCTGATGTTTTGGCAACACTCACCTCAATGCTTGATATAAGTGACGACTTCATAATCAGACCTATTATAATTGAAGTTAAGCATGAGCCAGGTTGCATAACTTATTGTTTGAATATTTAAGTGGTAGATAGCAAACCATGGTTTTGGGATATCTTCAATTACATCAAGAATGGACTCTATCCTAAAGGGGCCTCTAAAACAGAAAAGAGGACTTTAAGATAGTTGTCCAAGGGTTTCATTCCAAATGGGGAAGTGCTATATAAATGGGTTTGGGATAACATCCATATGAGATGTGTCACTGAAACAAAAGCCCAACAGATCATGGAACAGATGCATTGTGGCAACGAAGGTCCACACATGAACGGAATTGCTTTAGCCCGCAAGATCATGAATCAGGGTTACTTTTGGCTTACTATGAATCAAGATTGCATAAGATATGTACAAAAATGCCATAAGTGCCAAATCTATGCCAAACTCCAAAAGAAACCTCCTGTACCTCTATCTCCTATCACCACGCATTGGCAATTTGCAACATGGGGCCTAGACGTCATTTGCAAAATAAGCCCAAAGTCTTCTAACAAGCATGAATTCATTTTGGTAGCTATTGATTATTTCTCCAAATGGGTTGAAGCTGCACCTTACCAAATATTGGATTCCAAACGAGTAGCCTAGTTTATCCATACCAACATCCTTTGTAGGTATGGGGTTCCTTTTGAGATCATCACTGATAATGGATCTCACTTCCAAAAGGAGGTCACTCAACTATTAAAGAAGGAGAAAATCCAACACCACAAATCTTCTTCATACATACCTCTAACAAATGGCGTAGTTGAAGCTGCAAATAAGACTCTCAAGAATATACTATAAAAGATGGCTAACAACCATAAGGATTGGCACCTACATTTACCATATGCCTTATGGGGATACAGAACAACAGTGCGTACTCCAACTGGTGCTACACCTTACTCTTTGGTGTATGGGATGGAAGCCGTCCTGCCAATGGAGGTAGAAGTCAAATCAGCTCGCATTCTGAGGGAGAGTTAGTTGAATGAAGTTGAATGGGTGAAAGGCTACCATGACCAACTTCTTGCCATCGATAAAAAGAGAATGGATGCCTTATATCAGATGCAAGGCTATCAACAGAAACTAGCTAGGCACCTCGATAAGAAAGTCAGGGATAGAGGATTTAAGAGGGTCACCTTGTCTTGAAAGAAATAAGGGCGCTTGTTCATGATCCAAGAGGAAAATTCAAACCTAATTGGTGTGATCCGTTTGTGATCATGAAGATCTTATCTAGTGGAGCAACAATTCTGACAGACTTAGATGGCATAGAATTTGCTAGCCTATGCAATCTAGATCAACTCAAGAGATACTTTGCATAAGCATCCTTGTAATTTATACATAGCATTTGCAATCCTTATGAAATCATGCATAGCATTCACATTTTTCCTCAAAATCAGAACTACGTCGGCCTGATTTTCCATAAAGAGGAAAAAATAATAAAAAATCATGTATCATCGTAAGGAGATACATAGGCAGCCCTTGCGGGTTCGGTCCAATTCATCAATAAAATTTTCATTTCACATTCATTTGGCTCTTAATTGTGTCATAAAAAAATTATATATATATATATATATATATATATATATATATATATATATATATATATATATATATATATAGAAAAATAGTAAGCTCGCTAAGTTGAAAACTCGAAAGGGCGGCTTAGGCAAAAATTAGAGCAACAAAAGAGATAACAAAAAAATGATGTCTTATTTGTCTCATTTAAATTTTTTTGGAACATCAAAAGAGAATAAAGATATAATCAAATCATTGTCCTAAGCTAAATAAAACAACAATCATGATTCTTGCTCTATCTCCTCAAGTATAGCAACCCTCCTAGCTTTCTCTGATTTCCACGAGTTGGCTATCCATCAGTCAATATACTGCAAGGATTTACTGCCTTGGTGAGTAGGATGAACAGCATGAAAACCTCTTACCCATCCATTCCTGACAACTCGAGCAACGGTCTTAGTAATCAAAAAGGATTCAAACAGAGTACCATCTAAGGGCACACCCTGTTTATGATTCATTTGGTGCATAACCCTAGTAGCTTAGTAAAATGTTACCATTCTTAGCCCTAGCAGATAGACCATCTTGTAGCCAAAGCTCATGGTCATGAAACTGTTGATCTTGTACCATTCATACCTCTATAGTAGGTCATAAGAATCCAACTCCATCAACCATGTTATCCACTCTTTCTCTGAGTTTCACTTGATCACAATGGTCCAAGTTTATACCAAAAAGCAGAATAATCCACCTTTGTGGGAGGTCCCACTATCCGAAGATGGTCTCTCAGCCAAATCTAAAAAAGTGCAAAAGATAAGCATAAGAAAATATGGAAAGCAGTCGAAATGAAATTCAAAAGCCAGAGTTCAACCTAAAGAACGATAGGGCCGATTGTCCATGGCCCATCAGAAGTGCAAGACATGTCCAAGCTCATGATGGTCTCAACCAGCACTATAGCAGCAATAGATCTCCCTTCTTCCATTTGTAGAATCAGCTCAATGACTCTAATATCCCCCCAACCAGTAGGGCTCACAAAAATATATCATGCAGTCAAATAGAAGGATAGAGCCTGCATCCTCAAATGAAATCACCCATCATCCTCAAAATCCTTAGGATCATGAAATTCTGCAATCACAGCAGTTAGATATACCCAATCATCTACTACCATGGGACTAGCAATCTCTGTACTCAAGTCAAGAAGTCCCCCGAAAAAGTTAAAATATCCTACTTTCTCAACAGGAGTAGCCAACATAGCTTCTGGATTAGATCCAAGTAATATAGAAAACTTCTCGAATGTAGGACACATTTCCTCCATAGATGCCCCAAATATGAAGACATGGGCAGCTGAATCCCAAAAGCGCATGCATGCACACAGAACTCCTAGTCAATTTTTATGTCCCTTAGGGTGAGCATAGCACTTACCCTATACTTTTCTAGGTTAATTCTCTCCACTTTGGTAAGGTTCTTGCACCATAAGAACATTGCATGGCTGAAGTAGGGCTCCATGGTGAGAAATAAAAAATAATAAATGGAAAGCAAAAATATGGTTGAAAAATGATTTTTGGAGGCTCGAAAACCAACTGTATGGACTGAAAAGGATGAAATTTGCTTAAATAGGCGAAAACCTGACTGCTAGAGTTGCTACCGACGGCACGCCGATCGTGCCATGATAGCCAGTGGCACGACGAGCGTGCCGCCTTGGACGACAGCATAAAGATCATGCCGCCCAGACCAGCGGCATGCCGGTCAAGCTGCCCCTACCACCTTGTGCCATTTGTCCTCTAGCATATTTTTACCACGATTTCTCAAAATTTCAAGCCTAAAATAACTCATTTTTATGTCAAAATCGATGCAGATGTTGATAGAAAAAAGACAAAATGAGAGAAAAGCATAAGGAATAGCATAATGGAAACCCTATTTAGTTGAACGACTACATCCATATCATGCACCCACTTCATCCAAAACATCCATAAGTCATACATATCATACATACATCCAAGATTTTGCATAAGCATAAAGAGTGCATATATCCAAAATATCATGCATACATCCAAAATGCTATATAAGGAGTGCATCATCCTCAGTACATGTATACATGAAAAAGCAAAAGCTAATAAAATAGATCGCTAACGACCACGCCTGGGTCTACGACATCCTCGCCTGGGTCCCTCATCCTCGTGACCTTCTGCTATCAAATCTATATCATGCAGAAGGGAGCTAATAGCAAATGCATATTGGCCTAAGAGATTGTAGTGATAGTGGAGGAACTCCATGGGAACCTGGAAAAGAAAGAAAAATGTGTGAAAATCACTACAAAACAGACAAAGGTTAAAATGTCAGCTATGCAAAATTTTACCTCTGTAACGTTCTTAGAAATAATGGGGAAAAAGGCCGGTCGATCTTCAGGAAGATCGTAACGCCGTGATCGGCCATCATAAGAAACATAATCAAGGTGAGCTGGCAAACAGATAAGACCAGTAAGCAAAGGAACCGGATCAGTCGAACTTGCCACTGAAGCATCTGAAGCTGGGGCCGGAGCTGAACCACTAGCCCCTGAAGGACCAATCCTAAAAGGATCAGTTGCAAAACCTAAAGGACCAGCCATAACACCTGAAAGTCCAACCCTAGGACGTATGTTGCCAACTGGGATAGTACTACCGACCCGCGGAGAGATGAAACTCCTAGCACTGGAAGGAGACCCTTAGGAAGTCGCTGAGCTAGATCCCTGATGTGTTGGTCCTCGCAATCTATCCAGGGGAGGTGAGCCCCACATCAAGGATACCTCACATAACTCATCATAGTCCATATCAGGCAACAGGTAATCCAGATAGGAAACTCCTTCAGCCCAACCATCCTATTTCAAGATAGCCAGTCCATACCTCATGTCTACTGGAGGGGGCTATGGCACAACTCCCTCTCCTACAACCTGTGCCCTCACCCTCTCTCCCAAGTAGAACATCCTCAAAGACTCATAATAGAGCAAGTGTCGATAAGAGGATAAGTCCATGCTAGGCCTGATCCGGTCAGGAATCCACTTTGCGAATCTATTAAATGGCGTCCATCTCACCTACAAACAGATCACAATATAAGCAGTAGAAGGTAACCAGTAAGATCCAAGTCAAAATCAACAAAGGAATACCTAGTCTATGGTCAAAGTAGCAAAGATCTTTTAGCAATTATCAAATGACGATGCCATGAAGGAATTTCTGTTGGACATTCTCCAAAGACGTCCATAGGGAGAGTCAATAATAGCAGGCTCTCTCAGTGGTAGAGCCAGCATCAGAAAGTGCTCATAAGCCCAGTACTGTAAAAAATAAAATTTTGTCAGTCACTAGATAGAGATCAGATAACTAGATAACATAGTACAATACTCACCTCGAGCACAATAGAGGTACCACCATGGCCACTAAATGTCCCATGAGAAATGCTACACAACTCCTAGTACATAGCACAAAGGGTAGTACCTCCTCAGTCAAACTCGCTAATCTCATCCAGATTCTCCAGCGATTGCAGGACATTCAAATTAATGCTATCCTTATTGTTATGCAAAAAGGTACAGCTCAAATAATCAAAGCACATAGTCTGGCACCCTGATCAACATCATACTGACTTGGAGTTTGACTTATGTTCATCAAAGCCTGATGAAGCCAGGAACGTGGGACATTAAAGTTCCTATGAGAGGGGTCAGCCCCAATTAGAGTAGTTATCTTTATAGAAGAGCACTCGATCCATGAAGAATAAAACTCGAGAGGACGAGATCTAAAATGCATACCAATAAGCATGCTCCACTCGAGGGGAGTGATTGTCATCTCGCCGCAAAAAAGGTGGAATGTATTTGTAGAATCCCACCAGCGCTCCGCCAACGTCCTGACCACGATGGTGTTGACCGACTACTTGATGTCCAGCTCCAGCCACCCAAGTAAGCCAGATGGCTCGAGGCACAGATGGATAGCTTCCTAATTACCCAAATAGAGGCGAACCAACTCCATGACACTACGGCCTCCCCTAGACCTCAATTGTACCCTCTATAATTTTTGTAACAATAAATAAATAAATAAATAATGATAATTATCAAAATTTTTACTAATTATGCAAGAATAAAAAACATACCTGAAGAGATCTAGTGTAGCTGACATGATGATCTGGCTCCTTCAGCAATGTCTCCGGGTCCTAAGCACCCATTGTTGGATGATTGAAGGCTTCCATGTTGAGAGAGAGTAAAAAAAAAAAAAGAGAGAAAAGAAAGAGATTGGGAGAGAGAATGAGAGCTAGAGAGAGAGAGAGAGGAAAAAGTGAAAAAAATGAAACTTATGAAAATGTGAAGGAAGGAAGGTATATATAAGAGATGAGGTGAGCCCCATTCATAATGACATCTTTTTAACTTTTTTGATTCACAAGTCCAGTTCACGTGGTTTCACTGCAACAGGCTCATTTTAAATCAGAATCGAGTTCCATTTAAAGCAATGAATCTACATTATTTTTATCCATCTCCCAAATAGACAAGGTCTCGATTGGAGTTCAGAATCTCCTGAAATTGCAAAAAAGCAAAAAATTCAAAAATAACTTAAAAATCAAAAAACAGACCAAACGGGGTTAGGAAAGCCAAAAATCAGATGTGGAGCTTTTATACAACTCCCAATGCGGAAAGGGGCATTCAAGATGCTCAGAACAACATCCTAGGCCTTTCGATTCACACTTATCAGATTCAGCTTTTGTTTGGCCAAATTAGATAAGGGAGGTAGTTGTGAACCCTCAAAATTGCACCTCCAGTTGACCATCTTTTAGTTATGAACCCACATAATCAAAGTGAGCTCGAATCAAAACTGAAATGGACTAGAAATAGATGAAAAAGTAAAAAAAAAGGTTAAACTAGTTGGTCTGCAGACATGCTATCTCTCTGAGTGGCACGCCATCCGTGCCGCCCCATAGGCAGCACAAAATGCATGCTGGCAGTACGGGCAACACGCCCAATATGCCGCTTGAACGTCCGGAGAGTCACTGGTGCCGCCTGTGCCGCCCCTAATACCGTCGGTACCCTCCTCAGCAGCTCTATAAATAGAGCCTCCTTCAGGCTCATTTGACAGACATTTTAAGGCAAAAACTCTCTTATACTAATACACTTGTTGTGTTTAAGTTCTATTTCAAATTTGATATAAAAGAGCTGTTGTTTCAATTTCTATCTCAATTTACATTCATTATGCTATTTCGCTAATCTTTTGTTATTATGATTCATATTCTAAGGGTTTTGAATCTAAGGTGGAGTTGAGATTCGGAGACAAGCTCATTCCGTTCATCTGAAAGACAAGAAAAGCAAAGGTATAATCTTCTTTCCATTCTCAAGATTCTAAAATCATATTTAAAATTCTCTTTAGGTCTAAGCAGAAAAGATCTAAAATTTATTAATTTAAATATCATAATTAAATTAATAAACAAACTATCACTTTTCCAAAGCCCCACCTTCGAAAGAAGGAAGAATTGCATGGGGTTTGATTCCTATTTAATAGGATAAGCAGGCTGCCATTCTGAAAAGGCATCAACTCCAAAATGTTTTTATTAATATTTTTCCCTTTTATTTTGTTTTATTTTTGTTGATCCTTTATTTCTTATTCCTTGCTAACTTGGTTGATGAATGTGTGCTTTTCCTAGTACCCATAAGGGCTAGAGGAAAGATCCTCTTATTTTATTCATTTTAATATTGTAATAATTAAGTAGGATTTACTTTTGCTTATTTATCTATAATTGTCATTCCATCTTATCATATATATCTGTTTCATGCATCATATTCATGTTCATGCATATACGAAAAATTTCTTTTTAAGAGTTATTTTGCACTTCTTAGCCAAACTAAAGAAAATTATGTTTTCTCAATTGTGTAATTACCAAAACCTGATCCCCGATCCCTTTTTGGTCACTCACAGATTAGTGCATTTTTCAATGGGATAAATCAAAATATTTTGTGGAGTCAATCATGTTGGATTTTCTTTAATTTTCCTAATTAAAATAATTAAATTAAAATGGCAACTCACTTTCACAACTTCCAAATTACATAAATCAATTTTCTGAACTCACAGCGAGTTCTAATAGTGGAGTTTCTCCCGAAGAGCATTTCGATTCCTCGGCAGATCGGACCTGTACTCCGGCGAGGCCTCAACAATAGTATGTTGTTTGGATGGAGTACTCAGGGTAAACTTACAGGTCCATATTATAAGAAACTAATGGATTCCTTCACCCTTCCTAAATAGGGTAAGCAATTGTGGTTTGATTACCACTGCAAGTTCTTATCGTCTAATCATCCTTTTAGATGAAACAAACTAGTTTTCATAAAGAATAGAGCTATTCAAGCATATGCTCCACCTATACGTTTGGGAATTGATTTGTTGCAGGAAATAACTAGTTTGAAGTTTATGAGAGTGACTGAAGTAGGAGCTGATGATGTGAATGCTCAAATTTTAAAACAAAGCAGATGTAGATGGAAGAAACAAAGTATGTTTTGGGATTTACCATATTGGAATACTAATACGATCAGACATAATTTGGATGTCATGCATATTGAAAAGAATGTGTTTCAAAATATCTTCAACACGATGATGGACATCCTAAGAAAAACCAAACATAATGCTAAATCCAGACATGACTTGAAACAGTTCCGCCTTCGTAAGGAGTTAGAGATGAAGTGTCTAAAAAAAATTCGAAGGCAAGATATGTGTTTGATAAATGGGGCAAACAAGTCTTATGTGAATGACTGAAAGATCTAAAATTTCCTGATGGATATGTATCTAATATCGGTCAATACATTAAGCTATGCAAACTAAGGTTGTTTGGAATAAAGAGCCATGACTATCATGTTTTTATGCAACGCTTACTTCCTATTACTTTTGGTGAAATTTTGCCAAGGGATGTCTGGCAACCATTAACGAAGTTGAGTTTATTTTTCAAAGAACTCACTTTAACACTTCGTAGGGAAGAGTACATGGCGAGACTTAAAAATACCATTCCACTCATTTTTGAAACTGGAATGCATTTTTCCTCCAAGTTTCTTTAACTCCATGAAGTATCTACCAGTACATCTTGCATACAAAGATTGTATAGCAAGTCCCATTTAGTACTGATGGATGTATCCATTTAAGAGGTAAAATATTTGACTATTTTAATATTTATAATCACATCCATTAATTTATACCCAAATGTCATAATCTATGATATTTATTTGCTATAGATTTAATGAACATTTGAAATATAATGTCAAAAATAAAGTAAGGGTTAAAGGCTTCATCTGCAATGCATACTTAATTGAGAAAGCCTTATCATTCTGTTCTTATTATTTCGAGCCTTATGTCTATACAAGGCATAGGAGAGTAGCTCTAAATGATAATGGTGGAATGCCTGAAGGAGCAAATATTCCTAGTATTTTATTAATATTCACTCATCCAGGGAGACCATTCAATCGACCTAAAATGAGATTGATGACAGATGAAGAACATAAGGCGGCTCAGTCCTACATTATTCTGAATTGCTTTGAAGTAGCAAAATACGTCAAGTAAGTTACAACTTAATTAAAATAACTCAAAAAAAGTGTATTCTGCAAAGTTTCCTTACCATTTTACTTACTATTTTCCTTATGAATGAAGCTTATACATTGATATGTTGAAGCAAATTGTGCTGAATATAGCAATAATTAGTATAGACAAAAAATTAGAGACAGAATTTGCACAGTGGTTTCATTCATATGTAAGTTTAATGTAATACCATTACTTAAAAATTAATCTTAGATTTGTGTCCTATACCATCATATTTATATGTTTATTTTTTTCATAAGCCACTAATCCTACAAATAGACTTACAGATCAAATTCATTCTTGATCTTTCTAAAGGTTCGTTATAGTATGTTACAACCTATCCTATTTACTTCATGAATGGTTACAAGTTCCATACTAAAAAGTGAAGTTCGGGTCCATCATCAATAAATAGCAGTGTATGTATAAAGGGTTCCAATTACAGTAAGAATGTATTTGACTACTATGGTCAATTAACGGATGTAATACAATTGGAATACCTTGCACTTCCAATTAAGAGGACTGTTTTGTTTAAGTGCAAATTGTTTGATCCAATGCCAAATGTGGGAACGAAAGTTCAAGAGCAATATAATCTTGTTGAAGTCAACCACAAGCGGCAATTCAATAAATACGAGCTATTTATACTGGCAATGTAAATTTGTCAAGTGTATTATGTTTCCTATCCGAGTCTGCGATGAGATAAAGCGGATTGGTGGGCAATATGTAAGATTAAAGTTAAATCAATCATAGAGATTAAGGAGGGTAGTGAAATAAGTACAACATTTGAAGAACCATTTCAGGATGATGAAGTTGATGAGCTTATGCTTAAAGTTAACGATGACAAGCCTCTTGTAACTTAAATGATCCTAACGAGCCATTGGTTGAAATGGATGACAAAGATGATAATGATACAAAAGATGAACCCGAACTTGATTCAGATATTGAGACATTTGAGGAAAACATAGATGAAGATGAGCTCAAAGAAATAGATTCTGAATAAATGTATTTATATTTCAGTGATTGTGTATGGATTTTTCCTAAATTGTGTAAATAAATATTATTTTTTATATTTACAATATTATGTTATATCTCTATAAAGTCATTTCTAACTTGTGTTGTAATTTTTTTTATATATATTTACATTGTTATTCCGCAATTACGTCATATCAATTTGCCTTTTTTGATTTTTTTTTAATTTTTATTTACCATTAAATAATGAATGAATTTATTAAAATTAATTAATTATACAAATGTCAACTTCGAGACATGTACCGACTATTAGAGATGCTCCTGGTAGCAATACATCGATGTCCTAGAAATGGCGTCATTTGCAGTGAGGGTCTCTTACCACTGGTGATCTTCTTACCACCAGTGCATCACTTACCACTATCTTTTCTTCTTTACCATTTATCTCTCCTTCTATGCCTCCCACATTCACCCTTTCGACCATAACTACACAGATCCCTTTATCCTCTCTTCCTCCCATGTCTACTACTCCATCCACCAATCCTACATTTTCATTACCTTCCACTATTCCTTCTTCCATTACCCTACCAACCACTATGCCTTCTTTTGTTAGTCCTTCATTCACTGTTCCTTCTTCTATTATCCCTCTATTTACTATTTCTTCTTCCATTACCCCTTCATCCATTGTACCTTCTTCAATTACCCCTCCATCCACTGTTCCTTCGACCATTACTCCATCTACCCATCCTTCATTTTCTACACTTATCACCAGTACCTCTGTAGCTGTTCCTACCACTGTAGTATGTCTATCCACAGCCCCAACATTCTTGCCACCGGATACGGGGTGTGAGCAACATCTCATGCTGGTTAGAGATGTGTAAGTATTATATTTCTTAAGGTAATTCTTAATTTATAATCTCTTGCTTTTCGTTTAACTAACATTTAATTGATTTAATTGCAGGATGTATCCACTAGAATTGGCGTGAACAATTTACAAGATATTCAAGAACCAGCTGAGGCCTGAAGGCACACGTTGGAAATCAGTGCATCAGGAGACAAAAGAGTTCTACTGGAAGGAGTTTTAGGTAATGAATAAGTTATTATATAGGATTCAAAATTATATATATATATATATATATATATATATATATATATATATATATATATATATATATATATATATATATATATATATATATATATATATATATATATATATATATATATATATATATATATATATATATATATATATATATATATATCTAAAATAATAAATATAATAATAATATAGAATAAAATATATGTTATATATAATACTATATAATAACATAATAAGTATAATAAATATAATTAAATATAATAATATATAATAAACTGTAATAATATATAATAAAATAAAATAATTTATTAGTAGTATGTATTAAAAAGATACAAACTATTAATAAATTAATTTTGAATTTTATTTATTAATTATTATTTGTATACTAACTTTTTTTTTTTTTTTTTTGCAAAAGTATTACTACTGAAACCTGGCTATATCAAAGATGGTGAAGACAACTTTTTTAAGAAGGCTGCAATTTAGTACAAGAAATTCCTTTACGATGTTAAGAGGAAGGGGAAGAAAAAAATGTGGATCCCTCAAGAGACCTAGAATGCTTGAAAAAAACATTGGGATTCTCTCGAGCATAAGCAGTTATCTCAAAAGGCATCCCTAAACAGAAAGTCAGATAAAGGTGATCCAGTAAATGGACAATCTAAACATACTGGAAGGTTTGTCCCTACGGCGGAGCATGCCAAAAAATTGGTAAGATGTCGATTTTTATTATAATAAGTAATTAAGTCGTAATCTAATTTTGGTATGTATTTTAAAAATTCATTTTTTTTTAAGTTATTAATTTCATAATTTTTTTATTTACTAATTTTAGTTTCATATTTTTAATTTTTAACAGAGAAATAATCTTAGTTAGGACCCTACTCCTGAGAATATCTTCATACACATCCACACAAAGAAGAAAAACCGACAGACCTTTGTTAACTAGCGCTCGCAGCAAATTCATATAACATTAATTACCAATTTTTCTATTAAAATAAATTAATAAATTTAAATATTAACCATTATTATATAAAAAACAAGAGGATCTCGGAAACCTCCATGAGTAGATGTCATAGCCAGCCCTCGGATCCACTTAGCCACCTTAAGTAGATGAGTTTGAGCTATACTTCAGAGTTGTTAGGGGCTAAAAGAAGGGACGAGTCTATGGGATAGGTTTGATAGCTCGCTCATTCGAACATCCTGGAGCCAGTTCTTCCTTAACTCTGCCACCGCCACCGCCGCCTATAGCTGAGCATATGCAGCAGGAGATCAATAAGAGAGTAGCTTAGATGCGGGAGGAGATATAGCGGATAGTCTAAGAACAAGTCCACCAGCAGGTCGAGCTGTAAATGTAGCAGTTCTTCTCACGATACTTTGCTGATAGTGTTGCTTCTCTACCTATTCCACTACCGGCTTTTATTACTTCTCAGCACACTTCAATTAGAGATGCTAGTACTAATGCATATATAGTAGATTCGGAGCTTGGCCAGCATTATCAGGAAGGCCACAATGAGGAGGACGAGAAGAATGATGATATTTTGGAGCATGATTAGTTTTTTTTTTCTTTTTTTAGTTTAGTTATTGTAATACTTATAGGGTATACAATATATTATATTTTTTGTAAATAATATTATGTTATATAATACTTAATTTTGATATTCATATTATATATTTATTTATAATTTTTTAATTAATATATATTTTATAAAATTAATTTATTAAATATTTTATATATTTAAAAAAATATACTGTTTAGCTTACTGAGAAATCACTGACCAAATATAATTATTAAAAAAATATTTTTCTATACTTTACTAATGGATTATTGACCATTTTTCTTAAAATATTATTTTTTTCAAATGTAATTTACTGACGGATTACTGACCGTTTTATTAAAATATTGTTTTTGACCTTAATTGATTGACGAATTACTGACCGATAACATTATTTAATTATATTTTAATGACGGATTAGTGACGGACTATGATTATTTAAGATCTTTTTCGAACGAAATTACTGACCATTTTATAAAGAAATATTGACAGAATTTCATCGATAAATTTATCGACGGATTGTTTTATCTGTCGCTGACGTATTACTGACTATCAATATACCGATAGATTTTGTTCATCCTCAATCTATCAACAAACACACTTACTGAAAGATTTCTTATGTTTACGGATGTTGATTTTTGTAGTGGTTCCCAAGCAAATGGGAAGGACGGAATTACAATTTTTAATTTCGAAAGCCCTAAATATTTTTGCTATCATAGATTGAGAAAACCAATGAACAATAAGAAAAAAGGTAACCCTAACACACTTATATAGTTTACGGCAACTTCATTCATTAAACCCTAAACCTCCACTAAGAATTGTAACCTTCAGACACGTAAGACAAAATCAAATATAAAGAAAGTTCACACTTACTTGGAAGTGATACTGGAGTACTCACTTTTACTCTTATAGTCGATAATGGGAGCTATTCGATAAAAACAGAACCACAATTTGTGTGTTGCACTTTCAATAATGGTCAACAACAATAGCGCAGCACATTTGATTTATTTAATCTTTCTTTTTTCCGATCACCAGAAGCAGATGTAAAAGGAAATTATAGGAGGTTTAGGAGGGAGACAGGAGTTTGGGTTCGATAGATTTTAGATTAGGGTTTTTAAAAAGTGATTTATGTTTTAGAAAGTAAACAATGACGTTTATGTTGGGTGTTAATAGTTTGTTATTTCAATTTTTTTTTTTTAAATTTCAACAGTAAGCTTTGACGTGGCTAAATAAACATTAAAATATGTCACGTCAGATTGCGGGTCGAAAAATTAACCGAAATCATGCGGACGCAAAACTTATCAAAAATAGAAAGTTTGTGATTCTATTTACCAAAATTAAAAGTCGGTGTAATTATAAATTTGGTGAAAATTACAATTTTTTTTATGAATTACCCTATTTTGAAATAGAAAAAAAATTAAAGATCCACTAATTAAAGTCAAGTTGAATTAAAATATTTTACAAGTCAAATCTAAGCAACTTGGCTCACTTATTATACTCATTCCAATGCTCCAACATTGTGCCAAACTGAGTGAATACTTATGCCATTCGCCCCAGCATAAGCAAATGCAAAAAAGTTTTCCCTTGTTAACCAGGGATCATGATATCTTAACATTAGTTCAGCCTATTAATCTTGTAATTATTAGTTCTGGTCCTTCTGGACTATACAATACAGTCAAATGTTGAACACGTAGATTAATTTTTGTAAGAATAGTCATATCAATGACCGCCTCTCAGCTCTCAGTACCTATCTCATAGTGGAAATAGTAAATGTAAATGATTTTATCCCATCTTGTTGAATTTTATGCCCTGCTCCCTACTTAGCAGGGAATTCCAGCTCCACAACGAATCCAACCCAGTCTTGTCCCCACTCTTAAAAAATGTATGTAAAAAAATTCAATTTGAGATAAAAAAGAGGAGATGATCATAATAGCCTTCCTTGCATAGGCCTTGTAAGTACAGAATAGAACTATCACAGAGCGCATAGCCAATTTCTGAAAATGAAAACCAAAATACATGACATGCAAACAATATTGAGGGTAAAACAAAGCAAAATATGTAAAAGAATTTATACAATCCCAAAAGCCAATTCCAACAAAGATCACAACATTTGGAAAGCATTCAGATATGCATCAACACTTTGAAAAGCATAATTTACAAGGAATTATAGGAACAACAGCGATGGAAACTAACACTGGATAAACAGATATGTACAAGGCAAAATCCCACTGCATAACCAGAAATTCTATGTGAAACTCTTCTCATGTAATCGTGCCTCTCTTAATTTTTAGCTGCAAAAAATAATGATAATAATATTATGTCAAACCCATCAACCACTACAAAACTCAGCATCTTACACATGAAGCTAGAGAAATTATTGATTAAATTCACATGTTTGCTTGGATGGAAAAAAAAAAATTTGCTTTGAATGTAATTCAGAAACCACATCATAAAAGAAATTTCTCAAAAAAGAGGAGCATTAAAATAAAATGATCCAGTAATGCTCAAAAGCACAAAGAATTTCCCTTCTCCATTCAGCTACATATATCAGTAATAAAACCAGAACGAAAAAACAAAAACACCTTTTCTATTTGACCAAAAAAAGTGGGAAAACCAAGAAGCTTAAGATATTAAAATGGGAACAAAGCGTTAATTTAAGCATCACCTGAATTGGGGGATCTTGCCATTGCCTTGAACACTTGTTAAGCATCTGCTGCCAAAAAAGACAGTTTGGAAAGAGTTAGATGATACCAACTGCAATTAATCATAAATATACCAGGAAAACAAACAAGAGAGGAACATCAGTAATATCAGAGAATAAGAGTTATTCTTAGGCCCAAACAAAATTCATCAACATTCCTAACTACAAGATTTAGGCATGCATAATAAATACTAAGAATATCGTCATGAAAAAAAAAAAAAAAAAAAAAAAAAAAAAGCAAACAATTTACCAATTTGCAATACAGAACAGATCTCCTTCATCTTGCTCAAAAATAAGATTCTCTTACCCCTACCCTGCACCAAACACAGAACAAGGTTAAGTCCCGTGCTTGGCTATCCCTCTTCTCATCATTATATCCTATATAGGTGCAGATATCTGCTAAAAGAATAGCCCATTGACCTATTTTGAACTAGCAATTTACCAGATCCCAGTGTCACAAAGTAACTGAAAAGTTCAGCAAAAATGAAATACTATAGATGGGGAAAGAAAATTAAAAACCTAAAGGACAGATGACAATAGTAACAGGTATGTACTTGACATGATTCCCTTAATAAATTAGGAAGATTTCCGCAGAGAATGTAAAAAGCACATGATGACATTTGGCTGAATGGACCATATAAGGTGCTGCAGATCAACAGCCAATGATTCTTACTAATATATGTCTTAGGTGGATTGATAGTTTGATTGTGCAGGGCTAAAAAGTTCTTGGGTCTAAATTCATTCAGTACTTGGCTTGGTAGTAGCACAATGCCACACATGAAACACTATAGTTGAGGTGAAGTTCTAATATTTTTGGTCTAAAGTGCATACAGAATCTGCAATCAAATTAGATGACAAGACAAATTAGTGTTCCTTCGATTTTGTTATTTGTCTTTTTGGGTTTCTTAATGTTGTTCATCAAGTTCTAACAGTTCTTCAGTTTCCAATAGCTAGAAGTCAATGAAATTAGGGGAGAGCAGAAAGTTCCCATCCACAATAAAAAAGTGCCCATCCACAATAAAACTTTTGACACCTATAAATCATCACCTAGCACAAAAATACAGCCCAGTTATAACTCTTTTAACATATTTATGATATATACAATGCAGCTAGACACTTTAAAATCTAAAGCAAAAGCATTGGAGATGAGATGCCAAAGATTCAACTTAGCAAACATGTAAATGACAAATAGACTATTAAGATGAAGTGATTATAATACAACACATGCTACTCAAAACAGATTTAAGAGTGCAGTTTAAGCAATCCACAATGAAATTTGTACTTTTATAAGTGAGAAAATAATCATATTTGCACTCTTTGAAACACGAACTGGCCCAAAACTGAGTGTGATATATATATATATGCAAGCAACAGGAGCTGGAACGATCCTAAGCAGGATCAATCAATTCAGAATCTCCAAACGTAAAACAGCCTACTCTTTTGAAAAAGAATCAGTAGCCAGTAAGAATTTTGTACTACATATGTTTAATAAAGAAGGAAAATAAAATATAGTTTGACACAAATAAAAACAGAATCCTCCACTAAACCAAAGTCAAATAGAACCAATTAGTCAAGCAGAAAGAAGACTTTTTAGTTTTCCTTTTCTCTTTCCCTTATTTCAAACCCAAAACAACACAGAACAAATAAGAAAATCACATTCCCATTATTGAGGAACTCTATTGCCACTCAAGCATAACAAACCTTATTCATCATTAAAATTTAATTAATCGAACTTAAAACACCACAAGACTCCAAAATATCAACAAAAGATGTTAGTTTCTAACCCAGCAAGCATAACCATGAAAATTAGCCAAAACCCCTTCCATAGTGCTAATTGATCATGTAAGAGGAGATTAAACAATATAAAGATCATAAAACAACAAAAGCATTTTTTAGAGCCAAAAAAAAAATATTTAGAAAAAAGAAAAAGACTAAACCTGTTTGCTCATCAGAGGCATCATGATATTCCTGGTCCTCCTCAGGCACAGGGTGAAGCTCCACATCCTTCCCAACAATTCCTTTCTTCACACTCCCCTCTTTTCCAGCATTCCCGTCACTCCCACCATCGTTGTCATCGGGATACCTCACAACCACCACCGGACAAATGCAATGATGCACACAATAATCGCTGACGCTTCCCAATCTCCCCTTACAATTCTTCCTGGCAGCTCCAAAACCCCTGCTCCCCATTATCACAGCGCTCAAACCCAATCTCTCCACCTCCAAACACAACCTCTCTTTCATGTCATGGTCCTTCACTATGTGAATTTTGAATGGAATCTCCGCGTCAACCAGCGGCTGCGCCAAGGAATTGGCTTTTGTGGTAGTGAAATTATCGAAATCATCCTCTAGCTTCTGTTGATCGCTTTCGTCGAGAGGGGCACTATCGTTATTATCATTGATGTTGTTATTATCATTGATGTGAAGCTTGATTGATCCCCAGTCAGCGCCATAGAGAACGGAGGTGGGACGGACATGAAGGAGTATGACAGCGTCACCGGGGCGAAGGTAGTTTTTGACAGCCCACTTGACGGCATGAGCGCTCTCGTCGCTGAGATCGACAGCGATGGCGATGCGACGTTGGGCAGCGGTGGTGGGGGCGGTGACGCGAGAAGGGGAAGAGGGACTAATACGGAGAGATGGGAGTTGTGGGAGAAGAAGGTCCGGTTCGGGCTGGTGGTCCATGGTGGAGGAGATGTGTAATTTCAAAAGGATTTCGAGAAATGCGTTGACTTTTGGAGGGAATGCTTAATGAGAAAAAAAAATGGTTGAAGAAGACGAAGAAGAAGACAGACGACCCTTTGGTTTCGGACATCCGGTTTGTCGTTAATAATAATATCGAAAATCGTGCATTATGTGGTTACTTTATTAGAAATTAAAACAAAACATTTGGAAAAAAAATTAAAATAAACATATTTTATTTTATTTTGTAAAAAATAATTTTTTATGAAAAATTATAATCTTTTTTATATTTTTTCATAAATAAAATTATTTTTTATACTTCTATTTAATTATAAAAAATTTTAATTTTATGAAAATATGACTTATTTTATATAAAATAATAACTTTACGAAAAAATTTCTAAATTAATAAAAAAAAATAATTTTATATAATTAAAAAAATTACTCTCTTACGAAAAATCACAATTTTTTATATTTTTTGTAAATTAAACAATTTTTTATATTTTTTGATAAAATTTAAAGAAAATAAAGTAAACTAAGAATTTACTCTTTTTATATATATGTAATAATCTAAATTTTTATTTATTTAATAAAATCTTATTTTATATGAAAAAATTATTATTTAATTATTTTTGCTAAAGTGTAATTGAAATTTTCATTTTTATTTAACTTTATATTTTTATGATTTGAAAAACATATTATTAATAGTAATTTTATTTAAATGTTAGAATATGTGAATATAGCTAAAGGAAATATTTATACTTTTTTAATTATGAAAATATCATAGTTGTTATTTTGAAAAAAAATATTTATTAAATCAAATTTGTCTTTATCTTATTGATATAAATGATATTAGTATAATTATTATTATTGTAATATCTTGAATTTTTTTTTAATTTTAAGTAAATATTTTGGGGTATATTGTTTAATTAAATACAAAATATTAAATTGAGATTCAAAAGTTTAAATTAAACTAAAATTACATTATTATTATACATACACACACACTTAAGCAACCTGTTTGATCTAAAAACCAATCAGATGTTGCCCCTTCTCCACGTTCAGAAGAGAGAGAGAGAGAGGATTGTCTGGCTGAATTGCTATCGTTCGGTCCTCAACAGGCAACACGCACCAGCCAAGCACCGAAGAACTGGTAGGAGAAATTTTGGAGTTGTTAGCCGTCGCACGCCGTCGCACTACCAGCCCAAGTGTCTACCAGTCAAAATTGAGCTTGATTTCAGCCGATTCTAATGACCATTCACAAAGATTTAGGTACTAATGGACTCTTGTCCTTTTGAGCTTCGTTTGGGTATCTTATTTGTAAATTTTGGTTAACATTTTATTTTGACCAACAATCGGCAAATTCCCAGGTTGCCGACGTTAGTTCCAGCAAGTGAGGGAGAGTAGTGAATAGTTTTGTGCTCTTCACTTCAAGATGAGTGTATCGACATAAGATTTGTCATTATTGGTAGCTGTCGATGTTTATTGATAAGTTTTTCAGTGAGCATTACCCATAGTCCTATGTTACTTTCCGATCTCTATTTCAATGATGAAATTGACTAATTTTGCATTTGTTATTTATTTATGAATTTAATAATTAATTATAACTAGTTGAATTAATTTTGGAAATTATTAAGAATTCTATAAATTAATTGAAAGTAAACTTACGAAAATAAATTAAATTATTGTTATTATAATTAAATGGTCTCTGTATAATTATTATACAATTTACGAAATTATATGAATTATTGATATTTAAATCAAAGTAATATTAAAAAGATATATATATATATATATATATATATATATATATATATATAGGTGCGTGCTTCCATAACTTGAGAAATTCTCAAGTAAAATTTACTTGGAGTTTGAAATAGCTTGTTTTTAAGTGGAGATACCAATTTTTTGCTAGTACCCATTAAATCAATAACCATTACTTTATCAGTATATTCTATTTCTCTTCATCTTTTATCCAGACTAAAATTTAACTAAACAGGAAAGAGAGAACAAGAGCAAGAAGAGGGAAAACAACGAGGGATTTCAGAAATTAAAGATTACAAAAGAGATCAAAGCCAAAAGCTCTGCTTTCTTACCTAGAAGCTTCCCTCGTCATTCTCTTGAAATATATTCAATTGGATGTGCCCCTCCGAGTAGGAGCTCAATTCCATACCAAAATTAAATCCCTTTCACTTTTCATATTTCAATAAACCTTTCCTTTCCTTTCCTCCATTATTAGTTAACGCATAAAAATTGAAAATCTAAAATCTTCCAATTGATGTAAAGGTGAAGAGATTCTTCTTAAACTGCTCGGTCACTAAAGAGTAATCAAAATCATGAAGGTGAAGGTCTTCTGATTCAATTCCGCAAAATCAACTAGATTTGGCGCCTCAACCACCACTGAAATTGATAAAACTTGAAAAACCTAGCCGTCATCATTGACTTCCGGTTGCAGCGAAGAACTCGTGGAAAAATATCAATATTTGGGTTGTGTAGGTATGGCATCTAATTCATATAATACAAGAAATTTTAATTGAATTAGCATGTTAGGTTGGTTGTTTTGTAAAAATTTTACTTTTTAGTTAAGCAATTTACTTTTTATGCAATGCTTCTTAAGCCATTTCTTTGTATAATTTTCATTGACTAGCACTAATGAGTTATCTTTTATTTTCTTTTATTAATATTTAGGATTTAGATCAAATTATTATTATTATTTTTGCTAGTAGATCGTTTTTATTGGAATCAGTTGAAGGCAAGAAATTGATGGACTTCCGAAAATCTATACCTGCATTCATGGAAAAGCAAAATTGTTTCCAGCAATAGCAAGGAATCATGTATGTTTATGAACTTAGAGACTCATTTTCAGTTAAGATATCAGTAGAGAATCATGTATCATTGTTCACTTTAATTTTGATGAACTTTTTGTTTGCTCTTTGCTTGATTATGTCTTCCTCATGGTTAAAGGAAATAATTTTTAGCAATTTTTGTGTAGCCAAACCCATATACCCACCCTTATTTGTCAAAAACTCTTTCCTAGTTATCTCTTTTGAGCCATTTGAAATTTTTAGCTTTGGATTCTTTGGAAGAGGTTCTCAAATTATTAAATAGAGAAAGTAAAATTACAAACTCACATTTGCACTATGTGAAAGTTACTCTTTCCTCATCTCCTTCTCTTTCCCACCTTAACTTACTTCTATATTATTTCATAAATCACAGCCACTCAACTGTCTTTTTTAGTCTCCATTCCCATTAATCTTATTTTCTTCAGAACACCAAAAAAATCATTATTTTTACGATATGATTTTTAACAAAGAATAACATAAAAACCCATAATCAACACTTATAAAACTGTCAGAAACTTGATATGCAAATTATAAATCAAATTCACCTGTTCCCTTGATGACCGTTTCATTGATATTATAGCCTTGTGCATTTTTTTTAGGAATTTAGCCAAAAATGTTACAAGTAATGTAAAATGCACAGGGTTGTACACTTCAAGTGCACAACCTTATGTATTTTAAATTACTTCTGCCAAAAATGGTAGAAATGTATTGAAATGCACAAGGTTGTGCACTTGAAGTGCACAACCTTGTGCATTTTACATTACTTCTAACATTTTTGGAAAAATTTCTACAAAAATTGCACAAGATTGTACACTTGAATCGCATAACCTCATGACATATTATGTATAAATAAATTAGTGGAGGGACCCATATTTGTTTTCTCTAACCCTAGTCGCCACCTGCCATCTCCTTCTTTTCTTCAGCGAATTTCATCGCCGCCCACCACCATCTCCAACCTTCATCGTCGACCACAGCCAAATGAAACTCAATCAACGCCGGCCACTTTTCCAATTTACAGCCAACCATTTTATTTCATTCCATCATAGCCTTTTGCCAAGTATCAAAAGTATGTCAAGTGTAAAAGAGTATATTATGTCGGTGTGTGCTACCATTACTTGAGAATTTCTCAAGTAAATTTTACTTGAGTTTGAAATAGCAATTTTTAAGTGGAGGTAGTATTTTGTAACTGGTTACCTATTAAACCAGTCAGACACCATTTCTTTTCTTCCTTTGTCAAAACCAAAATAAACACGAAGGAGATTGCTTCCAAGAAATAATTTTGTCTTATGCTATTCATTTTATTCTGTTATTGACAAATCATAAATTTTACATATAAATGAGGATGAAAATATTATTTTGTCTTCAATTGACCTACAAAGTAACGGATGTTTGCCTCCTTAGTCAAAAGTGGTAGGTGGAATAAAAATAAACTCTTTAATAAAAAATCATCTCACCATTCTAAATCTAATTACTTAAAATTCTTTCCTTTTGTATTTAAATTGATTATTTTGATGCAAACATGGACATCAGGGATAATGTCTAATTTTGGCCATTAGGGGGAGAGAAGCATTTTACTTTCAGTTTTTCATTTTAATTTTCTACATTTTTAGGTTAGTACTTACATGTTATGTTAGAATATTTAGGATTCTAATGTCCATTTTAAATATTTTACTTTTGTTTATTTGGTTTAGATCTTAGTATTTCTATCTATAACTAACGCTGCAATGCCTTAAATTTCTGCAACTATTTTATTGTGGTTCCTTTTAGAACTTGAAATTGTTTTCAATATGGAAGAAATAGATTTGCAAGAGAAGTAGAAATCCCAAAATCAAATTATCGAAGGTTGTGAGAAAGTTGGAGATTCCATCCATGCAAAAAGTTATAGTGACTAGTTCATTAAGTAAATTCTTTTTTTTTTTTTTTTACTACAAACTTGTTATCATCTACGTCATTTATTGAATGTCATATTCCCATAGGAAGAAAAATATAATGGAACAGGCAAGGAAAAAGAAGAGAAAGGAAGAACTCTCTCGAAATGTTGATAAATAAGAATGTGAAAGTTTAGCAGAAAATGTGTGTAAAGGAAATGAATATGGGGATGCTAAACCAGCTAAAAATTCAAAGGTACTAAATTAAATTTCTAACACTTTATTCAACTTTTTTCTTCTTTCATAAATGTCTACTTTATTCACTTATATTATCAAAATATAAATCGCCATTTTATATTGTTTATCTTTAATGTGGAAGTATAATTGTTCTTTATTTAAAAAAAAAAAAATTCTTTTTATAGGGATATCTGTACTCTTGTTGTGCAGTTCAAAAGTTTTCTCTTCTTGTACCTTCTTTTCAAGAAGAAAAAAAAGAAATTGTGAAGTCTATTTGTTTTGGTGGGCTCTTACATGTACCAATCCACCAATTAAGAAACAAGTTGATTCAAGAACTTGCATCAAGATTTGAAGTAGATAAATGTGAACTTTGCATACATGATCATAAGCTAATGTTGGATTTGCATGATGTGGAGAAAATATTAGGGTTATCTGCAGAAGGGCATGATGTTCAAGTTAAAGAAGGAGTGACTGAAGATGATTTGCATGGGAAGTATAACTTAGGCAATGATCCGATTCATACAAATAACTTGTGCTTGGATTTGGAATTATTAAATCCTGGTGAAGAATTTAAAGCAAAATTCTTCTTGTATGCATTATCCACAATAATTAATCCATCTACAAGTGTGCTAGTCAGTTCACAAGACCTATGTCTTCTATCTAATTTATCCGTTGTTCCAACCTTCAATTGGTCAAAGTATGCACTAAACAGGCTATTGCATGACATTCACAAATTTCAAACATTATCTCACACACCTAGAAAAACTAAATGGATCAGTGGATGCATTTTGATATTAGAGGTATCAATTTAAATTGGTTTTATTGTATGATTATAATTTTTTACCCCTAATTTTTCCATACTTTAAACAATTATTGTTTTATTTTTTGCTTAGATTTTCTACTTGCAACATATCTTCATTGGTTTGCCAACTTTCAATATTTCCCTATGTGAATAGCCTTCTATGTAATATTGGCATGAGGATCTCGCTAGTAAGGTTGTTGATAAGATTAGAAGACTTGGTAGTGTTGATAGTGAGAAGGTATTGTTCTTTTATGACTAATGTCTATCTAGTCATTCATATTTCTATTTTAGTTTTCTTTTATAATCACAATTGATAAAACATGTATTCATTTAGTTGGTGTTACTTGTAATGCTAGTAGTTGTTGTGTGAGTTTTTTTTTTTTATATAATTTACTTTAGTATCTTTTTATAAAGTTTTACTTTTATCATTACTATGTGCATTAAAAGGAATATGATATTTTTTTTAGGATGTAAAGAAGGACATTGCTGAAATGAAAATTGAGTTGAAAGATTTTAAAAGCCAAGTGTTAATGGCTTTGCATGAGTATGGTGAACAAATACGAAAATGGGAAAAGATAATGATGACATTCTTTAGCAATGTTGACATCAATGTCCATGGAAAGAACCAAGTAGCAAAGCCAATAGTTGTGTCTGATCAACCAAATTTGAGATATAAATCCAAAGGAGAATGAATTGGTAATGCCTATTGCAAATGATCAATAAGCACCTGAGGTTTCCTCTCCTCATTCGAAATTAATACATGAAGGCACCTCAATCCCTAGGCATGAAAGAGTGATACAATTAAGCAATAGTCAAGCTAAATTAGCATCACGTATTGCAAGTTTCCAGAAGAGGAAAGGGAAACATGGTCAGCCTATCAAATATGATACAATGGGTTTACCTATTAGTGTTACTTTCAAGAGAGGTGATAGTCGAGTTGTTAGGGGTATGCAAGGTACAAAGGTTATAAGAAAAAAGATCCTCAGCCCTAGCTCAAGTTTTATTGTAGATGTTAATCCTGCACATTGTTCCTATATTGTGAAACGTGACAACTTACGCGCGACGAATGAACTTAAAAAAGGCAAGGCACAAAAAGAACCATTTGTGAATCTCCCCATATCAAAAATAAGAAAAGGGCCAGGTTTTATCATACCACAGGTATATATTCTTTTAAGTTACTGTATCTTTAATTATTAATTAGTTAATCATTGATAAATGACACTTAACACTCATTATTTATATTTTTCAATGCTTAGTTGAAAGATGATGATGGGACTGAAGATTTGGCGTCATTGGCATTTAGTGAGCCTATAAAACAAGTGTCTAATTTCGCATAGGATCATAAAATGGAACCAAGGTATTATTACCAACAAATCCATTTCCCTACTAGTTTATCCTTAATTTAACTTCTTTAGATATTATAATATAGTTGATCTGTTTCTTGTAAATTGTATATGGTTCATTTGTGATGAGATATTGAGAATTTTCAAATTTTGCATTTTGTTGAAGTGATATATTGTGTCAAACTCAAAATGAATTTGCAACTAGGCAAGCTTTCATATCACTAAAAAGGCAACACTGGGTGTCATATGAGGTATTTATTTGATGAAATGTAATTTTCATTATGTCTTGATGTCATTTTATCTTATCAAAATATCCCTTATCTGACGAATAATATTATTTTCAAGATTATAAATGTAGTGGTTGATATATTGTCTAAACTTGAGATATCAAAAGATCATGGTAGGAGATTTTGGTTTTTACTTGTTCATTTCTCAGTAAGGCAATTGCAATTTCTTAACAAGGTTAACTTATATGCACGTTACTATTCAATATATGCGTTACCATCTATTTTTCATAATATCTGATTTTATATTTTTTTAAGAATAAGGTGTTGCAAACTGATAGACTTCCATTGACTTCATTTATGAGAAGTTATGTTGGTGAAGGCCTTTACATTAGACAGCTTCCCACATGTGAGAAGGTGAGCACATTTTGAATTTCTTAATGGAAGGTTTTGATAATGCTAACCTTGGTAATACCATATATCTCATTAAACTATTGGGGTTTATTTGTTTGTTCCTTTCATAGATCTTTGTACCAATATGTGATGAGAAGCATTGGCTTTTGGTTTTATTTAATGTAAAAGAAAAAGCTACATACCTAATGGATAGTTCTTTATTCAAGAACATGACAGAAAAGGAATCTATAATGGAAAAATTGGTAGGCTTTTCACTATGTTAAGTTGTACTTGTTATTGGTTTTTTTTTTTCCATAACTGATGTGCTTATAAACTATATCATTCACACATTATAGGGTAATTTCTTTGATGAGTTCTTTGCACTACCAGTATTTCATGGGCTTCACTTAGGATCTCAGTTGCAAATTAGTGCATTTAAAAGAAAAACATTGGATGTATACCAACAAAAGAATGGGTATTCTCAATTGTGAAAATTTCTCCATAAAGTCCTTAAGGAAATACTTATTTTTTATATATTTATTAACATTATCCTCTTATAAGTTTGATTATGGTGTATATGTCATTCATTATATGTGCACTAGTCTGGATGATTTAAAAGTTGAGGTATGATATTTTATTTATTCTTACATTATATTGATAATAATTTGTTGTTAGATATTTTGATTAAATACAATTATAATGTATTAATGTATTATTGTAGGGAATCTCATTGAAATTACAAAGTGCTGCACGCTTAGAGTTGCTTCCTGGCTTATATTGCATGATTGTAACAAGATAAGAACCAAAAGTATTTTTTCAGCTCATAAGCATTGTAGGGGAACTAAACGCATTTGTCACATTATATCTTGATTGACGAATGAATTATTGTAGTATGGTGAATGATTAGATGTAGAGTTAGTTGCAAATAGTATTTCTCACCATCTAGATTTAATACTTTAAATCACTCTTTTGGTGTATAAGGTTTTATATTAATTTTTGTAAAATCATGAAATATGTTTTATAGTCTACTTATTGTAAAGATGCTACAAATATTTATAATGTTGTATATTCTGTAACTATGTATTTTATAACGCATTTTGTATTGTGCATAGTTTGTCAAAATCCAACAGTATTATATTTATAAATATTGCATTTTAATATTTATAAATATAAAAATTATACTAATTAACCACATATCATTCCATCATGGTAGGAACACACCATTTTTTGTTATATTAAATACAATAGACATACTGTTGATCCTTAGCAGTTATGTATTTGCATTGCCTAACTTTGAAGATCATATGCAAATATTCAATTATATTACTTACTAAAAACTTGGTCACTTATGCCTTCTATTACTTTAACTTGCTGAAGTGCAATCATGCTTTGTTTTTGTCACTGCAAACTTTGTTGTGCAAACACATCATTGCTTGCCTATCATAAAAAATAAATTAGTTTGTCATCAAAATCAAGTGCCTTAGAATATCAATATTTATAAATTTGCAATTGGTTTTTTCCAAGGAAAGACATAAAATTCTTATGATCCTATGTATTTTTGGAAAATAAAATAAAAAAGTTAACAAATCAAATGTGGCACTGACCTGCATGTAATGCATTTCATGTAAGGAATCACCAATGAATCCAACATTTGGAGATGGTTGGATATGATGAAAAGGATTTCCAAGTAACTCATCAATTGTGCACATCAATCGTGGACATGTTTTCTTTGTATGGCCTTCATCGCAGCATTCTCCACATTTGCGCTTCTGCTTGCATTTCATAGTATTAGCCATTGCCATGCCTTTGGTCCTGACTTTATCAGGATCAATTATCCCAAGATAATTTTCATTTGGTCCACATTTAATGATGACATCCTCTAAATTCTTTGTTAAATATTCTACCTTATTTGATATTTCTTCGAAGGTTGATGTAGATGTAGAGGCAAAGGAGCACACTTTGCTACACTTTGTGGCCAATTATCCATATCGAAATATAGAAATCACTTCATCACTTAGAGTTGAAGTATTATAATGTGCAAGGAGTAACTTTTTTATAGATTTAGTCCATCTTAGAAGGAAGCATGAATCTAGAATATTTTTTAATCCTTTAAGTTTGATAATACATATAGCATGCCTGCATGGGAAACCCCATGACTCAAATAATTTGCAAGAACAACTGATGGTGTTATCTTGAGAATTGAATAACACTTGTCTTGTGTATTCTCGATTATGCCACTTACTAAGCTTTTATAAACGAGAATCACCAATAGTCACCACTTCATCAATTAAAACATAACCAGATTCTTTATTTGAAATCTCCTAAATGAAGCTTGAGTATAAATAAGAGCAGCTTGCTTCTCATAACACTGAAGGACACTTTGGCAAATCGGAGTTGAATAATTAGAATCGTGATCAGCTTGTTCTTGATTCTCTCTAATTTTAGCTAAAGCCATGTCAAAATGGCTCATAAATTCTATGAGATTCAATCTACGATTTAAGAAACAATCCATAAATGAATGCATGCCTTCACATCGAGATGTTGTTCTAATAGATGCACAAAATTTGTCTTTTAAATAAGCTTTGGCCCACATTTTTCTATCAGCATATAAATTAGCAATCCATCTATTACTTTGGAGATTATATTGTCCAACTAGAGCCATCCATGTGTCTTCAAAAGTATCAACATCCACTCTAGCTACCATACAACTCATCAAGTCACCTATAAATGATTTATCCTTTATCTCATGGGTGGCATTTCTCTTTATGTGCTAAATAAACAACCTATGTGTTGCATGTGGAATAACTTTCTCAATTGCAGAGCACATAGATTTATCCCCATTGGTGACAACAGTTACAGGATTTTTGTTACCCATGCATTCAAGGAATGTGGTCAATAACCAAACATATGATGAAGTAGTTTCATCTTGTAAAAGTGCACAACCAAAAATAATTGATTGCAAATGATGATTTACTCCAAGAAGCATGACAACTGGATAATTATAAACATTTCTTTTATAATATGCATAAAAAGCAATGACATCTCCAAAACAAAAGTAATCCATTATGGAAATTGAATCTGCCCAAAAGATGTTGCCTAGTTGTCCGTTTGGTTTTAATGTGTTAGCAAAGTAAAATGCTTGATTACTTTGCTTTTTCGCATCAAAGTAGCCCATCATTCTTTGTGCATCACCTCCAACAACATTAGCACGACACTCTAAATCAATCAAATTATACATATCCTTTTTTCTCCACCCCATATTATGATATCCACCACCTTCATGAGCTAAGAAGTCAATAATTTGGCTTGTTTTTATCCCTACACTGCGCATTGCCATTACTTGAGCCTTCTCCCCCTCTGAAATACCTCTATGAGAGACAAGATATTTGATATGTTTAGGAGGCACTAATGGATGACTGTGGGTGGACACAAAATTTTTTACATGCCATTTATTTGTTCTTCTATTTAAGTTCACTTGGAAAATGGCTAGACAATTCACACATGTCTCTATCTTAGGCATACGTTTATGATTGATTGCACACAATAACTTTATATTTTTGCATCCTTCCCTCGTACAAACCCATTTATGCATTGTTTTAGCTCCTTTTATTGATTTTCTTGAATCCCTTTTACGAATGCCAAATCCTACACTCTTGTTATACTCCAAATACCAAGATTGTGCTTCTTCACATGTTTCAAAAATCATATTTTTTACATCATCAATAGATGTACCAAGCGAATTACAAGTCTCAGTAGATGAATTGTTTGGAATATGATCCATGTCTATCATTTTATTATTCTCATCACACTCATTAGTAACATTTTCCACCAAATTATTTCCTTTTTTAGCACCATCATCATTATCACTGTAATCATCACTGTCAGAGGCAGTACAGTCATCATTGCCTTGCTCTATTTCAAAATCTACTTTCTTCCCTTTATCATCCATTATCCTATCTGGGAAAAACATTTAATATGTAAATATTTATCACTCATTCTTTGTTATCATTGATATAAAGCTAAAACAATAAATTTACTCCATATGAGCAAAAAGGGAAACAAAATGCAAAAACTACAATATTAGCCGGTCCATTTGTTTGTATTTGGCCGTATGGGTATTTATGATTAAACTTCTTAAACATGATTTATATTTTATAATTCCCTTTCCTAAGCCAAGAAAATCCTCTAAATTTTTA
Source organism: Reutealis trisperma (assembly GCA_947687605.1). NCBI lineage: Eukaryota > Viridiplantae > Streptophyta > Magnoliopsida > Malpighiales > Euphorbiaceae > Reutealis > Reutealis trisperma. The sequence continues at coordinate 645,505 of CANTUT010000472.1, forward strand.
TTTTATTTTCTATTTAAATGTATATGCTTCAAATTCTTAACACAATATTGAAACAAAAATTGTGAAGTTTGCCCTATTTTATGTAGTTCATCTCTCTTACTTTCGTTCATTTTATAGTATATGAAAAAAAAATTACAAATCACAATTTATGATCATATATCATTTTTGTATTTTTATATGAGATATGAAAAAAAAGTCACTTTAGATTACATACTTTACCTAAAAGTAAATTATAAAATAACAACAAGAAGCACACATCCATTTTTTTCCATATGATAAAATTAGTTCTTATATAACTATTAATTTTTTCAACATGATAAAACACAGCAAATAAATATCAATTTAAAAAAAATAACTAATATGCATTCTTTTGCTTCATTCATTTGCACTCAAATGGGAGGGTTGTTTTCCTCTTTCACTTCACTTCAAATTTGCTAAACAATCCAGCCAAAAGACAGGCTAAAAGTTATGTAGGGAATGGGTGGAAAATGTTAATTCTCGATGGAAGAAAATGAATGGGAAGATACACCTACCCCAGTCCATTCCTCTTCCATTAATGATATGTACATATTTTAGTTTAATGATGGATGGTATGGTTGGTTTGGTAACAATAAACAAGTGACAAGACTATGTTATTATTATTATTTTGTGGTTTATTTAATTGTGCACTTTCAATACATAAATTTTTTATTCACATAACTTGACATTATAATAAATTATGTAGAACAAATAAAAGACAATAATTTTTTTTTTATAAAAAATGACATCATTAGAAATAATTATTTAAGTACACCAAATAAAAATTAATAATCTTGCATTTTATTTCGTAAACTGATTGTGTTTCTAAAATATTTTTTCTTATACTTATTTGAAGCATTTTTGGTATAAATTTGCCGGTTCAATTTTTCGGTAATAAGGGCATTATGGTGTAAAATTATAAATTACCTAGAAATAATAAGAGCATGTGAAGTAAAAAAAGCACAATAATATGCACATTAAAATTTTCTACTACCATTTTTTTTTAATTTTTCAAAAAATGCATGAGGCAAAATATGAAAAAAAAAATTGCACAAGGTTGTGCACTTAAAGTGCACAACATTGTGCATTTTAAATTACTTCTGCCAAAAATGGTTTATGTATTTTAAAATGCACAAGGTTGTGCTCTTGAAGTGCACAACCTTGTGCATTTTAAATTACTTTTGCCAAAAATGGTAGAAATATTTTAAAATGCACAAGGAGTGCACAACCTTGTGCATATTAAATTTTGCTAAAAATGGTTTAGTAATTTAAAATGCACAACCTTGTGCACTTGAAGTGCACAAACTTGTGCATTTTAAATTACTTATGCCAAAAATGGTTTATGTATTTTAAAAATGCACAAGGTTGTGCACTTGATGTGCACAACCTTGTGCATTTTAAATTACTTCTGCCAAAAATGGTAGAAATGATTTCAAATGCACAAGGCTGTGCACTTGAAATGCACAACCACATGACATATTAGGTATAAATAAATTAGTTAAGGGACCCATTTTTGTTTTCCCTAAACCGAGCCACCATCTCCTTCCTTTCTTCAATGAAATTTCATGGCAGTCCACCAACGTCTCCAACCTTCATTGCCGACCACAACCAAATGGAACTCAATCATCACCGGCCACTTTTCCAATTTGCAGCCAACCATTTGACTTCATTCCATCATAACCCTCGCCTTCAACCATGTCAAATTAATCAAATATCACAATCACCATAATCATCGGTCACACTACCATTTTTTCTATTTCTTTTCCCTCTCACTATAGCTACCATTTCCCAACCACAAATACAACCCAAAACCAGATACAACCAAAGCCTCTCACCATAGTCGATTACCTAAACTTGGAAATAAAATTCAAAAATTTCCATTTCCCTGAATTTACCAAATTTAGTACCTCCTTCACACTAACATCATAATGTCTACTTGAAAATTAGTGCCAGATAGGTATTATACTAGAAAGAGCAAGGATACTTCTCCTTCTCAACCTCTAATTCTGCCTCAAGAAGCACCACTTCCACTATAGACATCGGTACAGCCGCTTAGAGCCAATCATGGATGTGTACAACTAATAATTCCTCCACTTCCTAAATTTCAGCCTAAGGATGAATACCAAGAAGCAAGGTATGCAGTTTTAGCTTCTAAAGAAATAATTCCTACTAGGTATTTAGACAAGCATACTATGAACTATTTAGGATAGACTGATAAAATAATGAATTGGTTAAAGAATAGTGGGTTAGAGAAATTTTTCATAATTTAGGAACCCACCTTTGCAGATTGACTATTGAATTTCTTAGCTCCTTTACTTTCATAAAAAGATCAATGAATATTGATATTATTTAGTTAGGCTTGCAAATATTGATAGAGAGTTGACTATAGGGGAATTTTATAAATTACTGGGGTATGACGGACTACTGGGTACTTGGTGTTCATCGGATTATAACCCTAAAGAATTATGGATAGAGTTAGGTGGGTCGACAGAGTATTCAGCAAGAGTGTCTAAGATAACTGAAATTCGTGATCCTGCATTACGGTATGTGAATAGAGTGGTTGCTCATTCTTTGTTTAGGAGGAAAAATAGTAATGTGATGAATAGAATGGATTTATATTTTTTTTATTGTTTGGTTTATGGTGAAGATTATAATGTGGGTTGGCATTTGGTAAGGAAGTTTGAAGCAGAAGCTGAGAAAATGGAAGGTGCAATTTTGGTTGGTGGTTACATTACCCATATTGCAGCATACTTTAAGCTCATTGCTCCTAAGCAACCTTTCCTTCAAGTAATTCCAGGTAAAAAGCAAGTGGATTTGGATACCTTGGTTTCTATAGGTATCGTTAAGAAGCGAGGGAGTCAATATATTCCACAATACGTCATTAATAGTGCAAGACCCTCTAATTACCCTCTGGTAGAAGAATCTGAAGAAGAGACACCTGAACCAGAAGTCAATTGGCAGATGGATTTCTTTAACAAAGAAGTGATCACTCAGCTAAGTGAAATTTAGGAAGCAATGAATGAGAAATTTGCAGCTATGAAAGATAGACATCGGACTTTAGAGCGGTAGTATAACATATTGGATAGTCATCTTCAGATGATGGAGGCCAAACTGGATGCTTACTTTTTCGCACAATGGTTTTATGTATAACCCCCCACCATCTAACCCTAATACCTCTTCTACTTATCCATCTACATCTCTCCCACTGTAATCTACTTTTGAGTCACAATCGTATCAATTTTAACTAATTTTAGTTTAAATTATCTGAATTGAAACTTTAGTAATTGTATGTTGTGATGGAACCATGTTGTGATGTAATCTACTTCCAAGTAACTTTCTCAAAATATGGTTAATTTTTGGGTAATAAGGGCATTGTGGTGTACAATTATCAATTATCCAGAAATTAACAAGATTATGCCAAAAAATGGTAGAAATATGGAAAATGCACAAGGTTGTGCACTTGAAGTGCACAACCTTATGCATTTTAAATTGCTTTTGCCAAACAATGGTAAAAATATTTTAAAATGCACAAGGTTGTGCACTTTAAATTACTTCTCCTATTTTTAGCAAAATTTTTGAAAAATGCATAAGGTTGTGCACTTGAAGTGCACAACCTTATGCATTTTAAATTATTTCTACCAAAAATGGTAGAAATATTTTAAAATGCACAAGGTTATGCACTTCAAGTGCACAACCTTGTGCATTTTAAATTGCTTCTGCCAAAAAATGGTAGAAATATTTTAAAATGCACAAGGTTGTGCACTTCAAGTGCATAAGCTTGTTCACTTTAAATTATTTCTCCCATTTTTAGTGAAATTTTTGAAAAATGCACAAGGTCGTGCGGTTGAAGTTCACCTAAAAATATGGTTGATCATTTTGAAAAAAGAGTATTTACTGTTTCTCATAGTTCTCTTCTACATTGGACATGATTATATGTGATACAATATATATATTTGTAACTTATAAATAATAAATATAAATATAATGTTGTATATTTAAGACATTTTAATGCATATATCCAACTTGTGCATATCTTGAGCAATAGTCAAGCATTTACATAGAGTAATTGGTCATTTATAGACCTTTGAAAAAGTCCCTGGGTCATTTAGAATCAAGCACAAGAAAGAACGAAACTCTGGAGAACCAAAAATCGATAAACTAGGCAAAAAAAAAAAAAGATAGGCTACTGAGAGCTACTGTGGGAGAAAAAACTGTAGAACCGTAGACTCTTTGTGATAGACACAAGAAAGTATGCAGCACCATAGTCTGCTATGGAGGATCCGCAAAGAAACCCTGCAGCAATAGTAGGGCATCCTATGGCAGTTTTAGCCTTTTTTTTTTTTCTCTTTTTTTCTTTCTATGCACCAAATTCCACAATAAAATTGGAGTCACAGTGAATTTTTACATAATTAAAAATAAATTAAGGTAGGGAGTTCCTTAAATAAATTTTCAAAATTAAAAAGATGATTTTCACGCATTTTTTTTTGTAGCTTTAAGACATTTACAAAAAATAATTTTTTTTACAAAATTTCCAATAAATTTATAAAATATCTGTGATTTTATTAATTATTTTGTGACTTTAAGGCATTTACAAAAAATGGTACTTATTTTTACAAAATTCTCCACAAATTTACTAAATATCAATGATTCTACCTATTATTTTATAATATTAAGAATTTATAAAATATGGTCACTTTTTATAAAATTATTAACAAATTTACAAAATATAGACTATTTTACCCATTATTTTGTAATTTTAAAAATTTATGAAATATGGAATTTTTTACAAAATCATTAACAAATTCACAAAATATTGGCGATTTTACTTATTATTTTGTAACTCTAAGGATTTTTAAAATATGGGCAATTTTTACAAAATTCTTCAGAATTTTATAAGATATGGGTAATTTTGGTCATTATTTTGTAACTTTAAGAAATTATAAAAGATGACACTTTTAATAAAATTCATAAAAAATTTATAAAATATAGGTAATTTAGGGTATTATTTTGTAACATTAAGGAATTATAAAATATTTTATTTTTTTACAAAATTCTCTATAATTTTACAAAATCTAGGTAACTTTGGTCATTATCTTATAATTTTAAGGAACTAGAAAATATTTCAATTTTTTACAAAATTCTCAATAATTTTACAAAATATGGGTATTTTGGCCTTTTTTTTTTTTTTTTTTTTTTTTTTGTAACATTTAGGATTTACAAATATGTTACTTTTTTTACAAAATTTTGAAGAAAATTTACAAAATATGAGTGAAGGGTTTACAAAATATGGGTTTTTTTTACAAAATTCTCAAGAATTTTATAAAATATGTGTGATTTTGGCTTTTATTTTGTAACATTAAGGAATTACAAAATATTTCACTTTTTTACAAAATTCTCAAGAAATTTATAAAATATTGATGATTTTTAGCCATTATTTTGTAACTTTTAGGATTTACAAAATATATCATTTTTTTTTTTTATAAAATTCTCACAAAATTTACAAAGTATGAGTGATTTTGACCTTTATTTTGTAACTTTAAAAACTTACAAAATATGACCATTTTTTACAAAATTTTTAAGATATTTACAAAATATCACTAATTTGATACATTACTTTGTAGTATTAAAGACTTACAAAATATGGCTATTTTTTACAAAATTCTCAAGTCATTTACAAAATATGCCAAATTTTGACTATTATTTTGTAATCTTAAGAATTTATAAAATATGACACTTTTTTTTATAAAATTCTCAACCAATTTACAAAATATCTCATATTTTCACAATTATTTTATAATATTAAGAATTTATAGAATATGCACATCCTTTAAAAAATTCTCAAGAGATTTACAAAATATTCATGATTTTGGCCGTTATTTTATAATCTTAAGGAATTACAAACTACAACTATTTTTTACAAAATTCTCAAAAAATTTACAAAATATCGTTGATTTTAGCAATTTTTTTTGTAATTTTAAGATTTACAAAATATGACACTTTTTTACAAAATTATCGATATATTTACAAAATATTTTAGCTATTATTTTGTAATCTCAAGAAATTACAAAATATTACCTTTTTTTACAAAATTTTCAAGAAATTTACAAAATATTCATGATTTTGGCACTTATTTTGTAACCTTAAGGAATTATAAAATATGGCTATTTTTTATAAAATTCTCAGAAAATTTATAAAATATCATTTATTTTGGCAATTATTTTATAACATTCAGATTTATAAAATATGACACTTTTTTACAAAATTATTGATATTTTTCCAAAATATTTCAGCCATTATTTTGTAATATGAACAAATTATAAAATATCACTCTTTTTTACAAAATTCTCAAGAAATTTACAAAATATTTATGATTTTGGCCGTTATTTTGTAATATCAAGGAATTACAAATATGGCTATTTTTTACAAAATTCTCAAGAAATTTATAAAATATCACTCATTTAGTCAATTATTTTGTAACATTCAGATTTATAAAATATGACACTTTTTTTATAAAATTATCAATATTTTTGCAAAATATTTCAGTCATTATTTTGTAATATCAACAAATTACAAAATATCGCTCTTTTTTACAAAATTCTCAGGAAATTTACAAAATATTCATGATTTTAGCCGTTATTTTGTAATATCAAGAAATTACAAAATATCATTTTTTTTTTGCAAAATTCTCAAGAAATTTATAAAATATCACTCATTTTGGCAATTATTTTGTAACATTCAGATTTATAAAATATGGCACTTTTTTACAAAATTATCAATATTTTTACAAAATATTTTAGCCATTATTTTGTAATCTCAACAAATTACAAAATATCGCTTTTTTTTACAAAATTCTCAGGAAATTTACAAAATATTCATGATTTTGGCCGTTATTTTGTAACATTAAGAAATTACAAAATATGGCTCTTTTTTACATAATTCTCAAGAAATTTATAAAATATCACTCATTTTGGCAATTATTTTATAATATTTAGATTTATAAAATAAGGCACATTTTTTTACAAAATTATCAATATTTTTATAAAATATTTCAACCATTATTTTGTAATTACAACAAATTACAAAAGATTGCTATTTTTTACAAAATTCTTAGAAAATTTACAAAATATTCATGATTTTAGCCGTTATTTTGTAATCTTAAGAAATTATAAAATATGGCTATTTTTTACAAAATTCTCAAGAAATTGCCAAAATATCACTCATTTTGGCAATTATTTTGTAACATTCAGATTTACAAAATATGACACTTTTTTACAAAATTATCAATATTTTTACAAAATATTTCAGCCATTATTTTGTAATTTCAGGAAATTACAAAATATTACTCTTTTCTATAAAATTCTCAAGAAATTTACAAAATATTCATTATTTTGGCCCTTATTTTGTAACCTTAATGAATTACAAAATATAGCTATTTTTTATAAAATTCTCAAGAAATTTATTAAATATGACTGATTTTAACAATTATTTTGTAACCTTCAGATTTATAAAATATTGTACTTTTTTTACAAAATTATCAATATTTTTACAAAATATTTCAGCCATTATTTTGTAATCTCAAGAAATTACAAAATATTGCTGTTTTTTACAAAATTTTTGAGAAATTTACAAAATATCAATATATTTACAAAATTATCATTATATTTATAAAATATTGCTCTTTTTTACAAAATTCTCAAGAAATTTATAAAATATTCATGATTTTAGCCACTATTTTGTAACCTTAAGGAATTACAAAATATAGTTTTTTTTTTTTACAAAATTCTTGACATATTTACAAAATATCACTGAATTTAGCCTTTTTTTTTTTTTTTTTATGTAACATTATGATTTACAATTTATGGCATTTTTTTGCAGAATTATTCTGATATTTATAAAATACTAGTGATTTTAGCCATTATTTTATAACCTTAAGAATATAAAATATTACTATTTTTTATAAAATTTTAAAGATATTTACAAAATATCACTGCCCATTATTTTATAACCCTGATGGTTTGTAAAATATGGCCATATTTTATAAAATTATTGAGTTTTTTACAAAAAATCATTGATTTTGTCTATTATTTTGTAACTTTAAAGATTTACAAAGTTTAGCCATTTTTTACAAAATTCTCAAGATATTTACAAAATATCACTGTTTTTTGCCATTATTTTGTAAACTTACAAATTTACAAAATATGATCTTTTTTACAAAATTATTTATAAATTTACAAATTATGTATGCTTTTTATCTTTATTTTGTAACCTTAAGTGATTACAAAATTATTTTTAAGTTTACAAAATATCGGTAATTTTAACTATTATTTTGTAAACTTAGGCCATTTATAAAAAATTATCATTTTTTATAAAATTCTTAATAAATTTACCAAATAATGTTGCTTTTCCCTTTATTTTGTAAGTTCAAGTCATAATGAAATTCTCTTTCAAAATATTTTATAAATTAATAAAATTTCTCTTTCCTATATTATTTTATAAATTTAAGCTGCTTATAAAAAATGATATTGCTTAGAAAAATTACAAAATTATGAGCAATTCTTTATATTATTGTATAAATTATAAATTTTTATGAAAAAATGGTATCAGTTGCAAAATTATTTGGAAACTTTACAAATAAATTCTTTTCTATAATTCTATAAATGACATATTTTTTACATAAAATACTGCTTTTATATACTTTCAAAATTTTTTAAAAATTAATTTTTAATATTTTTGTTATTTAATTGAATTCTTCTTACAAAAACAACTTTTTCTTTTTCGAAATCATATAATTGTCATCAAATTTTTAAACATTTCAATAATAGTACGATTATAAAATCTTATGGCAAATAAAAATTTATTATTTATTTTTAATATTAATACTTATGATAATAAGAAATTCAGTAATTAAAAATATTTAAAGACTCAACCTCTTTGCTAATAATAACTCTTACAAAAAAAAAAAAAGAAAAATAAAAACCATTTTGTTAAAATAAACTCAAAATTAAAGATTATTTTTTATAAAATCTTTAAATATTAAAAAAGGATTTTTCATATTTTTTTTGTAAAAATCATATTTATCATATTAAATAATTTAGTAATTTAAAAAATAAATTTAAGACAATTGGCCTATTAGTTAATAAGAACCATTAGGATATATATATATATATATATATATATATATATATATATATATATATATATATATATAAAGACAAAAACAAAAACAAAATATGAACTTCCTTTTGCTTGCACCACCAGGCGGGAATTGGTTTTTACCAAACCAATTCAAAAGAAAGATTAAAAAAAAAAAAAAGAAAAAAAGGGCAACCGGTTATCAAAATAATCCATTTTAATATCATTTATTGCTAGACATGTGTCAATAATTCATTATACTTGAAAACTCAAGTTAGCATGACTTGAAATCATGTGTGTGTGTATACATATATATATATATATATATATATATATATATATATATATATATATATATATATATATATATTTGCATTACTATTGCATAGGAGCATAGTAGCATTAGCATTTGACTGTGATTGATGAATTAATAATTATTGATGCATAATTGTTTGTAGTTGGCAGATGGTGTTGGGATGACACAATACCACTTAGGAATATGATTCTGATTGTGGTGATTGAGATAAGATGAGCTAGGACTGGTGGCTAATGGTTGGAGGCCTGCTCACCACCTTATTGCTACCAGTTGGGTCAGAGTTGCAGGGACGACTGCGACCCTATTATGGATTAAGCGATAGTATTGTATTCAAAGAGCGAAGATAAGGGGGATCAGTCCCTATATTGAGGTTTAGCGTGGCCCTGTGGACTGTATTCCATCCTTGCTTATTTGTGTGATTTACTTGTCTCTATGACACGATGCACCAGCATAAGTATTAGTTATTCGTATATAGGACACCAAGTTAATATATTGGTTAGTATCATCATTGATTGGAATGCTCATTCCTGATCAAATTATTTTTCCAAGTCGTGGGATGAGCTTATGAAGAAATTTTTAATTGATTTATTCTGCTTTTATTCTTTAGCAGTAATATGTATTCCATTAAACTTAATTGAGTATTAATTTAATTTTGAGTTGTATTATTATTCTAGAACTTCGCAATGCTATCTCTATTATCTGTAATTTAATTTAGTTGTCTTTTGTAAGTTTCTTTGGGATATTATGAGCCTGGTTAAGTAGAATCTTTTTTCAATTTTGATATTTAAAATAGTTGATATATTAAATTAGAATGGCATCAAATAGATGATGGAATAGGTTTGCTTAGTCTATAGTCCCATAGTTATGTTTTGGAATGAAAATAATGATTGGTTGGACGGTTTATCATTTTGTAAGTGTCAAGGCCCACTTATTAACATGACGGTTGTAGGGCATAGGGAGATATAAAGTCACATAAACCCGTAGAACCCCATTTCTCTTATTATTCCTTGCCATTTATTGTGTTGAATCTTATCCCAAGATCGGAACCCAATTGCCTTACCTTATTGCCAACTACTATTTTGTCATTTCATATATAAACAAATGCTTATTAATATCATTGTAATATTGATCTCATTTTACATATGTTCATTACTTATTACACTAACATAAATATACTTCATAGTATGGTTCATAGTATATATAAATCCATTAACATATTAGTACTAAACCTTTGGTAACCATAGAGCTCTAAACAACATTCTTCGTAATTATATAACTTAACTTCATACACTTGAAATTAGCAGAGCAACTTTCAAGCGAAAGAACAAGGCTTGGAATTTACTTTGCTGACTCATTAACCTGACTTGAAAAATTTAAGCAACTAAGGAATGATACAAAGTTTAGTGAGTACATATTAATACAATATAGGGTGAGTATGTCAATCATTATCAGCGAGGTTAATCAAAATTGTCATTATGAATCAATTTATCATTTAAGATAGAAATAATATCTTTATCAGAAATAGTTATTTCTTGGAAGCGGAATGCTTCCTACACATATAAATTAAAGAGTGGCAGACTAAGCCTTACTCACTAGCATGCATCACATTATGCAAGACTAGTTAGGTCTTATGGTTAGGTGTTCCCCCCTAACAGAGATTGGGTACTCTCGCCTTACCTGCAAGTTTATACCAAGTGCATAAGATTCGATGTATTACCCTACATCAGAAGGGTATTTCTACTTATCAATAGGCATCAATAGAAAGGTTCATATAAAATTCACAATAGTGAATTCAATGGAGGATATGCTAATACAAGAATAATTCTCATCAAAGGTCACATTATGAAATCAATGTGAAAGAGCTCATAATGGCCAAATGCCATGAAGAAATATCATATCCAAACACAACATTCGATAGGCAATTCATGTTCATCAATAAATTGGGATATTCAAATAAGGATGGTTTAATCAACAATAGTTTGTAGAATATGGCACATATCATATTATATTATTAAGTACTCACCTTTGACTCTTTTGCTCCTATTTAAGTTTAACTTTGATGTTAGTAATGTTCCTCGCACTCTTGGATAATGTCCTTGTCATTGTCTTTAGATTCTTGGAAAGCCTTATTTTGAGTTACTACGGTGGTGGCTGAAATTTAGAGTGTCTTTCTCTATTAGATGTGTTTTTGTGATAGGTTTTGCATGCTTATATATGGAAGATCGATGGTGTTGATTTAATAATCTTTAATCTAATGGCTATGACTTAATCATAATGGATGGTTATGATTTAATTAAATTGGACGGCTAGGATCTTATCTAGGTTAATGATGTTTATCATAAGGTGTGGAAATAATAAAAATAAATGTGGACTTTGGTGTAGAAAAAGTGAAAATTCAAGTTGAAAAAGGCGACATAGTTAAAAATGGTGGCTTCTAAGTCAAATTTAGTGGCTAGATCTTCCAACATCAAACTTAACCTTGGTTAACCATTCTTAACTCTAGCTAAATATATGTTCACCTATTCATGGGCCTTGTGGGCTAGCCATTCTAATGGGCTTGGGCCTTGGGGTCCAAAAGCCTATTAACAAATCCATATATGCATATTTCATACTTAGTGACTTAATAAAATTTTCATTTCTTTACTTTCACTTTGGTGTACCTATTTTTACTTCCTAATTTCTCTACACATACCAAATATTGTTAGGCAAATTTTATTCGCTTTATAATGTACATTTACTAGCCCTTTAATAGCATTGTTCAAGTATGTAGATCATGTAGCCTCACTAGGTCAAACTAAGTTTGATTTCTATTTTGCCATTGTAGCTTTGATTAGAATCAACTTCTTATGTCACTATTATTATCACCAATGATTTAGGAGATGTTTAGGTATTATATTCATACCCATTCACTAGCATTATAGAGTCACATTTCAAATAAATAATTAACGTAGTCACATTAAGTCAAACTCAATTTGACTTCCCTTTTATGATAAAGATGCTTATCAAAATTGATTCCATTCTTCATTCATTGTCATGTTAAGTCTCCTATGGTACCCTTGCTAACTCTAATGGGCTATAAAAACCTTGGGTATTATAGTAAGTTATTAGGCTTACATGGGTACTAGCAGCCACATGCATCAATCGTGTACTAGTGACAGTCACGTGATCTCAAGGTTGGGTTATGACAAAGTTGGTATTAGAGCATGGTCTTTTGACCTTCAGTAAAGGTAAAGTTGTATGAGTCTTAAATGATTTAGGTTTGAGGCATGTTAATTATAGGATTCCTTTTCGTCTTTTGAGTCTCATTTGCTTTCAATTTAGCGTTGTCCATAGTCAATGTCCTTTGTAATCATATACATTTATTAAATATTGAGATATTAGAATTTCCCAAATATAATTTGAACAAGTTGTGATTATGGATAGTGATCATTAAAATTCAGGCATAATTGTGAGTTTAATGTTTATTTGCAAAAAATTAAATACAGTTATGATCTACTTGATTAAGGTTTTTAATAAATTGTATATTGTGTAATTCATGACTTCTAAAGCCATGTTTAAGTAGATAAAAAGTTCTTTATTGGAAAATGTAGTAGGATGGGAAATATGATTGACGTCCCTACTTCTTTAAATTATTGGAGTATCGGTTTGAAGATTTTATCTGTATGTGTTCTTTAATAATGAGAGTACACTATTAATGGATGGTAGGATAAGCCCTAACCAGCATTACTTCTGACCATCTCGTGGACTAATATGATAATTTTAGATGCATGCTGTGGTATAGTTATTACCTTTGGCAGAGTAGTGAACTGTAGCTGTACGACTAGTTTCATCAAATATATCCACCTTATAGACACGATGAAATTTTCTTACTAGATGGATCCATTTTCAAGAAAGAGCTTTGCTATATTCTTAGTTGTTTTGTCTATAAGGACAATTAGACTACTATAAATTGAGGAAGCATGTATAAGGCAACCCACCATCTAGTTTTAAATTTCTTTTCAAGTCTAAAAAGTCTCTCTTGATTTATTAATTATCTTTCAAGTTATTTCCTTGAACTCATGGCATCCTCTTCATCTTCCTTTTATGGACTTAATCCCTTTCTTTACCAAGGTCTTCCCCCAGAGATTCAAACCAATATCTCCCATAAAACCCATCTAGAATCTAGCCTTTGAGTAGATTTTTAAATACCAAACATACCTCATTTGAAAAGTATGGTCCTCAATTTGTTAGGGAATTAGTCATTCATCCCGACTATCCTTTCCTTAGGCCTTACGCTTTTATAGATATAAAAGTGGACACATTTTAGATATGGCCCAAGGAATTCCTTTGCTTTTTGTAGTATTTCCTCTATCTCTACCATATTACTGTAGAAATCTAGCCCTTCTATTTTCTACTATATATTTGTTATTTGCAAGACAACAACACAGCTAACCCATATTTAGTTATACATAGCTAACCCATATTTAGTTATCTTCCTACTTTGGTTCAATCCTCTTGATTAGTGGTTGTATTTCCTTCTTATAGTATTAGGTAATCATTTTAGATAGATGGCCCTGCATTATGAACTATGCCTATTTTCCATCATCCTTACACTGCTGTGGATGATCACCCTTTAGGCACCCATCTAACCATGAATCCTCAAGTCTTAGCCTATAAATCTTACTACTTTTTGCTCTACAGATGTGTTTGATTTTTTAGGTGAGTTTGTTGCCTTTCAGCATTATATGTGTGAAAAGAACAATGTTGCTCTGTGTGAACTATGGCCCCTTATCGAACCTATGTAACAACTCAAAATGGATTAAAGCAATTATAGAGAAAGAGGAGAAGAAGACAACAATGGCAGAAGAAAGAGAGAGAGAATATTGGAGAAAAGATGACGAGTGTATTATTGAATAATTACCTCAATTCGTTACAATCATTGCTTTAATCATAACCTGCCAACTCATCCATTTTGTTATAATAGATAAAATCAGCTACTTCTTAGCCTATTATAGAATAACTAAGCTTCTCATTATTAATTATATAGCATAGTACCATGCACTTATGCAGTAGATATAACATTAACCTCGCCAAACAAGATTGTCCTTATCCTTAAGGATAAGATTAGGAAACTGAATTCAAAGAACATGAACATCCTCCTAGGTGGCTTACTCTACAGACAAATTTACCTACTAAACTAAAACTTATAAGATTGGCATGTTGTTATGATGGATAGTTATGTGCCTAAGAATAGTCAATGGTTCAATTAGTAGCTCCCCACTCTTTATAGCAGGTAATGAAGGGGTAGTAGAATAAGTATCACTAGTTTTCTTTTTAAGTAAGGAGATATGGAATACTAGATGGACTTGACATCTGTTGGAAGTTGAAGATGACAAACAACAAGACCTATTTTTTCCAAGACTTCATATGGGCCATATTATTTGGTAGAGAGCTTCAAACTCTACCTAAGTGAGAGACTTGTTTGCCTAAAAGGCTGTAATTTGAGATAAACAAAATCATCAACATTGAATGATCTACTAACTCATCCTTTATTGGCATTTTAATTCATTCAATTATGAGCAGATAGCAAATTATGCTTGAGTAACTGAACAATAGTATCCCTTTCCTTCAAATAAATAGAGACACTATCCACAGTAATGCTAAGAGAATCAACCATATTAGTGAAATGAGGAGGCTCATATCCATAGAGTGCCTTAAATAGGGTCATTCCAATACTGCTATTAAATGTGGTGTTACACCACCATTTAGCCAAAGAAAGCCAACAAGCCCACTGAGTAGGCTTCTAAAATTTCATATAATGAATGTGTATTTCAAGGCATCTATTTAAGTGCTCTGTCTGACCATCAGTTTGAGGATGGTAAGCTATGCTATGAGCCAATTAGGTGCCAACTAACTTTAAAAGCTCCTACCAAAAATTGCTTGTAATGATTTTGTCACAATCCGAGATGATGCTCTGAGGAAGACCATATAATTTAAAAACATGGTCAAGGAATAGTGAAGCAACTTTAGAGGCTTTAAATAGATGTGTTAAAGTTGAAAAAATGGTTGGACTTAGTAAATCTATCGACTACAACTAATATAGTATCTTTCCCCTGTGATTTTGGCAGTTTCCTAATGAAATCCATTGAGATGTGCATCCAAGCTTGAAATGGCACTTGTAAAGTTTAAAGAAGCCTAGGGTAAGGAATTGATTCTATTTTGCAATGCTGATAAACATCGTGCCTTTAGACTTAATCAATTACTGATTTCTTGAGCCCTTCCCAATAAAAATAAGAGCAAAGTAGCTCATATGTTCCTTTAATCCCTGAATGACCACCAAAACAAGAGTTATACATTACTTGTAATAATCTTGATCACAAAACTTGAGAACAACCTATATAGACTTTGCCTTTGTATTTGAGTATTCCATTATGAAGTGCATAATTCAATTTAGCATTAGAATCCATAGACAACATTGTGATAATATATTGAGCAATATAATTAGATTCATAGCTAGAAACCACTTCTTGAATCTATAATAGAGTGATGATAGAAATGGAATAAGAAGAACCTTATACCTCATTAGTTGAATGTTACCTGGATAGAGCATCAATAACTTTATTTTCAATGCCTTTCCTGTACTGAATGGTATAGTCTAGCCCTATAAGCTTGATAATTCCTTTTTATTGAATATAATTATGGAGTCATTGTTATAATAAAAAGTTGATACTTTTATGATTAGTTTTGATTATGAAGGGATTGTGTTTCAAATAGTGGCACCATTTAGTGATGGTGAGAATTATCGCTAGTAGCTCTTTTTCATAAATAGATAAAGACTGGTTTGTAACACTTAGTGCCTTGCTAAGGAAGGCAATTAGATGGCCCCCTTGCATAAGAATAGCTCTTATTTCTTTGTCAGAGGCATCGATCTCAACTATCAAAGGCTGATTGAAGTTGGGCAAAGCTAATACTGGAGTAGAGCACATTAACTATTTAAGATGGAGAAAAGTGTCCTTAACTGTTGGTGTCTAAACAAATTTATCATTTTAATGCATGGTAGTCAATAGCTTACTTATAACTCCATTGTGAACCCTTAATTTTGCACCTTTCAGTATGCATTTGAACCTTAGAAGCATTTGGGCTCGGTAAACAAACCTTCAGAAGTCAAAAACTCTCAAAATGAAAAAAATAAAATATTTCTTTTTAGCATTTAAACCCTTTCAAATCATCCAAGATTGACTAACAAGTACAACACAACCAGAATCGTGAAAAACGGATGAGAAATGAGCAAGAACGGGCCAAAACAGGTGAAATGGGCGAAAATGGGCCTATTGCCGCAGAGCTGTGCAACATTGCTGCAAAAACCTCTGCGGAACTGCAAAGGTCTATGCAATAATGCCGCAAAGACCTATGTGGTGCAGCAAAGGCCTCTATGGCAACTTTAGCAGAAATTTATTTTTTGCAATCCCATATTGGAAATTTGTGTTTTTTATGCTTCAGACCTCCTTCTATATATAGAGGGCCTCCCCACACTTCAAAGGACCAACTTCTAGAGCTTGAAAAGCATTACTTTAAGCAAACCGCTTTGCATTTGCTCCTTGCTTCGCAAAAGCGAGTTGGGGGTTTCTCCTTGATTCCTACCCGACTAGTTTAAAACTTTCCTCTGCCCGCCTATTTGAGGTAAGTCTCTTGCATAAGGCTCATATCCACTGCCTAAGGCTTTTCACCTGTTGTTCGAGGCTATTCCTTGCTTGCCAATGCTATCCATCGCCTGTTGTCCAAAGCCAGCTGCTGCCTGCCATTTGAGGCCAGTCATCGCTTGCCTTATGAAGTAAGCTTCTTTTCCTTTAATTTTCTATTGTCTAGATTTCCTTGCCTCTTTTAGTTAGTTAATTAAATTGATTCATCTAGGTTGCTAGCTAATCAACTCGATAATCAATTAAATTAATTAATTCACTCAACCCTCTTTTAATCAATCAATCAAAACATGATAAAGTGGCTAGGCTAAACTAATCCCTTCGCAAGAAGGGATAATTGTGTGGGTTCTGATTCCTATTCAAAGGGATATGTAGGCATGCTTGGTTCAACTAAAATTAACCAACTCTCCCCCTATCACCTTCTTCACTTACTTTTATTTTGCTTTCCTTTACTTAGTTATTAGGCTTAGTTTGGGAAATGTGTGACTTCCTTAGAACCCATAAGGGCTAGAGGAGGTATCCCCAAAGTTTGGGATTTTTTGTAATGTTAACTTTCTCTTTTTTCAAACCTTTACTTATGTATTTCCTTTATTGTTAATTGAATGATCATGCATATTATAAATTATTCATGAATTTTAAATTATTCATGAAATATTTTTTAAGTCACTTTTATATTATTTGGCCAAACTTACTTTGTTAAATTAAACCGAAAACCTAGTCCCCAAATCCTTTTTGGTTCGAGACTAGTGATCTTTTTTCCTTTAGGTAATAATTGGAGTCAAATGGGTTTTTTCCTTATATTTTCCCAAATAAAAATAAATTAAGGTGGCGACTCTAAGAAACAATTTTCAAACCTATCAAAGATAAGCCCAAGGGCTTCCTCATGAGTTCGTTCCCAAATGAGCATTTCGATTCCCATTAGCGGATCAGATTGGTGCTCGAGTGAGGCCTCACACCCGTATCCTTGAATGAATTTGTGATAATATATTATAAAACCCATAAAACCACATAGAGACTTCACAGTAGCTGGTTTGGGCCAATTAATCATTGTCTAAATTTTGCTTAGATAAGTGCTCACACCCTTTATTGTGATGATATGCCCCAAATAATCAAATCTTATTTGACCAAATGTACACTTGGAACATTTAGCATACAAGGAATTAGAGACTAATATCTCAAATGTAATCTCCAAATGCTCCAAGTGAGATTCCCAAGTCTAGCAGCAAACCAAAATGTCATCAAAGAAAACCAAGCTAAATTTCCTTAGAAAAGGAGCAAAAATACGATTTATGAGGGATTGAAATGTGGCTAGAATGTTTGTTAATCCAAACGACATCACTTTGAACTCAAAGTGACTATAATGAGTTTTGAAGGCTATTTTATATACATCTTCTGGCTTCATTCGGATTTGGTTATATCTAGCCTTTAAGTTGATTTTGGAAAAAAATGTAGCTCCATGTAATTCATCAAGCAAATCATCAATGATGGGGACTGAAAATTTATCCTTGATTGTAATAAAGTTCAATTGTCTATCATCAATGCAAAAATCCAAGAACCATCCCTTTTTTTTTTTTTAATTTTTAACCAAAAGAATAGGGGAAGAAAATGGACTATGGCTAGGTTGAATGATGGAGGAATTAAGTATTTCATACACCTATTTTTAAATTTCATTTTTTTGAAAATGGTTGTTACGATAAGGATGAAGATTAACTAGTTTGAAATATGGTTTGAGAGGTATAGAGTGGTCATAGAATTGAGGGATGGTAATGTGTTTGGCTTAAAGAATACAAAGTCATACAAGGTAAGTAGATAGTTTAGAGTTTTTTGTAAAATGGAAGAAGGACTCTTTGTTACAGCTAGACTACTACCAATAGAGTAGCACTAAGATGAAATTGTTTTCTAACCCCATTTCATTAATTCACCAAATTGCTTGCTTGTCATCAACCTAAGGGACCCTTCTTTGACAATTCCTTTTAAATCAATTTATTGCCCATCCTTCTTAAAGAAGATTGAAAGTGTCACAAAATCAAAGAGAATAGGGCTATATTGGCACATCCAATCCACAACAAGCACTATATTATATCCATTAAAGTGCAATATATGAATAAGAAACAAGAAATTATACCCTTGCATAGCCTATTGAAAATTAGTGTATTTTGCTTTACTAACTATTTTATGACTATTGGCAATGGTGATAAAGAGTGAGAAGGCCCTAATAACCTTAAGGTGAATCTCCTTGGCTACATCTGAATCAATGAAGCTATGTCTACTTCTTGTATCAATCAAAATAATCACTAATTTATGGCCAACCATGCCTTTGATTTTCAATGTATTGAGAGATAAACTCTTATCCAATGCATGCATTGAAATTTCACCTTTGTGAGATTTATAATCTTGGCTATAAGTCTCTTCCTCTTTAATAACATAGTCTTCAGCAATAGCATTGAGTGATAAAAGTTGTTTAGACTTATAGATGTGACTATGATAAATATCATTCCCCACATTTGAAATAAGAACCAGTTGATCTTTTGGTTTTTGGGTAGATAAAGGCATACTTGGTATCTAGTTTGGGTTTGTTAGGTGAGGGATCAAGTATTTTATTAAGTTAGGAAGATGAAACTGGGGATTTATAGGTTGAATTATTGGGAGGTCAGGGAGTAGAAAAAAGAGGTTGGGAATAGGTATTTGGTACTGTGCAAATAGGTCTCTGTTTTCAAAGGATTGCCTCGATGCACTTTTTTTTAAGCTTTTCTTATTCAAAAGCTTGTTGCAATGATTGTGGTTTAAAAATCTTTAAAACTAAACGCAATTCCTTATTGAGTCCACTGATAAAGTTGGAAATAAAAAAGTTTCTGTCAATCCAGGATTGTGTTTCAACATCAAAGACTTCAATTCTTCAAACTTATCTTAGTAAGCCACAACAGATTCTTCTTGATGTAACTTATTAAACTCCTTCATAATTTCATAAACCTTTCACTTGCTAAAGTGTTTGCAAATTTCTTCAAAAAGAATTTCCCAAGTAATTATGTGCTATTGCCATTGCCACCCCTGATAACAATTGTCAGCTTTGTTATCCAAAAATAAGGTAGACAGTTATACCTTTTGATCTTTAGGTACCCTATACACATGAAAATACTTTTGGCACTTTTTAACTTAATTTCTAAGATTAGAACCATCAAAATTTGGTGGATCAATCTTGAACTAATGCCCATTCCAATGAATGGCAGAGGCTTTATGAGCAAGTGGTATAGTACTGCTTTCACCCACCTTTGTAGCTTTAGGAGTAGAAAGTAATCATTTATTAGGATCTACAGGTTTATGGGTGTTTTATGGTACGTTAGCATGAATTTTAACAGAAGAAAATGGGTTTGGTACCTGAGTGAGAGTCCATGATGAACTCTCAATAGCAGCACCCTGGTTCATCTCCAAATTCACATTTGGCACCTCAAGTTCCTTAACCTTTCCTTTTTGTAGAGCCCTAATGGAATCCATCATCTGAATGAACTATTTGTCGATTGATTAGGAAAGTTGTTTACTCAGCTCCACCTGAGATGATTCAGTATGAGTTCTCAATTCATTTCTTAACATGGAAAACTGAGTATTAAATTGTGTGTTTTACTCTTCTATGGCTTTTTTGAATCCTTTTATTGCTTCTTAGATATGAATCTCCTAAGCCTAAAGCTGCTTGTTTATTAGTTGTAATCGATTCTTATATGTCATTCTAGTGTTATGTTTTGGCATTCAAAGAAAAAACATTACCCTTAGGTTCTTTTCTACTATGATACCAGATGTAACAACTCAAAATAGATTAAACTGATTAGAGAGAAAGAGGAGAAGAAGACAACAATGGCAGGAGAATGAGAGAGAGAGAGAGAATATTGGAGAAAGATGATAATTGTATTATTGAACAATTGCATCAATTCATTACAATCATTGCTTAAATCATAACCTATCAAGTCATCCATTATGTTACAATAGATAAAATCAATTATTTCTCAGCCTATTGTAGAATAACTAAGCTTCTAATTATTAATTGTATAGCATAGTACCATGCACTCATGCAGTAGATATAACAACTTAATGCCCCATAGTGGGAATTTCCTATTGAGTATTGTCGTAATATCTATGTGGTTAAAGAAGATTAGGAAAAATATTGTCTTAGGGAATTGTATCGGAGGGATGGCCCTTGGCCATGATGTTGTGAATCCTTATTTCAGCACCTCTAAAATTAATTTTGAACTCTTTAAAATCGATTGAAATATTCTTGGCACAATCTAACACCTTTCCTACCCTAACTGGACCTTCTATACTAGACAGTATTTTTCTAAAATTGATCTGATTTTCACTGAGACTGACTATTTAGCTACTTTAAAATTAATTTTGATCCTATTAACACTGACCGATAAGATTTTTGAACTTTATAACTCCCAAAAATTGACCCAAAAGCCTTAAAAATTGACCCAAGACACCAAAAAAAGACATGAAAAAGTGAGTCAAACCAACCATGTGCCGCTGCATCAGGCCAATGTAGATCGATGTAAGAGTTTGCATGGATTCGCATCTGAGGTGGTGCAGATTAGCATTAGAGAGAGCGGCAGCCGTGTTTCTCTTACGTGGTGTTCGTGTATCTCTGAAGCAGAGCTGCGCTTATCCTCTCCCCTTGCCCGAATAAAATGTCCAAAATGCCCCAATTTGATTTTTTTTTTTAGTATTTTTTAGCCCTACCCTTTATCTCATTTCACATTTTCACTTCTCAAATCACTCTCACCTCATTTTTCTATAAATAGCCCTTCCATTTCCTCATTTCAAAAACACACCAAAGTTGATATTGATTATTATCTATCAATTTTTCTTCTTCTTCTTTCTCCATCTACTCTCTAATTAGTTAATTAATTATTTTAATTAATTAATTTCCTCACCCAAACTAAGTTAATTAATCATTTTAATTAACTAAAATCTTTTTTTAATTACTCAAAAGCTAATTAATTAATTAATTACTTCTTTTTTTAAATTAAAATAAAAAAAATCTTTTTTACTCATCTACTATTTTAATTAATTAATTAATCATTTTAATTAATTAATTCACTTACCAACCATTTTTTAAATCATTAATCAAATCGCCCAGTTCTATAAAATGGAACTTTGGTATAGCAAAATACTTTTTCCATCTCGTCCACCAAAATCCAATTTATTTTTATAAACTCCGCCCTCAAACCAAAAATCATTTTAATCAATATCTAAATCCCTCTACTTAATCGTAGAATGAACTACGTTGGTTTTGATCCCATCCAAAGGGGTACGTAGGCACGTTTGAAATTTAAATCAAAACTTTAAATCCAATTTTTTGAATTAAATTTATTTTCCATTTTCTTAAATGTAATTAATTGTCTTTTTTTTAATGATATTTGTAAGGGAATATGTGGTCTTCCTAGAATCCCGTAAGGGCTAGAGAAAAAATCCTAATCTTTTTTTATCAATGTAATTATCTTCATGGGAATTAAGGAGTGATTATGTAGTTCTCTTAAATCCTTAAGAATTAGAGAGAACACTCTCCTTAATTTATGAATATTTATTTCAATTATTTCATCAATTTTCATGTACCATGCATTCATGTTATGCCATATTCATGCATTTTATTTACAATTACCATTTTATAAGTGTCATTCATGAAATTAATTTTTTAAAATCAAATTAAACTTAAAAGTCAAATTTAAATTATTTAAAACTAAAAACCTAGTCCTCAAACTTAACCTAGTTTGAGATTAGTAATTTTATCTTTGGGTAAATTATTTGAAAATTAATGAATCGGAGTAACTCTCCTTAATTTATGAATGTTTATTTCAATTGTTTCATCAATTCTCATGTACCATGCATTCATATTATGTCATATTCATGCATTTTATTTACAATTACCATCTTATAAGTGCTGTTCATGAAATTAATTTTTCAAAGTCAAATTAAACTTAAGAGCCAAATTTAGATTATTTCAAATAAAAACCCTAGTCCTTAAGCTCAACCTAGTTCGAGGCTACTAATTTTATCCTTAGGTAAATTAATTGAAAATTAATGACTTGGAGTCAATTGGGTTTTTCCTAAATTTTTCCATTTAAAAATAAATTAGGCTGGTGACTCCTAAAAATCATTTTCAAAATCAACCAAATCTGAACCCGAGGGTTCTATCGTGAGTCTAACCAAATGAGCATCTTGATTCTCCCTAGCAGATCGAGTCGGTGCTTGGGCGAGGCCTCATAGCTGGCGACTCCGCTGAGGATTGGTTGCCACCTTTTTTCTAATAAAAGGGAAAACAAGAGGATTACAATTTGATTAGGGAAACATTTTTCTAAAATAATCTCCATTTGGCTCATTAAGTATAATTTGACTTTCATTCATCACTTTGCATAATAAAGGCTCCTTGCCTAACATTAACTTTAGGAAAACTTTTAGATGGTAAGTAGCTTTGGCTCGATAACTCTCTTTGAGTATGTTGGGAGATAACAAAAGCATTCCACCCTGTGACAAATCCTAGATCATTTTGTTGGTGTAATGAGCAATCAGTATTGTTAGACCCATGCAAGGCTCCTTGCCTCATATGTGATTAGGTATATTGATGCTCTAGTGGGACGGGGACCCTTAAACAAACTACCCTTCACCCTTATGCATATAGTTACCCTAGCATTGACTTAGGTTCTATGTAACATAATAATGGAGACACTTATATATATACCCATGAAACCTTTTTGGCATGCATCATGACATTGCTATGAGTACATAACATGAGAAACTTGACAATGTAAATTCTTAAAACCTTAAACCAGTGGTCCGTTACCCCAAATACCTCACATACTCACCCTATCAACATGTAAACCCAGTGACCAACCATATGGAAGGAATCCTTTTCCCAACGTACCTTCACATTCATGCCATTTTTTCCTTCATAATTCTATATTCTTACCCATTTTTCTATCTGTTTTCTGTTTTAAGGTACCAATGGCCAACACTTCTAACTCTTTCAACCAAGATGCAATAAGCAACTTTTTTGCCAATCTCCATAAGAAACAAGAGGAGACTTTCCAAGCTACACTCACCACCGCCCTTAAGACCTAAGCCGAAACTTTCACCAATGCTCTCAATGCCCAGTCTGCGACTTTCACTAGTACTCTCAATTCTCAACACCAATCCATCATTAATGAGGTTAAAGAAATGACCAATACCACCATCAATCCTCCCTTTGCTCAGCCTACTTTAGCCCAAGCTGGAACTAGACATGCTCTCACTTTCACTCCCTCTATTATCGATCTCATCGATAAAAGGAAAGCTCCCAAAACACCCACCTCTCATCTTTTAGATATGAATGCCACTGTTCCCCCTCCCATTGTGAATCCTTTTCAAAGTGGGGATTTCTTTAGCTTTCCCAAAGCTAAGAGATTGATGGAAAAGTTTGAAGCCATAGAACGATCCATCAAAAATATTAAAAGGCATAAAGATATGATAGATGTCGATTCTCTTGCTCTCTTTCCAAATGCTAGAGTTCCACCCAAATTCAAAACGCCACTGATGGACAAATTTAATGGCACAACTTGCCTCAAGACCCACCTCAAAATGCATGTGGGTGTAATAAGACCTTTCAGTATGGATGATGAGCTCCTTGCTTAGTTCTTCTAGCCATCTTTAACTGGGGCTGCCATTAAGTGGCTTTTGGATCTTGACCAAAATCACAAAGAGACATAGGATGATATTTGCAATGCTTTTGTCAAACAATATCACTACAACATAGAAGTGGATGTCACCTATTGAGATTTAGAGAGCACTAAGTTGAAGGAATATTGGGCGCAAATTAAGCGGAAGCAACATGGTGGATGAAATTTCAAACAACTTAAAATTTCACTTACACCCAAATGGGTCCAATAAACATTCATCCAATCATCTAATTAATGTGTAAAACACATAAGAAAGAAAGAAGATCAAGTGGTAATCATATTACCTCGTGAAGCGTATGAACTCTAATTCTTCTTTCCTCTCTAAAAGCTCCCTAAATGTTGAGCCTCTAGATTGTCCATACTAAGCTCTACCTCTAAGGCTCACTTTGATTTGTTTAGATGTTTTTGATTCTCTTTCTTGGTAGTTTAATTTGAATACAAGATATTCTAAAACAAATTCTTGGTGATTTGATTTCTTCTAATTGCTATGGATGTATCTTTTCAACAAAAGAAACCTTTGTTCTTTCATAAAGAACAAAGAACAAGAAATGAAGAATAAGAAAATTGAAGAACTCTTCTTCTCTTTCTCTTCTCTCAAGACTTACTCTATAAGATTTCTATTAGAAAAGATGTGCAAAATGCCTCTTTAATTCACAACATCATTTTGCCTTTTATAGCCAACAACTATGTTGAAAATTAGAGAACAAATAAGATATTTAGTTGCTTTTTACTTTAAGCTTAAATGGAAATGACCAATTTACCCTTTATGGTTTATAATAACTTCCATTAAGGCTTAAGTAGTTAAAAGACTATTTTGATATTGGGTTACCTTTCTCTAACCCCTAAATCCATCATATGGGCTTTAGGGTTGGATAAAATCTCTAACCCCTAAATTAGCTCTCTCCATTTCACAAATGGGCTTAGGCCATTTAAGGTTTAGCCCAAAGTTCAAATTAATTCTTTTAACTCATCCATAGTTTTAATTAATTAAATCCTTCTCATTTATATCATACATAAATTAGAACTTAATTAATAAGAAATCATTTTAGATTTAAACTTTAAGACATGCTAGGGTCTTTGTAAATTTAATTACAAGTTCAATCCTTTTACCACTAATCAATTAATTAAACACTTTAATTAATTATTATGGTAAACCTTTTATTCTTGGAAGGTGAATACTTTTGGGTGTATGACTTTCTAGGTTTATGTCTAATTAGCAATGGGATGGAGAAAACATTTTCCTCTACTAATGTGAAATCCCTATTTCACCCTTAGTCCTATAAGTCATGAGTGAGGCCTAGCATTATATGTCATGGCTACCTAATTAGAATGAATGTAAGTGTTTAATGACTTGTTCATATCATGGACCATTGATCATAATTAATGTACACTAAAATCCCTTCATTACAAAATCCCAATCTTAACTAGGGTCATGGATTTGTCAAACCCTAATATGCTTCAATCATATGTCTATATCTCAATTCTAATTCTTGATAAAAATGATTCCTACTAGAAACCCTTTCTACTGAATCTTTACTACCTCGGCCAATGATTTGATTATCAAGAATAATCAGATAGCATAGGATTTCTTCCTTGTTTATTCAAGTTAATGAATTCTCTCTTGGCGATCACTTACCTCCATACATAAGTAGTTAGAATTATCACATACCATATACCAATACTTGAATAGCATTAGTATGCAAGTAGTAATAAATTCTAACTACCGATAAATGAGATACAGTGTCCCTCAAGTCAGGACTATATGTATAATTATGACCTAGATGATGATTTATTGATTAGCAATAAAACTCCATGTCATCATCATCTAACGTCATAGTTCGATCATTCATCATATGAATATCCATATGTTTATATCAACAACATTTGTCAAATAGTATGATGCTCACTGTCTCTATAATCATAGGTATCACATACTGATTATAGATTATAAATAGAGGTGATGGTCTTCCATAATTAATGATGCCCAGTCATTAAACCTATGACCATGAACATTTTAAAGTATTTGTTTAAGAGCGATCTGCCATTCATATTCTTAAAACTTCAGAATAGATCCTCTTTAGAAAAATACTTATTGACTTCAAATATATATTTAATACAAGGGAATAATTTCATTTATAAACATATATTTCATTACCATTTAGGGATAATATTTTACATTTACATAACTTATACATTGCTCTAGGGCATGCCCTCTAACATAAGCAAGGCCAAAAAGAGTCTTTCACTGTGTTCCTTACAAGGTAAAGGGCAAAAGAGGCCTAAATGATAAACCATCCATTTGAGGAAGAACAAATCGACATTGTTGTGAAAAACCTTCTCCCCTAATATCAAATTCAGTTGCAAACCCAGTATCTCTTGGATTTCAAAGCTCTTATTACTACAGCTTCCAAAATCGAGGATTTGATTCAATCTGGTCAAATTATAGATGAATCCTTGAGTTCGAGATACCATAAGAACACTAATTTCACCTCTAATAGCACTCACTCTGCCCCCCAAAAGGGAGGAGAAATTAATACTATCTCCTACCATCAACCATGAGATTGGAAAGAAAAGTTTCTTAGAATTGAGAATGCCTTTGAGCATTGTCCATAAGAAGGCCCTAGAAGCACATCTCGTTAAACCCTTAGAGCCAAGACCACCCCCTAACCCTTTGCTTAAGAATTATAACACTAAAGAGTGATGTGATTATCACTAAGGGCCTAGGCATAAAATGGATGCTTGTAAAGCTCTAAGGCATCAAATTCAAGACCTAATAGACAGTGGAGACATCATTGCTCAAGAGCTAAGCCAAACATCACCACAAATCCTTTGCCTAACCACCAAGTAAAAGTCAATTTTATTTCTTATGATGAATTAGGATTCGATCCTCTCTCTCTCATCTACTCCACTTTAGGCTATTATTACATGCTTAATCTAAATGACTTTGTCATTGAAGTCGATGTAATCACTCGGAGTGGAAGAGTTCTCCTACTACCTCCACAACCTATAGATTCAAGGGCAAAGAATCAATTCGCTGGTGCTTTAGCCACCTTAACCTCAATGATAGACATGAGTAATAATGAGATACATAGGCCTGTTGTCATTGAAGTAAAGCGGCAGCCTAGGTATTATACTATGTGCATGAATCTTTAGCTGGTTGATGCTAAGCCTTAATTTTGGGACATCCTTAATTACATCCAAAATGGTTAGTATCCAGAGGAGCCATCAAAAGCAAATCAAATAACGCTAAGGCAGCTATCTGCTGGTTTTATACCCAATGGTGATATTTTGTATAACAGAGCCTAGGACAACATCCACCTGCAATGTGTGATTGAAGAAGAAGCCTAGTAAATTATAGAGTGGGTCCATGGTGGAGAGGAAGGTCTACATACGAATGGTGTAGCTTTGGCACAAAAGATAGCAAATCTGGGCTACTTTTGGCTAACCATGAATGAGGATGCACAAAGTATGTGCAAAAATCTCATAAATGTCAGATCTTTGCTAAGCTCCAACATCAGCTCCCTGTCCCTTTGGATCCGATAACAACACCATAGCCTTTTGCTACCTAGGGCATAGATGTAATTGGAAGGATATCTCCGAAGTCCTCTAGTGGATATGAGTATATTTTATTGGCTATGGACTATTTCACTAAGTGGATTGAGGTAGCGCCGTATCAGGTCTTAAATGCAAAGAAGGTGGCGCATTTCATCCAAACCAATATCCTTTATTTGTTTGGAACCCCCTTCAAAATAAACATGGATAATGGCTCCCGCTTTTAAAAGGAGGTAGTCCACCTACTCTAGATGAAAAAGATTTAACATCACTGCTCCTTTCCTTATCGACCACATACTAATGGTGTAATTAAGGCCGCCAATAAGACCATTAAAACTATTTTGTAGAAAGTTATTGAGAAGCATAGAGACTGGCATGAATGGCTACTTGCTGCTTTATAGGGGTATAGAACCACCATTTATACTTCAATAAGGCCAACCCCATATCCCTTGGTCTATGGAATGGAGGCTGTCATTCCCATCGAGATGCAAATTCAATCTGTTAGGGTAATGAAGGAAAGCCAATTGAGTGATGCAGACTAGATTAAAGGATATCATGAGCAATTGAATGCTATTGATGAGAAGAGAATATATGCTTTGTACAAAATCTAGGGCAACCAATAGAGGTTAGCCAGACATTTTAACAAAAAAGGTAAAGGATAGGGGTCTGGAGGAAGGCAATTTAGTTCTAAAAGAGATTCGTACATCGGCTTATGACCTAAGAGGAAAGTTTAGACCAAACTAGGCCGGGCCATATGTACTCAAGAAGATCTTATCTAGTGGAGGTGCCATTCTTACGGACGTGGATAGAAACGAGTTCTCTAATCCCAGCAATCTAGATCAGCTAAAAAGATACTTAGTCTGAGGACTACATTTGTATTCTTTCTATCTATTTCTTTTTCTATTCAAAGTAATGTAATTAGAACTACATGGATCTAATTCTCCCTAAAAAATAACAAAAAAAAAATGAAATGATGATGATGACTATAAGGGATACATAAGCAGCCCGACTCGGGTGCGATCCAAAGCATAATGTAAAAATATTTTACTTGCATCACAGTCTTATCTAGTCTGTGCTTAATAGATTATTTGGTTCTTTTGTCTAAACAAAAAAAAAATAATAATAAAATAAAGAAAAGAAAATTCTCACTAAGTTGAAAACCCAAAAGGATGGCTTAGACAAAAATTAGAGTAAAAGTAAAAGTATCTCATATAATGATGATCAGATTTTACAAGAGTATACAATCCATCATCACAAAAAGGACAACCTCTATCTATACCTATGGCTTATCCTATAGTGATATAAGCTTACAGGCATGTACAAAATAGAAACCTGCAGCTGGTGTCATAACAACCACCAAATGAATAGATGACTATCTTTACCTAGTCAACCTTTCTCCTCCTCCTCCTCTTAGGGTGGACATCACCCTCAAAATTAGATTCCGCCACTATCTCCTTAACTATCATGCCCTTGATCCTAGTCTTTGTATCCTCCTCTATAACATCAGTAGTTGGAACACTCATAGTATTGGAACTGCTCCCTACAGTTATTGGAATGCTTGTAGTACTAGAACTACTCCCTACCGTTATGCCTGAAAACTCTCCTCCGAGAGCTAGTAGCTCTCGAACTACTTGCTATAGCTCTCCTTTGTGTCGAAATTGCTATAGCTAGAGTTCTCCTTTGTACTCTAGCAATAGTAGTCCTCCTCTATGCACTCACTGCTGTGATCCTCCTTTGTGCAACCATAGTAGTGTTGCCCTGACATCTAACTATAGTCATAGTCCTCTAAGTCACTACCACTACAATCTAAGTCACCACTGTAGCCTGTAGTTTCGGTCCTCCTTTAGAACCTCTAGTCTCTTTGTCAGGTCAGGTCACCTCTCTATCCTAGTAGCAGTCCTCTGATCACTAGTGTCTCTAGTATCTGCCTCCTCTATCTCGTCATCCTCTATCTTCCTGAGTAAAGTTGCCTGGTGCTCTCTATCGTTTGCTAGATGGTCTTAATCAACTAACTACGGTACCTCCCAGTAGTACTAAAATCGACGTCTGGTCTCACTACATAGAAACTCCTCATCCACCCTTCTCTGATAGCCCTAGCAATAGGAGTTGTGATTTATGCAGACTCTAAAAAAGGCATAGTTGGGGGCACATCTTGAGTCTAACCCATCTACCTTAAGACCCTTGTACCCTGGTAGAATGATGTCTATGCTAAATTAATCAGACAGACCACCTGATACCCATGGCTTATCATCAAAAAGGACCTAATCCCATACCACTGGCAATGCCAGAATATGTCCTATGGGACAAATTCTAGGAGCCATCCAAATCCACTCCTGAACTGATCCCTGCCTCACCAAGATGGGCCGCATCTGACACTAAATAGCTATGTATGGACTCCTGGCCGCAGCAGCAACCACCCTTAAGTGGTTCATCAACCATACCTGCAAAATAAACCAAAAATAAAGAATCAGACATCCACAAAATATCCATCCTAGAAAGGGTAAGAACAGACAAATTTGTTTTTCTCACCTGATGTACTACCGAAGATACAATCCATCTCTTCGAGCCCTAAACAAAACAGTCGAGACTTATCAATGTCTTTACTAACACGGCTCTAATCACAAAATGACTTTGCTTTATCTATAGTACCAAGCTTGCCACTTTAGCATCTCCTTATTTGATTGACTAGGGAAATAGACATCTGGCCATCAGATAGAAAACCAAGGCTCGTATCTTAAGCCTCTATCTCCCTGCATCGCCCTGGTCACTCAGATCATGAAACTCCTCGATGATGATAATCAGATTCACTTGCCCCTTTACTACCATTTGGCTAGCTGTGTTCTCTAACAGAGATAAATATTCCTGAAAGACTCTATAGTGCTGACTCTGAATTTCGGCACTACTAGAGCTACCTCTAGATCACTGCTGAGTATGGTGCAAAACTCCTTAAATGTGGGGCACAGCTCCTCCATACCTACACCAAATAAAAAAAACTCGGGCCACCGCATCTCAAAACTAGAAACATGCCCTCAAAAAGTCCCAATCCACTCGAACTCTTCTTAAAGCCACCATAGCCGCAATCCTATACCTACTCAAATTTATTTTATCTAGTTTATCGAGTTTTCTCATCCATATGTGTATATAGTAACTGAAATATGGCTCTATGAGAAAAGGAAGTGAAAAAGAATAAGAAAAGTGAAAAAGAAGATCAACAAATGGGCAAAGTTTTTGCTTAAATAAAAAAAAGAAGAAAAGAAAAAAAATAAATATGAAAAATGAAATGGAAAAATTTACATTCGAGCTACTGCCCATATATATATGCACAAGATGTTACAAATGAAAGAAAAAAAAAAAGCCAAAAATCAGCAAGAAACATGGGTTACTGTCTAAATCACAGCTACCAAGATGATGTCTAATGGCCGTCGTATGACAGATGTGTGGATCCATGCAAGACGATTGCAGATCTATGCCCTGCCTCAGCAGTTATGCCCTATTTTGTGGCCCTTCCCTCAACTTTCTCTTCTTTGCCATATATTTTTGTAAGTCAATTCAGAAATTTAAGGCCGAGAAATAAATTATTTTCTCCCTCTTTGAGAGGAAAGACTCAGAATGAAGGATTTTTGGGATATCCCAAAGCTGTAAAGGAGCCATAATTTAGCAAGAGAAATCATCATCTACCTCATTTATGACATGTATTCATATAGTCGTAAAGCATGCATTCACAAGATAAGATAATAAAAGAGTCATATAGCAGAATATGCGTACATAGGCATACATTGATCATACACACATACATCAAAGCACACAGTCATCTTAAAATTATTCCACCTCCTGAAAGAGTAACGGTACAATCATCTAAAGAAATATAAAGGAAATAGAAAAAGAGGTCAACACTAGCATCAGAAAGCTATAATCATCAGCCTCCCCTCGGTCACCTTTGAGAAGCAGCCTCTTCACCCTGGTCCTGTGGTTCTGACAGATGAGCAGCACAGGTAAGTGTTGCGTATTCTGCAAGTGTACGGATCACACAAGTAATATAATAGTAAGTAGAATATTGTTCCATAGGAGACTTTAGGCAAGTACTAGCTCAAATGTTTGCTAATGTCTAGTTAATCAAATTGGTGTTTGATAAGAATGATTATAGTTATATTAAAACTAAACTAAAATCTAATTTAAGTAAAATAACAAGAAGGAAAAGGAGATGAAATAAGTGATAAAGGCCCATTCAGGTATTGAATCCCCTTAGCCCCTAATTGTATATCATGAATTACACATTAATCAAATTCATTCCATAAGTTTAATTGGTGTTTTGCTGAATTAGATAAAAATTTCTCTTGAGTAATTAAATCCCTATTTTCTAAGAGGAATGCAAGGAATCTCTTCTCAAGCAAACTCAATTAGGTCATGTATTAGATTTGGAAACTATCTACCAAAGAAGTTTTGTAAGCCTATCTCTAATGCCCCAATCAACCCTCAATCTCCATGAGTGATCAATTCACGTAAAGCTATCTCTAGTCAAACAATCCCCAATTAACAAGCATGCAATTGTCAATTGGTAATTAAGCAAAATAATCACAAAGATAAAACAACTCAAAGACTGATTTAACTGAATAAAAAGTAATTCAATCCCTACAAAAAGGTTTTAGGGTTCATTAATACCTAAATTGGGAAGAATTAGTTCATATCACACATTAAAACCAAAGAAAGAATTAAAGAAGTAAGAAATCCCAAACAATTCATAAACAAAGTGTAGAGGAATCTTGTTCTTTGATTGTCAATCTTAAATGTCTTCTTTCCCTTCTTATCCTCTCTCTAATCCCTAGGTGACCCCTTCTAAAATGCTGTCAGATCTAGTTTTATATTTCTAAAAATTTAAACTCACACCACTGAACCAACGGTTGGGGTTCCAGCCGTGGCCATGGAGAACCAAAAAACATAACTTCTGACAAGTGAAATATGAGCCGTGCCTTCACCCGTGGGAGGCTACTAGATAATTTGCTAATTTGTTCTTATCACATGGCTGGAATCCCAGCTGTGGCTCAACTCATGCCAGCCCATGTTGATCCAAAAGTTAGCATTTTTAGTTTGGATCTTTACCATTCTGCGTCATATTCGGATCATGGCATTATTTGACACCAGATTAACTAAAAGAATTGTGAAAACACTAAAACAAACAAGTTAAACTCAATTGGAGGCATAAAATACATTAAGAACAAGGGCCAAAATATAGTGTTTTTAGCACTTATCAAATTCCCCCACACTTGAGTTTTTGCTTGTCCTCAAGCAAACTAAATTACAATAATAGTTTAGAAAATGGACAACTCCTCTAAAGCCAAAAGAAAGCACAATGGTCGATAATACTCAAATCAATAAGGCTCAAAATTCGTAATAAAAAACTAATTCTTAAATGTAGCAGTCAAGTTAAAGGTTCTACAAATCAAAGGACCTAAAACTAAAAGATAAAACTCACACTCTTGAAGTTTAAATTCCAAAGTTAAAAGATTGAGCATACAATCCCAAAGAAACAAAAGCCAAACAAAAGTAAGAAATGAAAGATTTTCTCTTAGGCACCTAACTACTCTCTTGATTTTTCTGTTGACTTTAACATTCAATTGCAACTTTATTGCACTCTTTTTTTTTTAATTAATTAAGGAGCTTGACTTATCTGAATCATCATACTAGCCTTTTGATGCGAAGGTAAACATTTGTGATGCCGACCCCTGGTTACACAACTAGAATCATGAATCCAAATGGCTACTAGCACTATTCATAATTCTAACTCCTTAGGTTAGAAGAGTCAAAATTAGTGGAATAAGGAAAAATTTTCAAAGCTCCATATACAATTTTTTCCCTTTATTATTATTATTATTATTATTATTATTGTATCATTGTTTTTTTTTAATCAAGAAAAATAGTTAAGGAACCTAAGATATTAAGTGTATCTTACTAGTCTTAACTCAAGTCACAAAGGAATCAACATATGCTAAAAAATGTAACTAAGGTTTCAAACTCCAGTAATGCAAATTTCATCAATTTAATTCCCTAATTATGACTACCACACTTAATCCTTAGCAAATGATCAAGTCAACTGAGCCAAACATCAACAAGAAGTTGTCATATATAAAGAAAAACAATCATTAATTATGAGCTAAAAAGGGGATCACTCCAATTCATACCATTATTACAATTTAGCTTGCTCGAGATGAAACAGGATAGAAAGAATAAATAAATAAACAAATAAATAAATAAATATCCCTCCCCTACACTTAAATAACACATTGTCCCTAATGTGTTTGAAAATGAGAATAAAGAAAAACATATAAGGGGGAGAAGAGAGATATAAAGAAACTGTCGAATTCCTCTGTCAGTCTGTTCCATAGTCCATGCCATATCATTATCTGTTCTACAGACTTAGGCTAAGAAAGAAAAAGAAAATAAAAATAAAAATAAAAATAAAAATAAAAATAAAAATAAAAATAAAAATAAAAATAAAAATAAAAATAAAAATAAAAATAAAAATAAAAATAAAAATAAAAATAAAAATAAAAATAAAAATAAAAATAAAAATAAAAATAAGCCTAAATAGTAAAATTACAATAATCCAAAGCATAAAATATATAAAAGAATAAAAGAAAAAGAAAAAAAATGGAAGGATCAATCGTCTATGGCATCATTGGAGCCGTTACTCCCCTTGTCATCATCTAACTCAACTTGAACTAGAGGCTGTCTCTGCTGTTGCTATGGCGCAGGTCTAGGAGGCACATACCTTTGAGTTCCCCATTAATTTAGCATGGACTGTTGAAGCCATGCTTGGTTATGTACCTCGAACTCAAGTGTTTCCTGCTAGCGTTGCAACATGGTCATGATATGATGCTGGTTGGTAAGGAGTCTATTATGCTGGACTTAAAGACCTATCATGGTCCTCTTCAACCGGCATATCTGTCTCTCAAACTCGATGGGCTTCTTATCGTCTGCATCATCAACTCCTATATATGACATCCAATCTCAAAATGGAGTTGGGCTAGAGAAAGGAGGTACAGCTGATGAGGAAGATGGCTCGATAACAATGGAAGTACCAGCAATAGCAAAAGTATCGGCATCAACAGAAGTATTAGCAGCAGTAGAAGGCTGAGTAATGGGCACTGAAACTGGCTCAGGAGCTACTAGATCTAGTTGAGGGGCAAAATTTGGCGTGAAGCTCTTCATTTTATCCATCCTCAGTAATGTGGCATAATCGATCAGCTTAGGCATGCTGTCTAATGTCATTAAAGGCAAGCCATCAAAAACACCCAAGCTCCTAGCTAGCTTTGTGATATACATCCCTCCAAACAAGGCTTCGGACTTGCCCTTCTTGGACTGATCATTAAAGAATCACATAAGAGAATAAGCCACATTGCACCTCTTATCCTTATACATGCACGTCACAGCCCCTCTACTATCTCGTCTACTGGTAATAGTCTTCGTCAGAAGAAAATGTAAAACTCACAGACTGAAGGAAGTAAACTAGTATGCCTTAGAGATTGAGGCATTGAATCTCTTACCGGCCGAAGCAAATTTTTTCCACACCTGGTTAAGGACATTATCATCTGGAAAGCCAATAGGTGACTCATGATAGACATCATTATGTAGCTCCTCCTCTGTATATAAACCCATTGCCACTGCCAAATCATTGACACTCATCTCAAACTACTTGGTTCTTAACCTGAATTGCAGCATCTTCTTTCGGACTGATATCACCTTCAGATCAACTTGAAGGGAACAATAAAACTCCAGCATCAATTCTCTATATACGGGCTCGATGATTGCAAAAAATCCTTTCCAGCCTGGCTGCGATATCCATCCCTGAAGATCCTTATCTATACTGATTTGTTGTATAAAACCCCAGTCAATCTTTCTTATAGGATCAAAATATTTGTTGGCCAATTGCTTAAAGCGAGCATGAGACTTTGGGTCTGTAAACTAGACTCACACATGGTTCAGATTAAAGGAAACCATGAGGGCTGCTGTTGGTGGGGGATTGCGGGAACTACCTTCCCCTCTAGCCTATTTGGTCAGCAATTTGGTAGCTTTTGTCAATGATTTCTTAGGACCCATAGCTGCAAAACAATACAATCCAACCCAAAC
Source organism: Reutealis trisperma (assembly GCA_947687605.1). Taxonomy (NCBI): domain Eukaryota; kingdom Viridiplantae; phylum Streptophyta; class Magnoliopsida; order Malpighiales; family Euphorbiaceae; genus Reutealis; species Reutealis trisperma. The sequence goes on from CANTUT010000472.1 coordinate 682,020, forward strand.
AATAAAAACAATAGGGAAAAATCATCATTAGAATTTCAGCATTATGATGCCATGAACATCTGATTCCCAAAAGCAGTAATTTACAAATGTATGCTCAAACCAAATTCCAACATTCATTGCCTAAATTCAAACAAACTACACTTCAAATAATTCAAGCAAAAGCAAACCCAAACAATTTAAGCAATAGAGACTCACCATTTTATGATTAACCATCTAAAAACAAACCCAAACACTCTCATTGCCCAAATTCATCCCTTTCTCTCACTAGAAATCAGATGCAATGTATTTTTGCTCAACCCAAACTCCTAAAATCAAAATATTCAACCCTCAATCATGTGAATCTATACAAAGCACAAGATTAAGCATATTTAAAATAAGAAATATGAGCAAAAATCAAAGGAGAAGTAAAGACCCGTACCTGTGGTGAAGAATTCGAAGAGAGAGAGAGTGTGTGTGTGTTTGAAAATACTTGAAAATTGCCTCCTTGAGTGCAAAAATTGACTTGGAAGGGATGGTGTGTGTGATTTTGAGTGTGGGAGAGATGAGGGAAGAGGAAGGGAAAGAAAGGAAATTGAAAATGTGGAGTGTGTGAATTACTGCGTTCTCTTTTTTTTTTCTTTTATTTGCCATTCCCATGGGTGATCCCACAGCTGGGATTTCACCTATGGCCATGGTACTTACATCTTAGGTGCATCACATGGTTGGGGCTTCAGCTGTGTTCTCAGCTATATGATGCTACTACCAAAACAAAGTTTAATTTCCCTTACCACACGGGTGGAGACTCAGTCGTGGTCCTAGCCGTATTTTGCAAGTGTATAGATCGCACAAGTAATATAATAGTAAGTAGAATATCATTCCACTAGAGACTTTAGGTAAGTACTAGCTCAAATGTCTGCTAATGTCTAGTTAATCAAATTGGTGTTTGATAAGAATGATTATAGTTATATTAAAACTAAACTAAAATCTAATTTAAGTAAAATAACAAGAAGGAAAAGGAGATGAAATTAGTGATAAAGGCCCATTCAGGTATTGAATCCCCCTAGCCCCTAATTGTATATCATGAATTACACATCAATCAAATTCATTCCATAAGTTGAATTGGTGTTTCATTGAATTAGATAAAAATCTCTCTCGAGTAATTAAATCCCTATTTCCCAAAAGGAATGCAAGGAATCTCTTATCAAGCAAACTCAATTAGGTTATGCATTAGATTTGGGAAACTATCTACTAAAGAAGTCTTATAAGCCTATCTCTAGTGCCCCAATCAACCCTCAATCTTTATGAGTGATCAATTCACATAAAGCTATCTCTAGTCAATTATATGAAAACAATCCCCAATTAACAAGCATGCAATTATCAATTGGTAATTAAGCAATAATAATCACAAAGATAAAACTACTCAAAGAATGATTTAATTGAATAAAAAGTAATTCAATCCCTCTAAAAAGGTTCTAGGGTTCATTAATACCCAAATTGGGAAGAATTAGTTCATATCACACATTGAAACCAAAGAAAGAATTAAAGAAGTAAGAAATCCCAAACAATTCATAAACAAAGTGCAATAGAATCTTGTTCTTTGATCATCAATCTTTAATGTCTTCTTTCCCTTCCTATCCTCTCTCTAATCCCTAGGCAACCCCTTCTAAAATGTTATTAGATCTAATTTTATATTTTTGAAAATTTAAACTCACACCACTGAACCCATGGCTCGGGTTCCAACCGTGGCCACAGAGAACCAAAAAACGTAACTTCCCATGGGTAAAATCTTAACCATGCCTCCACCTGTGGGAGGCTATTAGATAATTTGCTAATTTGTTCTTATCACACGACTGGAATCCTAGCTATGGCTCAACCCATGGCAGCCCATGTTCATCCAAAAGTTAGCATTTTTGGCTTGGATCTTTACCATTATGGGTCACATTCGAATCATGATGCACTGGATTAACTAAAAGAATTGTGAAAATACTAAAACAAACAACTTAAACTCAATTGGAGGCATAAAATACATTAAGAACAAGGGCCAAAATATAGTGTTTTCAGCACTTATTAGTAAGTATTTCAGAAAAGAAATTCTCCATCCTCTGGGCAATGAGACAAGTGCGCTGAGTGTACTCCTTAGGTAGCTGCATACAAAGAGACAATATTGAAAGGCTTCAGATCCTTTTTGATCATATGAAAACATAATGCACCCCGCCCATGGATCCTTTCCAAGGGTGTGATAGAAGGACAGCCCTGTGATGTAATCTCCTGTATTAAAAAGTGAGTGCAAAAATTTTGGTAGTGCCTATTAGGATGCTGGAAGAGGTGCCCCTCGTTGCCAATAAAAAACTCTAGGCTGTTCAAGATGTCCATCTCATACCTCATATCCACCGGCAGATGACTAGGCACTAGCCATGACCTAAAGAACTAAAAATGTACTCTTTCACCTAACTAGTATAAGCGAAAGTAAGGGGATTGCAATAATAGTCTCCTATGTGAAAGGGCCTCAATAAAGCTTGCGAAAGGGGCATATATCATCCTCTCATCAAAAGGCTTCATGATCTACCAATAACAACCAATAAATACAAGAGTTAATGAGTAAGTCAGAGCAAGATAAAAGAAGAAGAAAGGAAGGAGAGATACCTGTCACTCAATCAGTTGATCAAAGAAAGCCCAAAGTGTCAGGGCACTGTGATTGCGAGCGGCAGCCCAATTGACCTCTGCCCATTTTCTCCCCACCAGAAAATCACATAGCCATTGTGAAGACAGCTTAGGCCTAAATTTGTGGCATAGGGTTGGTAGAACTTCAAAAATGTGATTTTATTATGAAATGGAACATGCCTAAAAGCACATGGTAGGTACCTCCCTAAAGAAGACAGTCCCATTATCACACATAATGTTCTCTAGAGACAAGTTAATCATTTCCCAATACATGGCACTTAGAATAGCACCACCCCAATCAAACTTACCCCACCAGTCTATGCGAGCCTAGCTCAAAAGAATGTTTAGATCCACTTCATCTCTCATGTTATGTGTGAAGATGCACACAGCTTTCACCAATAGACACAGCCGAGCAAGGGCCTCATCAAAAATCAAATCTCCTATGGCTCCCATTGCCGTCAAGTTGTCATTCAGGACAGAATGCTTAACTCTAGTACTATCTCTAAGAGGATTAAAACTAAGCAGGCCTCAGTCTTAGTCGGAGAGAAAGCTTGCCTTTAATCATTACACATATATAGGGGCCGAGTCCCAAATTGAATCCCTAAGATCATTACAAGTCAAGCGGAGTACAAGTCAGCTCCCCGCACGTGAAATGGAAAGTATTAGTGGTATCCCACCATCTCTTGGCCAAATTTTTCATCAAGTTCATACTGACATGACTAGACATCCTCACCCCTAGGAAGTCGACGAATACGATAGGCTCCAATAAACTTCTAGCAATATTTCCTTAGGGGATCAACCTAATCACCATCTCTAAGTTACTCCTCCTACCCCTATTTTTAATGGTTGAAGCTTGCAATAAAGCAATATACATATATGCATGTAAAAAAAAAAAAAGAAAAAAGGAAAATGACACTTAGAACACACAACCAATCTAAAGAAAAGACAAAACTGAAAAGGATCATTGTGAGATACTAACTGCTAGATGACCACTGTAAGAGGCGTGTCTCTTAGGATCTTGTAAGAGAAGTGCAGGGTTGGTGTTCTCCTTTGGCACGTTGTACGAGCGCCAATGTGACCCACTCAAGGAAAAGGGGGGACACGACGAGAGGAGGAAGATCCATGGAAAGATCCTGAAGCCATCACTACAAGAATGCTAAATTTGGCAAGCACAATGAAAAGCAAATAGGTAAGTCTAATAATAAAAAATGTGTGCAAAAAATAAGAAAAGGAAGATTTTTTTACTATTGCTATTATTATCGTTATAAAAAAAAATTACCATTGCTGCTAGTATTATTATTACTATTATTAAAAAAAATATTTTTTACTATTGTTATTATTACTATTATTAAATTTTTTTTTTTGCTAGTGTTATTGTTACTATTATTTTAAAAAAAGGGGAGGGGGGGGGGGGGCGCCTCACATTTGAGTGAGCAAAGTGAGGAGTGAAGTGTGTGCAGTGAGTGTAGAATGTCGACATTTATAGAGTTTTAGGATAATTAAAGACGAAATAGTGCATAGTAAAATGTGCCTTATAATTATCTAATTGCATAAAAATAAATTTTTAGCAATTTCAATTCAGAATCAAAATCTAAAAATTCCTATGTGCTCATGAGATTTTATCTACTTATAGGCATTTCATTTGTCTATTTCCTAGCCAAAATGCAATTTTTACATAAGAAAAATGAAAAAATTATGAACCTCAAAATTCACCAGTCTTCCAAAAATAGTCAAATCAAGTTGCAAAATTCACTAGAATTATCTCATTACAACCGGAATCATTTTCCAAACTCAAACCTACCAAAGTTTCGGGTTCACTCGCATCAAAACTGTTTAACTGATAGACAACTTTGATGAGGGGGCAGCTGTAAACTCTTATTTAGTACTTCCAAAATTAATTTTGAACTCTTCAAAATTGATCGAAGTATTCTTGGCACAATCTGATGCCTTTCTTATCCTAACTGGACCTTCTGTACCAGACAATATTTTTTCAAAACTGATTGGATTTTCACTTAGAGTAACTGCCCAGCTGCTCTAAAATTAATTTTAAGCCTATTGCCACTAACTGATAAGATTTTTGAACTTTGTAAATCCAAAAAATTGCCAAAAGCCTCCAAAACTAACTTGAGACACCTAAAAACTAACTTGAAAAAGACCTGGAAAAGCAAGTCGGACATGCCACGTGGTGTTGCGTTAGGCCGATGCAGATCTGTGTCTGAGGCAGTGTGAATCCACTTTAGAGAGTGATAAGTATATAATTAGCTATATTTTACCCCCTGTTTTTAGAGCATTTTATTGTTAAATTGAGTTTAATTTGTTTGTTTAAGTGTTTTTTAAAGTATTTCCAAGAATCTTTTATGTTCTATAATGCCTTGGTCAATTGAGTTGGAAGAGCGAATAAAAATCAAGAAACTGTGCATTTTTGGACAAATTTTGAATTAACACACCTAGCAATATGGGCGTGTCATAGCCCATGTCATTCCCGTATCTTAAGAGACGAGAGCTACATGTTCAAAGCATTGACACACCCAGCGACATAGGTGTGTTAGGCTAAATTCCAGGGTATAAAAGCTAATTTTAGATAGAATTTTGGGGATCTAAAATTTTATTTTGGATAGCAGTTTTCCTAAGGCCAATAAGAGAGTTTTGCAGCGATAATTAAAGGTGATGATCAAAGTTTTTCACATTTCAATTCGAAGATTGAAGATTCGAGTTGGGATTATTATTCATCCATTATGGATTGTTTGTTTTTTCTATCCTTTATCTTATATTCTTATTACTTTCTCATTATGAGCTAAATTCTTTATACCTAGATACTTGATGAATCCTATATTACTTTGTATGGATTGAAAGGATTTTTAATCAATTAAATCATTCATTGGGATTGATTTATCATTATAATTTATATTTGTTATTTCTAATTGTCAATTGCATGCTTGATAATTGAAATTAGTTTTCTTGCTAATTGTCTTGAGAAAGCTTAGTTAGAATTGATCACTCATAGAAGTTGAGAATTGATTGGGGTGCTAAAGATAGACCTACAAGATTCTTTGGTTTATAGTTCCTTGATTTTAATGTTGTTCTATTTAATTATAAATTGAGAAGAGTTTCCTTTTATAATACTTAGTAATTAAGGATTGAATTGCTTGAGAGAGGTTTCAATCTAACTTAGTGGAATGCCAATTCAATCTAATTTTTGATTTAGTTGAGTTTCGTTCATGAAATACATATAGGTTCTAGGAGGGTTCAAATATCTAGGTAGCTTCAACCATCAATTTTCCTCTTGTAAATCACTTACATTTCCTTGATTAAAGTTTTTAATTTAGTTTAGTTACTTTAGTTTAAATATTGCTCAAACTTTTGATCAACTAGACGATAGTGAATGTTTGGGTTAGTACTTGAACCTTGTCTCTAGTGGAATGATAACTCACTCACTACTGTATTACTTGTGCGATCTATGCACTTGTAGAATATACATCAAGTTTTTGGAGTCATTGCCAGGGATAACAGTTTTTAATATTAGCAATACAATTGAGATTGTTGATTTAGTTTTTATTTTTTTTGTGTTTAATAATTGTTCTTGCTTGTTGGCTATCATTTTAGGTACCTTTTTTTATTTATGACCAGAGCTAGTTCCTCTAATCTACTTGAATTTGATCCAAAGCTAGAGAGAACATTGAGACAAAAGTGAAAGGAGGAATGGGAACTAGCTTTGGTAGGAGAGGTAGCAGACCTGGATGACATTGATTTAGAAGAAGAGGTTGAAATAATGGCAGAAAACTAACCAAGAACCATGTAAGAATATGCAAGGTCCACTCTTAATGGGGCTGACTCAAGTATAAGGAGGCTGAAAATCATTGTAAACAACTATGAAATTAAGCCAAATGTGATACAGATGGTGCAGCAAACTTGCCAATTTGATGGCTTCCCAAATGAAGATCCTAACGCTCATCTTAAGAATTTTTTGGAGATTTGTGACATATTTAAGATCAATAATGTCTCAGATGATGCGATTAGGCTGCATTTCTTCCCTTTTTCACTCCAGGACAAACCAAAGAAGTGGCTTAAGTCTTTCTCAGCTGACACTTTTACTACATGGAATCAATTAGCAAAGAAATTCTTAGAGAAATACTTCCCACCATCCAAGACCACTAAGTTGAGGAATGACATCTCTTCCTTTCTTCAGCAAGATGCTGAGACTCTTTATGATGCATGGGAAAGGTTTAAAGACTTATTGAGGAGGTGTCCACATCATGGCCTTCCATTATGGCTCTAGATTCAAACCTTTTACAATTGTTTGAACTATGCAAGCAAGCAGTTTATCAATGCGATAGCTGGTGGTTCCATCAACAATAAGACACCTGATGAGGCAAGGGACTTGATTGAAGACATGGCTCTCACAAACTATTAGTGGTAAGTCCTTAGAGATTAAAGAAGGATTGGAGGGGGTGGTTCATATTAGGTGGACCCAATTGTCGCATTGACCGCTCAGCTTAAAGCCATGAATAGAAAAATGGACTCCCTAGCTTCATCTTTAGGGAATCAAGCATAGGTTTTGTTTTGTGATTAGTGTGGGGGTGGACAACAAAGTCAAGAATGCCAAAGTGGCAATAATTTTGCCAAGATGGAGTAAGTTAAGTATGTTGGAAATGTACCTCAAAGACAATAGAACAACCCCTACAGCAACACATATAATCTAGGGTGGAGGAACCATCCAAATTTCTCATAGAGTAATCAGTCTAACCCAAGACCTCTACCAATAGTAGCCTTAATACTAGCAAGCCCCACTTAAGAAGTCATCTTTGGAAGAGATGATGAAGAAATTCATTAAGTCTTCTGACCAGAGGCATAAGGCAGCTGAGATATCACTTAGGAATCAACAAGACTCCATTCATAATTTAGAGAATTAGATGGGCCAGATTGCCAAAATACTCAGTGATAGACCCCAATAAAGTTTGCCTAGCAATACCGAGGCAAATCTGAAGGAGCAACTTAAGGCAATCAGCTTGAAAAGTGGCAGGAGTTTAGAAGATGTTGAGAAGTAGAAAGTGATGGTACAAGTTGAGGATGACTAGGCAAATGGAAAGAAGTGTAAAGAAGAGGACGCAGTCAAGCCTACAACTGTGGTTCCAGATTACAAGTCTCGCATTCCTTATCTATCAAGGTTAAGACAAAATCAGACGGATGCTCAATATGGTAAGTTCTTAGAAATCTTGAAGAAATTACATATCAATATTCCCTTGGTAGACGCTCTTTTGCAGATGCCAAAGTATGCAAAATTTTTAAAAGAATTGCTGATCAAAAAGAGAAAGCTAGAGGAAGTATCCGTGGTCCAATTATTGGAGGAGAGCTTAGCGATTATCTGAAAACTACCAGAAAAACTCAAGGATCCAGGGAGTTTTACTATCCCTTACTTGTTAGGTAGTTTGCAAATTGATAGAGCTTTAGTAGACCTTGGAGCTAGTGTCAGCATTATGCCCTATAAGGTTTTCAAGAAATTGGGTTTAGGAGAACCAAAACCAACACGTCTGAGTATTTAGTTGGCAGACAAGTCTGTTATATACCCTAAGGGTATCATTACGGATGTGTTGGTTAAGGTTAGTCATTTTATTTTTCCTATGGATTTTATAGTGTTGGATATGGATGACAATTTTGAGAACTCACTCATTTTAGGTAAACCTTTCCTAGCCACAGCTTGGGCCATCATTGATGTCAATGATGGTAGTGAATCATATGATTGATGTTCTTCAAAAGAAATCTTTGGAGTGTGATATTTTGCAAGAAATTGAGAAGGACAAATTTCCTGCTATTGATGGGCCTTTGGTTCATGTTAAAGCTAAGAAAATAGAGGAGGCATCTGTGGGAAGAAAAATGAAGATGTTTAAGTTTAGACTAAGTAAGCAAATCAAAAGAAAATGGAAGTCTCTAACAAACGTTCAAGTTTGGTTGTTGAACTCTAAAGCCCTAAATTTTCTTCAAAAGCTAAAATTGAAATGTTTTGGACCCTTTGGGATTGAGAAATTGTTTGCATGTGAGTCAAGTGAGATACTTCAACCTAAAAAGGGTAAACTTCAAAATCATGCAAGAAAAATTCAACTTTTTGAGGTGGGGTGAGCAATCACCCTCAACGTCCATCTAAAACGACGTTAAAAAAGCGCTGGGTGGGTGGCAACCCTTCAATTTAAGTGTTTTTAGTTTATTATTATTTTTCATTATTTTTATTCTTATTTTTATTTTTATTTTTTTACTTTTAATTGTTTTATTTGCTTGGTGGTGTTGGTTTTTATGGTCAAGCAAGTCTGTTGAGAAGAGAGATTGAAATTTTGATCAAGTGTTATGGGGTAGGTGACATGCCCAGTAATATAGGTGTGTTGTTGAGCGTGTAATTACTTTTGATGTCCAGAAGCTACAACACGCCCAACAACACGGTCGTGTCAATGGCTGTGTCATTTAAGCAATCTGGCAATAGCTTCTACACGCTCAATGACACGGTCGTGTCAATAGCCATGTCATTTAAGCAATCTGGCAGTAGCTACAACACCCTCAGTGACACAGGCATGTCAGGGCCGATGCCATTTATCTGAAAATTCAAAAAAATTTCAGAAAGGTGACACACCCATCAATATGGGCATGTCGGTGCATATGTCGACGGGTTTTAAACCTAACCTGACCTATCTTAAACTTAATCCTTTCTCATTTTCTCTCAAATATACATAGATTTCTCTCAAATTTCTTCCATCCTCACACTCAAAATCTCACCCATAATCATTTTAGAGGGATTTTCGACCCTTAACAAGTGATTTCTAAGGGACAATATTGTTTTTTGGGCTTGCAATTTTCAGATTTGTCACCACTACTTTCTAGGTTTGAACTCTACACTCTTTTCTCTTAATTTCTGTATAAGTTCTAGGGTTTTAATCATGGGGTTTTGATGAATTTGTGCTTTAATCATAAACGTATTGTAATAAGTTTGTGTTTTGGCTTGTATTTAGGGTTAAACTTTATTTGTTTTTTTTGCAATTTTATTGTGGTTTAGTATGTGACTGTGTGTAATTCTATTTTTATGAATCCATTGTCATTCTCTTGGGTTTGTGTCACTATGGTTATGCAATTCACTATTATAATCTGTTGATATGTTTCTTGGATTGAGTTGCTTGCCTAGGTACCAAACTTTTGGCATGATCCATACTATGCCATTATATTGTCAAAATTTTACAGAACATGAGTTCATGCAAGCGACCATCTGCTAGACGGGCCAAGACTGTGCCCACCAAGAAGGCTGGGGGGAAGGTAGTTCAAGCCAACCTGCAGCTGCCCCAACCATCACATTTATAAAGGATCACAAATGCCTCAAGTTTACAAAAGAGGAGGATAGAAAGTAATTTGCACTGTTGGCAAACAAGAATTGTTTTCCAGCGTGGGTTTTAGATTGGGAGGCTTTGAACCAAAAGGGTCTTGCTAATAAGGTTCGAGGTTTGATACACCAACCGGGTTGGCAATAGTTCGTTGCCATTAATGAGGCAGCATATAGGGAATTAAGACTAGAATTCTACTGTACATTCTAGTATGAGAAGATAAAACTTTCATGGTTCAAGCAGACTATGAGGTTTAGATTGGGTGGCAAACTATTTCACTTGAGTAGTAATCAGCTTGGAGTGCAGTTAGGATTGTATATTGAGGAGGAGGTGGGGACTGATGCATATAGGTAGGCAGAGGTTGATTTTCCTAAATGTAATGTTGAGCTTGCTAGAGTTTGGGAGCGATTCACCTCAAGAGTAGGCCAGTATATGCCTAATGTGTCCAAGGCATCGAATTCACATCTTTTACTCATCGGGTGGTGCACAACCTACTAGCACACACAATTTCTACCCGACAGCACAGCACAGGAGTTGTGGGATTACAAGATGTTTTCTTTTTAAAGTCTGTGGTTGATGGGGTTCGGTGTAATGTTGCCCATACTTTCACCAACTTCTTTTACGAGCAGTCAAAGAAGGGATCGGTTGGTTGTTTGTATGGTGGGATGTATATTGCTAAGCTAGCTTGAGCATTGGGTGTGTTGGACGAGTGCTAGCCTATGATAGTGGATGGGAACCCAAAGCTACTTAGTATGGATACTTTGAAGAGGCTAGAACTGACGAGGACTGTTGAGCCACAGGCACCACTTGCTACTACTTTTGCTCCAGTTCCTCTAGTTCCCACTTCTGATGTGCCTCAACCTCAGCCGACTGATATTCCTAATCTGGTACCCACTTCTGATGCACTACCTATTGATGTTCCCTCTAGTGCAAGTGGACCCTCTATTCCAACATATTTTTAAATGCTTGCTTTCAGAGATTGAGGCTATACCATCGGTACTGTTCAAGACGACGACAAGAAACCTACAGAGTTTGAGTGCCAAATTTGTTGAATTGAGAGCAAGTTGGGGAATTTGGAGATTGATCAGCCGCACATGTGGGTTGCTTTGCATGACATGTGACAGTCTATGGAGTGACATCAGGTCTCTATTTAGGCAACCCTTGATTATGAGCGAGCACAGCAGACATGGCTTCAGGAGTCCATATTAGAGTTTTAGAGATCTCTGGGGTTTCAGCCACAACATTTGCCACCTCCATCATACCAGCCACCATAACATGTTGATGTCTCCGATGATGATGATGGAGATGATGATGAGATGGATGAGTAGTCCTATATTTTTTTTATCCTTTTCTTTTCTTCATTCTTTTCTTTATTTTTCTTTTATTTTGGATTACTGTACTCTATATATTATCTCTTATATTTTTATTTTTCTTTTATTTTGTTTTTATTTTTACTTTTATTGATCTTCACATTTTGTTTAGTATAGTCTCTCTTAGTTTATAGCTAAAATTGACATAGCAAGGCCACCAATCCAGCATCCATTCATTTTGATTCATGGCAATGACAGGGCAGTTTTCTCTCTCTATCCTTTTTCTTTTCTTTGAATTCAACACATTAGGGATAATGTGTAAATTAAGTATGGGGGAGGGGTGTTCATTTATTTATTTGTTTATTTATTTATTCTTATTGCCCTATTTTGTTTCAAGCAAGCTAAATTGTAACAATGGTATGAATTTGAATGATCACTCTTTAGCTCATAATTTGATGTTTTATCTATATATGACAACTTCTCATTGATGTTTGGCTCAGTTGACTTGATCATTTGCTAAGAATTGAGTGTAGTAGTTGCAATTAAGGAATTAAATTGATGAAATCTGCATTCTTGGAGTTTGAAACCTTAGTTAGATTTTTGAGCATATGTTGATTCCTTTATGACTTGAGTTAAGATTAGTAAGATACACTTAATATCTTAGGTTCCTTTACTATTTTTCTTGATAAAAAAATAATAAATAAATAAATTAATAGTACATTGCATAGGGAGCTTTGAAAATATTTCTATATTCCGCTGATTTTGACTCTTCTAACCAAAGGAGTTGGAATTATGAACAGTACTAGTAGCCATTTGGATTCGTGATTCTAGTTGAGTAATCAGGGGTCAGCATTACAAATGTTTACCTTCATGTCAAAAGGCTCATATGATGATTCAAACAAGTCAAGCTCCTTAATTAATTAAAAAAAAATTTGCAATAAAGGTGCAATTGAATGTTAAAGTCAATAGAAAATAGAGAGAGTAGTCAGGTGCCTAAGAACAAATCTTTCATCTCTTACTTTTGTTTCGCTTTTGTTTCTTTTGAATTGTATGCTCAATCTTTTAACTTGGGAATTTAGACTTTATGATAGTGAGTTTCATCTTTGAGTTTGAGGTTCTTTAATTTGAGAATCCTTTAATTTGACTACCACATTTGAGAATTGGTTTTTGATTAAGAATTTCGAGCCTTACTGATTTGAGTATTGTCAATCATTGTGTTTTCTTTTTGCTTTAGAGGGATTGTCCATTTTCTAACTGTTATTGTGATTTAATTTGCATGAGGACAAGCAAAAACTCAAGTGTGGGGGAATTTGATAAGTATATAATTAGCTATATTTTACCCCCTGTTTTTGGAGCATTTTTTTTTGTTAAATTGAGTTAAATTTGTTTGTTTAAGTGCTTTTTAGAGTATTTCCAGGAATCTTTTATGTTCTACAATGCCTTGGTCAATTGAGTCGGAAGCATGGATAAAAATTGAGAAACTGTGCATTTTTGGAAAAATTTTCAATTGACACACCCAGCGACATGGGTGTGTCACTACCCATGTCATTCCCATATCTAAGGAGGTGAGAGCTGCATGTTCAAAGCTTCGACATGCCAGCGACATGGGTGTGTCACTGGCCATGTCAGGCTAAATTTCATAGTATAAAAGCTGATTTTAGATAGAATCTCGGGGATCTGGAATTTTATTTTAGATAGCAGTTTTCCTAAGGCCAATAAGAGAGTTTTGCAATGATAATTAAAGGCGAAGATCAAAGTTTTTCACATCTGAATTTGAAGATTAAAGATTCGAGTTTGGATTATTATTCATCCACTATGGATTGTTTGATTTTTCTATCCTTTATCTTCTATTCTTATTACTTTCTCATTATGAGCTAAATTCTTTATACCTAGATACTTGATGAATCCTAGATTACTTTGTATGGATTGAAAGGATTTTTAATCAATTAAATCATTCATTGGGATTGATTTATCTTTATGATTTATATTTGTTATTTATAATTGTCAATTGCATGCTTGATAATTGGAATTAGTTTTCTTGCTAATTGTCTTGAGAAAGCTTAGTTAGAATTGATCACTCATAGAGGTTAAGAAATAATCGGGGTGCTAGAGATAGACCTACAAGATTCTTTGGTTTATATTTCCTTGATTTTAAGTCTGTTCTATTTAATTATAAATTGAGAAGAGATTCCTTTTATAATACTTAGTAATTAGGGATTGAATCGCTTGAGAGAGGTTTCAATCTAACTTAGTGGAATGCCAATTCAATTCGATATTTGATTTAATTGAGTTCCGTTCATGAAATACATATGGGGTCTAGGAGGATTCAAATACCTAGGTAGCTTCTACCATCAATTTTCCTCTTGCAACTCACTTACATTATCTTAATTAAAGTTTTTAATTTAGTTTAGTTACTTTAGTTTAAATATTGCTCAAACTTTTGATCAACTAGACAATAGTCAACGTTTGAGCTAGCACTTGAACCTTGTCTCCAGTGGAATGATAACTCACTCACTACTGTATTACTTGTGCGATCTGTGCACTTTCAGAATACATCTCAGAGAGGAGTGGCGGCTATGTTTCTCCGAGACAACGTTCACATATCTCTGACGAGGAGCTGCGTCAGTCTGTGCAGAGCCGCGCCTGTTCTGTCCACCCTGCCTGAATAAAATGTCCAAAATGCTCCCATCTAATTTTTTTTTTTAGCATTTTTTAGCCTTACCCTTTATGTCTTTTCACATTTTCACTTCCCAAATCATCCTCATGTTATTTTCCTATAAGTAACCCTTCCATTTCCTCATTTCAAAAACACACCAAAGTTGATATTGATTGCTCTATTTCAATTTTTCTTCTTCTTCCTCCATCCACTATCCAATTAATTAATTAATCATTTTAATTAATTAATTTCCTCACCCAAACCAAGTTAATTAATCATTTTAATTAACTAAAATCTTTTTTAATTACTCAAAAGCTAATTAATTAATTAATCTTTTTCATTAATTAATTACTTTCTTTTTTAAATTAAATTAAAAAATATTATTTACTCATCCACTATTTTAATTAATTAATTCACTCACTAGTCATTTTTTAAATCATTAGTCAAATCGCCTGGTCCAATAAAATGACACTTTGGTATGGCAAAAAAATTTTTCCATCTCGTCCACCAAAATCTAAGATATTTTCATAAACTCCGTCCTCAAACCAAAAATCATTTTAATCAATCAGTAAACCCCTCCACTAATCGTGGAATCAACTATGTGGGTTTTGATCTCATTCAAAGGGGCACCTAGGCACATTTGGAATTTAAATCCAAACTTCATATCCAATTTTTTGAATTAAATTTATTTTTCATTTTAGTAAATGTAATTAATTATCTTTTTTTTTTTAATGATATTTGTAAGGGAATATGTGGTCTTCCTAGAATCTTATAAGGGCTAGAAAAAATATCCTAATCTTTTTTTATCAATGTAATTATCTTAATGGGAATTAATGAATGATACATGATTCTCCTAAATCCTTAAGGATTAGAGGGAACACTCTCCTTAATTTATGTATATTTATTTCAATTGTTTTGTTAGTTTGCATATACCATGCATTCATGTTATGCCATATTCATGCATTTTATTTACAATTACCATCTTACAAGTGTCATTCATGAAATTAATTTTTCAAAGTCAAATTATAGTTAAGAGCCAAATTTAGATTATTTAAAACAAAAATTCTTAGTCCCCGAACTCAACCTAGTTTGAGGCTAGTGATTTTATCCTTGGGTAAATTAATTGAAAATTAATGAAGTTTTTTCTTAATTTTCCCATTTAAAACTAAATTAGGGTGGTGACTCCCAAAAATCATTTTCAAAATCAATCAAATCCGAACCTGAGGGTTCCATCGTGAGTCTAAACCCAAATGAAAATCTCGATTCCCTCTAGTGGATTGAGTTAGTGCTTGGGTAAGGCCTCACAGATGCCTAATCATAATAAGTTTGACCCATGGACCACATATGAACTTACCTTCTGGAGCCTTCTTCAGACTCTTCTAAATTTGATTAGACGAACATTTACAGCCATTATGATGATGATGAGATGATATAATGAATTTATCTCCTTCCCACGAGCCCATTAAGATGTGACTATTTGCTATGCTAGAGTGTTAGAGCATTTTTTTTTTTTTGATTGTTGAGTTTAGCAATATGGGTGTATGATGTTTGTGTGTTTCATTTGATTTCACATCTGACTTCTTTATATCTCAAGTTATGTTAAATTATGTTTGAAGATTGTTTGAATCAGGAAATAAGACTAGAGATAATACCTCAGTGTGTGTTAAATAGGAATCTTGTGTGATGTACCCACCTTTTTTGTTAAATTAATGTTCATTGTATGAATGTAATTTATGTGTAGTAGAAGGTTTTCTTTTTGAGATTAAATTGTGATGTTATGGCAGTCCACGTAAGATTTAGTTGATGGTGAGTAGTTGATCTTAGAATAAGTCAGAGGAGAAACCTATGGTTCAGTTTTATTCCCTTAAATTTACATACTAGTAGGTATAGTGCGATAAAATATTATATAGTTGATTAGTGATGTAACAACCCAATTTTTTGTAAGTTTATGAATTTTATTTTAATAAGAAATATGATTATTTTTTGGTAAGTTTAAGGAATAAAAATATTTTAAGAAATAAAATAAAATACAATTTAAGAAAATATTTTCATACAAATTTATTATTTTAATTTTGAAAGTATTGTGAAATAAATATGTTATTTTGTTGGGTTTATAATAATAATAATAATAATAATAATAATAATAATAATAATAATAATAATAATAATAATAATAATAATAATAATAATAAAGATGATAATATTAATATTAATAGAAAGATAATAATAGAATATATTATATAAATTATTAAGATTTCATGTATATAAAATGACAAAAAAAGAAATTATGTATGTATATGTTATAGATAGAAAATAGAAGAATGAAAGGAAAGAAAAAAAAAAAGAAAGTCAAACAGAAGATAGAGTCCAGGAGAGAGGAAGGGAGAGACAGAGCCGAGAGAAAGAGAGGTGGTGAGCTAAGCTCCAGCCGGTGGTGGGCTACACCACCACCACCTAGCCACTCCTCTACCTCTGGTGACCACGAGGTAACCAAAAGCAGCAAGAGAGGAAGCCGAACGGTGGCAGATGTGTAAGGAAATCCTTTGCCGATGCTGAGGGTTTGAGCCATGATTTCCAACAATTTTGGCGGTAGATAAGGGTGGTTTTGGTGGATATAGAATGGCCTCATCATGGGCTATTGGTACCTGGCTCATTGGTTGAGGATAACTAGAGAAGGAGATCAGAAATTGAGCCATTAGATCTTTTGAGGCATTTTCCAGCGGAACGGGGGAGCGTGGCAGCAAGTAAGGTGTATATCTATGTTTTTGGCATTAAGACAAGTGAAACGGCATCAACTATGCTATTGTCCACCATCTCCAATAGTGGCACGTCGCCGATGAGTGACTTCACACGCCACCAGTGATAGAAAGTTCCAGCGGGTCGTTCTTCGCACGTACGATTCAGTTCTGAAGCTAGATTTGAAGAATTCAATTCTGGTGAACCTAGAACACATTCTCGTTAAATTAATTCCAATGTTTAAAATGAAATTAAATCATTAATGGTTTCCTTTTAATTATATAGTTGATTATTTGTAAATTATATGAATCTTTAAGTTATTTTAATCAAATATTAAGATGAGATAATTATATAAAATATTAGTAGTTTTATTAGTGAGATTAATGAGTTAAATAAATATTAAGATAAGATGGTGGATGGGATTAGTTGTTGTATTGGAGGTCCAGGTTGGACAATTGAATTGCGATGCTTATTAAGTTGAGAATGTTTGTTGATTTTTAAGTGATTAGTCCAATTTTAGGGGAAATACTACCGAATATTCGTTAGAATTACAGGAAATGTATAAGAATAAATTTATAGAGGACTTAATTGATAAAGATTTGATGAATAGATTATAATAATAACAAATAAAGGATTGAATCATAATTAATATGTGAATTGGGATTTTACATGTAAGAGGAATTGAGGCAAGAAAAGTTGAGTTGCGTGCAAGTGAGATGGGTTGTACCTAGCTAGAGGATATTGCGAGAAAGGTGAGCAATTAGAATCCTATTTTCTATTGTGAATTTGATATCGAAAACTGTATCATTGTAAAACCACCTTGCATGAAACTTCTATCCATTTGAATTTCCTAATTGCTATGAGAATCCCAAATAATAAGTCCATAAAAGTTTTTTCATATGATTATTGCAAATATATATATGATTATTTGATTTCTTTTGATAATATAATTGAGCTACATATATATGTTTATTATGATTTTAAAAGTTATAACGTATTTACTAAAATAGTTATTAATGATTTTATAAGTGTTAAATGAGATTATGGTTTTGTTTATGATTTTAAAAGTTATATATGTTTATGTTGATTTTATAAGTGTTGAATGAATTTGCTATTAACGAGTGTTGAAGTATTTTATAAGAATATTTGCAAGCTCCTGTATGAGCACTTAAATTTGATAAATTCTCTTATAAAAGATGTGATATTTTATTATTTTTCCCTATATGGGAAGTTATATGCTAGTGCATTGTTATATGTTTATTAAAGTTACTTTTATTTGATTTTCAAACTTTCAAGCAGAGATCCCCTTATCTGGTGTGGGGAACACCGGGCAGTGTATACTATAGTGACTCCAGCTAGGAGGAGGTATGATCCTAGCCACTTGGCTTGGCTTGCTTGGCATAAGAAGTATGGTATTGTTCTGCAAGAAAAGCCTCTACCAATAATGTGATTATGATAAGATGCATGGATCAAATCCGCATTCAATTATTGTAGACCAGATCTTTGCTAATGATATAATATGATATGATAGTGTTTTATGAATGATGTTTTACAAGATAGTACAAGATGTATGGCAAATGCTCTGCAAGAAGAGCTGCCATTATTGTAAAAGATTTTAAAGATGATTACAAGATAAAAGAAGTTTTGAAAAGTATTTCATAAGTTGTATTTACAATGGCATTTGAATTGAATTTCAAGTTATTATTTATTTAAAGAAAGTATTTAAAATGTAATATTAGTTATATGAAATCTTATTTGAAATGTGTTACTATTTATTTGAAAGTATATTTGAAACTATAGTTAATTACTGAATTTGTATTTGAAGTGAAATTGCAAATTCTTTGTACTTAAATGATAAGTTTCAAATGTATTAAAGTATTTGTTATATGACTCGACTTTCAAAAAGTGTAAATAGTTGTTGACATTTGATAAATTAATTTCAATAATAATATATGTTTTGTGCTATTCAATATAAAGATTTAAATATCTTATTGATACTTGATTTAAGTTTCCAAAAGTATTATTGATAATCTCTGTCATTCATTTCTCCTATCAAATAGTATGTTTATATATATATAAGTCAGCCAAACATCCTCCTTGTTAACATACCTTGAACACCGAGCCATGTGAACTATATAACATGATTTTTACTCAATGAGTCATAAAATCACTCCCCTTTTCCCAAAATTTTCTACAAGAGATTTAAAAATGATTAGTTTGAGCTGAAGTATGAGTTTCGATTGGAGGTGGCATATGTGTATGAGTAGAAGTTTCTTTGAAGATATTTATTATATTATTTATATGCAAGTACGTATATGTTTGTTTACTTGATCCATAGAAATTGAAGTTTTAGTTGTATTGATTTGTAATAAAATAATATGTTTATGTAAGAATGAGAAATATGTATGAATTAATCAATAAATATCAATGATGATTAATAAGAAAAGTGCATAGAATTGTATTATGAGATGATTATTGTGATTCGCATTATGATCTTGCACATTGTTGATGTGATTATTATAGTTTGGTTGCTGGATACCATAATGGTTTTGATAGCAGGTGATGGGTTCTAAGGGTTTTTAGTGCCCTTATGGCCACCTATGCCCTAGGACTGTCCATCCCAAAAGTGGGATGTGACAAGTGATATTAGGTTGGTCCTTTGATAGGTTGGCTCATGCCATTTCAGACATAACCCCATTGAATTGTAGGGTAGTGATCTGGCCAATCATTAAACCTCATCTAAGTAGAGGTTAAGTCTGAAATAGTTTTTAGAAAGCGAATTATGTTTTAGAAATCAATAGAATTCTTTTAGTGACCTTGTTAAAAGTGGAATGTTATTATGAATTATAGAATTAAGAAGTTGACAGAGTAATTATTCTATAAGCATATATTGGTGATTTCAAAGTAATAGAATAAAGTGTGTACTTGAAGTATATTGGAGAATTAACTAGAGTAGGTAAGAGTAATTAACTATTGATAAATTATGAGTAAGTTTATAATGATTACAATGGTTTAGAAATTTCATAGATTTATAAGACATTAATTGGCATTACAAGTTGTTGACTTGCATGATTGTGAGTTTTATTAAAGTTGAGTATGTAAAGCATAAACTAATAAAATTTTATGAGTGGGTGTTACGTTTTGTAAAATGAAATGGAATGTATAATGAGGTATTAATTTAGATTTTAGAACTTATAAGAAGCAAAATTGAAATCATAAATTAATGATAGGTATAATCATCTAGGGTATGATATATGAGAATATTTATTAAGTTTAAGTATATTCTTAATTGATGAATGGGCGGAGTGTGAACCTGATACATGTCAATGAAACATTGAATATGATAATATTCACTTGGGGTTATTAAAGACTAGGTAATGATTTTTGAGGGGAAGAAATTTTGTTTAGTAATGAAGTGGAGTTATTATTTAAGAATATATAAGAAATGTATACTTAAAGTTGAAATGAATCCAGGATGACATTGAATTGGAAAGACATAAGAGTTACATAAATATTTTATTAATCATCAATTGTATTAGTAAATTCATTATTTCATACTAATGAGTTAGGTTGATTAGTAATATGGTATAAATGATATGTTAGTGAAGGATTTAAACAAGTAGAATATGATTATTGCTCGCAGATAATTGAGTAACTATCTTATGGTGAATATATTCATTTTTTAAAAATGTTAAGTATGTAAATTGCTAATTGATGTATAGTATGGAAATGGAATAAGATAGGATTACAGGGAGACTATAAGTATGGAATTATTAATTTTGAGTTATTTAGAATTAACAGTTAAACTCTTATATGACCTATGTAATGGGTAATGAATGGTATTGATGAGTAATGTGTTAATATTGATGTTAACATACTATTGATGTTAACATAAGAAACAAGTATGCTTAAGATTGTAATTGACTTGATGTGAAATTAAAGGTTGTATTGATTATATTTAAGGCTGATTTGAATGTTTAGTATCATGATTTTTAGTAACTTATAAGATAACTGCATAGTTACTGTGATATATTGAGTGTAGTTTTAGATAGTGTGTCATAGTGCACAATGGAAGCAAAGTGAAAAGGTTTGGTTCAAGTGTTTAATGCTTGTCTTGATTTGAAAATTTGAGGACAAATTTTATTTGAAGTGAAGATTGTAATAACCTGAATTTTATTTATTTTATAAAATCTTATTTTACATGAAAATATTATTATTTAATTATTTTTGCTAATGTGTAATTGGAATTTTCATTTTTATTTAACTTTGGATTTTTATGATTTGAAAAAGTATATTATTAACCGTAATTTTATTTACATGTTAGAATATATGAATATAATTGAAGGAAAAATTTATATTTATTTAGTTATGAAAATATCATAGTTGTTATTTTGAAAAAAAGTATTGGTTAAATCAAATTTTATTTTTATCTTATTGATATAATTGATATTAGAATAATTATTAATATTGTAATATCTTGAATTTTTTTCTAAATTTTAAGTAAATATTTTGGGGTATATTATTTAATTAAATGCTAAATATTAAATTGAGATTCAAAAGTTTAAATTAAACTAAAATTAGATTATTATTATTATTATTATTATTACTACTACTACTACTACTACTACTTAAGCAATCTAATTGGTCTAAGACCAATCAGATGCTGCCCCTTCCTCCACATTCAGAAGTGAGGGAGAGAGAGAGAGAGAGAGAGAGAGGGAAAGGGCTGTCCAGCCTTACCACGCAACATACGCTTGCTAGGGAGAATGACTAGGCATGGGCGAGCTGGTAGGAGGAATTTTGCCGTCACACGCTGCCCCTCAAGCGTCCGCTGGTTAGAATTTTTTATAACAACCCATATCCACCCTAGGAATTTTCATGATAAATTGCTTGATAACTAATAAGGTTAAGTATGTGCTTGTGTGGAAATTTGTGATCTAAGTGATTGATGAGTATGTGGCATATTAAATTAATTTTAATATGCATAATATGTGTTGCTATTGTGAAATAAATGATTTACATGAAGTGCATTTGCATAAAAGAATTTATTTTAAATAAAATGAATTTTCATGCATAAAACAATTTTTAAGCATAAAATAATTTTATGGGTATTTTTAAAATATTTTAAAATAAATATTTTTGAAGAAAATATTCCAGAATTAATAAGAAAAATATTCCTTTTATTTTAATTCTTATTCAGCCAAAAATTTAAAGGAAAAGCCCAGATACCCAAAAGCCCACTACACCAAAATCCTCCTAACCTAATTCATTAAAGGTATTAGTGGAAATTTCATCCAAATATATATTCTAAAATTGAGCCAAACCAGGGTTTCTAGCAGCCATTCTCTTATTCTTTCTGTATCTTGGTAGAAAATTCTCTCAAAATATTTCTCTCTATCGAAATATTGAAGACACCTTTCCGTTTCGCGATTTCTTGACCATAATCATAAGTTTTTATTCTCTTTTGATTTCTAAACTAATTTCTATGAAATAAATTATCAAAAAATTATTTTGAACTGTTTGATTACTGATTTTTATAGATTTAATTCTGTTTGGGTGAGTTTTTGGGAGAGAAAATTTATTTTCTACCGAAAACACGATTCTTTCCGCAAGATTCCTCCAAAGGTGAATTCTATAACTTAAAATCACAATTTTTATGCATAAACATCATAAGGGGGGGGGGGGGGGGGGGCGGGGGCTGATTTGTGTATGGTTGTATTCTAAATTGATTTTTTATTTGTTTTGATGAAAAATATTGGATTAAATAATATTTTTATATATTTCTGTGATGACAGGAAAGTTTCGAAAAACAAAGGAGTTCAAGATTTTCGTGTTAGAACTTGGAAGTTGGAAAATTTTATTCTTGCATGGACACATGGCTGCCGATTTGTATGAAGAAGTGTTCTAATATGATATTTGTTTTGTTTAGATGAAAAATAATGATTTGAATCATGTGTCTGTTTATCACTAAAATGAATGAAATGCGCGGAAAGTGCGGAAACTCATGATTTTTCACCTAAGCCTTTAAACTTGGAATTTTTTTGCATAAACCCTACCTATGGCTGCCGAATCATATAGGGATGTGTTCTAAACTGATACTTTCTATGATTGAATGAAAAATAATAGTTTAAACAACCTGTTTGCATATTTCTGAAATGACCAGAAAATACTGAAAATAAGAAAACTTATGGTTTTGTGCTCTATGATTCAAAAGTTGAATTTTTGTGTATAAATAACACCAATAGTGGCTGATTCTATGAATTTAAATTCTAAAATGATTTTTGTTATGTTTACATGAAAAATCTTGGTACAAACCATGTTTTTACATATTTCTGAAATGGACGGAAAGTACGAAAAGAAGAAGAATTTGGTTTTTACCTTGATGATGCATTCGGCCTATATAAACATTTTTGTCCCAATGTTTATAAATTTTATGTGATATGTTTTGATGATTGTTGACATGTATGTACGTATAATGAATCATAAAATTGCATGTTAGTGGAAGGTATGATCCTAGATGAGCTTAAATGTATTATGGTATACTTAAGGTATCTTGACCTTATATTGTGATTTGAATGCAAATGTGATTAGGGAATTTGGAACTAGATGTTATGATGACTTGATGATGAACATATGGTTATGAGTTAAAGAAGTGAAAGAGATCATAAGAGTTAAGCATAACGCTTGAAAGGATAATTGTTAAGTTGACATGAATGGAAGTGTAAAGTGAACTAAGATAATTGTTAAAGTGAATTGATATTGAGGTAATGATATTGTGATGACCCTAAAAAGGTATTGATATGATTATAATGTGTTGTCATGAGAGCCTATAAGGCCTAAGTATGCTAGACTTTTAAAGTCAATGTGCTATGTGCAAGTGATGAGTACACCTATGTGTGGACTCTAAGTGTATGTGTATGCTATATATGCATGGGTAGTTATAGGATAGGAGTATCATGAGTAAATAAATACTAACTATTAAATCAAATATTATGTTAGAGTTTGAGGAGCTTTAGAAGTGCAAAAGGGACTACGTGTACTAGGAGCAAAGGAACCCCAAGGTGAGTAAACATCGTATTCATTCTTCAAGTGTGTGCAAATGCCACATTCATGTTATAAGTGTGAACAACATCATGTTGTATTATAAGAATATGATATATTGTTATGTGAGCCTTTGTAATCTTTAAAACCTGAGTTCTTTTTATTCTAAATATTATTACATGAATTCTTTAACAAACTTGGGTTGCTAAGGGACATTTGGTCTAAAACTATTTTGTTATCCAATGAGAAGATTCTTGTGATTGACACCCTAACTTATATTCTTTCTGGAACTACACTACCATTGTATCATTGTTTGAAAGCTAAACCACTATTGTTATTGAAATATATGTTATTGTTGCCTTATGTAATATTGTTAATTGTGTTTACTAATAGCTCTAGCTATGGTACCTTTTACCCTTATGTAGAATCCTTATGCCGATGCGGGTAATCATCGAAACCTATGCACATGGTCTTAACCCAATGGATAGGGGTAGTCTATCCACCTCAGCTAGAAGGGGCAGTTCTAGCCGTGGGGCCTGATAAGCTTCATGCCTTATATGTGATAGGAGTTGGAATTTGGTATAAGGCCACCTCTCCTTAATGTGTTCGACTGATAAAGCAATAGCCTTCATTCACTATGTGTTATAAGTGTGATTTTTACAAACCTGTCAAATTGAAACCTTGCTAAATTGCAACCTAATTTATGAACTATAAATCATGAACTATGTGTATAAGCTATGTGTTTCCTTTTCAAAGGAATATGTGTTAATGTATGTGCCTTTTCGTTTACTCATTGAGATCATCTATCTCACCCCTTTTTCCTTGTGTGGTTCCAGGTGAGCAAATGTGAGGAGGCAAGGTGATGGCTCAAGCATTCTACTTCGCTTAGGGAATTCCTTGTCCAAGTTATCAATAATAGAATTTATATGAAGTCTTGTCATTAGATGCTTCGGGAATGTTGATTGATACTTATCGAGATATATTATTTTCTTATGGATTTTATATGTAATGATTTATTTTCAGTCTTCTGCAATTTATGGTATTCATCTAAATGTTCTAAATGAGTTAATGAAAGAGGTTTTGGTAAGATCCTAGGCATGATTTGTTTATATGTAAATGGGTTCTACAGGCGTGGGTGACCTTATATCTCCCCATGTTCTCTCATATCTAAGGTTGGGATGTGACATTTTTTGAGCTCAATTCTGGCTGATTCCGATGTCTATTTCAAACACCAATGGAGTCTTCTCCTTTTGAGCTTCGTTTTGGTACCTTATTTATAAATTTTGGTTAACATTTTATTTTGACTAGAAACTAGGGAATTCCCAGGCTACCGACGTCCATTTTGGCGAGCCTCTGGCGAGCAAGGGAAAGTGGTGAATATTTTCATGCTCCTCACTTCAAGACGAGTTTATCAACTTAGATTTGTCATGATCAGTCACATCTATGTTTTTCGGTGAGCTTTACCGACAATTCTATGTTAGTTTCCGATGTTTATTTCTATAATGAAATTGGTTAATTTTTCATTTGTTATTTATTTATGAATTTAATAATTAATTATACTTAGCTGAATTAATTTTGGAAATTATTAAGAATTCTATAAATTAATTGAAAGTAATCTTATGAAAATAAATTAAATTGATAAATGGATATTATGGCAATGTTGTTGGATTAGAGACTAAGAGTAGTTGTATAGTTGTGGTTGATTATATGAAACTTCATTAATATTTTGGAAGTGTTATTTCTCTATTATAATTGAGTAAAGTTCTAGTTTTAGGAGAGACTTTAACGAAACTTCAATAGAATCTTAAGAGTCATTTATGTAGCCTTAGAAATGAATCATTTTCTTTCTAATAATTTCATTTGTTATTCAGTGTTGGTGTCTAAGGCATCCTTTTTATCACTAGATGTTTCACTTTAGGAGGAAAGTTAATTAGACGCTTTGTAAAATTAGTGAGTGATACTATCTATTATACTTTCTTGTTTTTCATGCATTTACTTTTATTATATATATATATATATATATATATAATTATTATTATTGAATAGGAGCATATCAGCATTTGACTGTGATTGATGAATTAATAATTGTTGATGCATAATTGTTTGTGATTGATGGATGGGATTGGAATGTCACAGTGCCACTTAGCAATGTGAATTTGGTTATGATGATTGAGATAAGATGAGTTAGGACTAGTGGCTCATGATTGGAGACCTACTCATCACCTCATTGCAACTAGTTAGATTAGCATTGCTGGGATGGCTTCGACCTTAGTATTGGATTAAGAGACAGTATTGGATTCAGAGAGCCAAGATAGGGGGATTGGCTCCTCATATTGAGGTTTAGCATGGCATTATGGATTGTATTTCATTCTTGTTTGTTTGTGTGATTTACTTGTCTCTGTTACACGATGCACCGGCATGAGCATTAGTTATCCGTATATAGGACATGAGGTTAATATATTGGTTAGTATCATCCATTGAGTCCAATGCTCATTCTTGTTCCAATTATTTTTCTTGGCCATGATGATGAGCTCATGAAGAAATTTTTAACTGAGTTTTCTGCTTTTATTCTTGCACAGTAATATGTATTCCATTAAACTTAGTAGTGTATTAATTTATTTTTGATTTGTCTTATTATTCTAGAACTCCGCAATGCTATCCCTGTTATCTATAATTGAATTTAGTTGTCTTTTGTAAGCTTCTTTGGGATGTTGTGTGCCTTGTTAAGTCAAATCTTAATTCAATTTTGATATTTAAAATAGTTGATTTATTAAATTAGAATGGCATCCAATAGATGATGGAATAAGTCTACCTAACCTATGGGCCCATAATTCTGTTCTAGAATGAAAATAATGGTTGATTAGATGGTTTATTATTTTGTATGTTATTAGGCTTACTACCAACACTAGTAGCCATGTATATCACGTGTCCTTGGGTTCAAGACATGACAATATACACACACACACACACACACATGACATTAAAAATTTTAATATTTTTATATTATCAAAATATTTACAATCAGATATATCTAATATATTAAGATATTTTTTTGAATTGGTTCGAAGACTTTTGATCCAAGGATCAATAAAAAAATTAATTTTTCAATTTATTACCTCAACAAAAAAGAAATTAGAAAAATAATTGAAATTAGTAATTTGAATACAAAAGAATAAGTAGAAATATTTATTGATTGTTTAATTTTTTAGAAAAAATTATAAATTTTTTAGAAAAATTATAAATTTTTTTGAAAATGATAAAAACAAAAATAAATATAAGAAGTAGCGAAAAACAAATAAATATATAGAAATTTAAAATAAATTGGTGAAATAAAAATATCTTTATGAGAGTAAAAATAATATATTAAAATAAAATAATAAAAAACTGTAAATCTAATTATAATTAATAATAGTTCTATTTTCAATTATTTTTAAGAAAATTAAACTTATATTCCCATTTAAAATTTAAGATAACAAAACAAAAGCTTGAAATTTAAAAGCTAAAATTAAAAATTAAAAAAGAAAAAAAAAACCAAAAGCTTTTGAAGTCACTGTTATAGAACAGTGACCCATGGATCCCATTTAAAAGTTAAAATTAAAAAATTAATAATAAGAATCCAATTTTTTTCTTTTTTAGACTCAATAAAAGAAACTCAATTCACTCAAAACATTAGCAAATAATACATCCACTCCATGTAATCTGGCAAAGAAGTAGCAGCTCTTACAAGAACATGAGCTACTTGCTTTGCAGACCGCTTAATAAAACAAAGCACACATTATGAAAATGCTTGGCTATTTCCTTAAAATCATCAACTAAGAGCTTAAAAGCATAATGAGACAAATAACCTTATAGACCTTGAACAACTTGCAATGCATTCAGTTCAACTACTAAATTATCCCATCCTTTCTCCTTCACCCAACTCAGAGCCTCACACATCCCCATAACCTTTGCTTCCTTAGGAGCAAAATTACCAACTAGCAGCTGCAACTTTGCTGCAATAAAACCCCTTCCTTCGTCTATAAGAACACAACCATAACCTATTTTATCGCTTGTAGGGAATGTAACATCATCTATTCAGCTTTAGCATGCACTATGGAGGCTTTTTCCATATAGCACTAGCTTCATTTCTTGAAGAAACTAGGCAAGAATAAGATTTGTGTAGCTCACCACTATGATAAGAAGGTATAAGAAAAATCAACAATTTAGGAGGCTTGTAATGGTTTATTCTTCCATACCATATTATTGTGATAGTTGCAAATGTTCCAACAAGTCATAACCAAAACAGAACAATCTTCCTTGCTCAAACTATTAAAATTTGAAATTAACCAATTCATAAAAGAACCATCCCCATTTGTTCTAACACTAATAACTAAACACTTCATGCAAAAACACAATCAATAAGAATGTGAAAAATGGATTCATATTGGATTGAGCAAGTAGGACATATTAGAGGAACTTGAACATGCATCAAAATGAACAAATCTACAGTAGAGAGACACAACATACATGCACGCTATAAAATTTTTTTAACCTTTGGTGGAATGTTGAGATCCCCCAATTTAGTCCAATTCATATTTCCTAACAATTCCAGCTCACTCATATGCATTACACTATACAAGATTGATAAGGTCTTGTGGTTAGGCGTTCCCCCTAACAGAGGTTGGGTACTCTCACCCTACCCATAGGATTAACCAATTACATAAGGTCTGATGCATTTTCTCACACTAGAGAGGATTTATGTTTAATAATAGGCATCAATAGAAAGGCACATACAAGGTCTATATTAGAAATTCAATGGAAAATAGAATGGTATATCAATGCTTCTCATCATTGGTCACAACATAGGACCAATGTAGGAGGCTCACGATAGTCAAATGCCTTACAAGAAGAATATGGGATTCTAAAGGTTAAATAATCAATGGGTAATAGATATTCAACATCAAATCAAAATGTATGTCAATGGGTGGTAATTCAAACAATGGTCATAAACAAGTATGGCACAATCACATCATATTATTAAGTAGCCACCTTGAACTCCTTTGCTTTTATTAGTGTTCAATCTTGGTTAAAATAATGTCCTTAATGGTCTTAAGCAATGTCTTTGCTCTTGCCTTGAGATTCTACACCCATATTATTTTAATTATATATTAATTAGTAACTAATAATGTTACCAATCATAACTTATCTATCCTATTCTTGTTTCATTATTTCAACTCATAATGGAGGTATGTCAATAATGCTACATTTATACATATTCCCATTTCCAATCATTTCTAAGCTTAATTTCTTATTCCATTCCATGAATTCGAGTTTTAATCTCAAAATCCCAAAATTGATCCATAAACCCTAGAATTTAGGAAAAACCATAAAATTTTCTTTTGAACCACAAATTGATCATAAATTCATCAAATTAATGCTTGAACAATTAATTCCCATAAATAAATTAAAATTAAATCACTTTGATTCATAAAATCCTAACTTGTCCCATTTAGGGCAAATTTGAGGAAAACCTATAATTCCTTATCAAACCCTCAATTAATCATAGAAATATGAAATTAACATAACAAAGAGCTTATATAATCATTTAAATATCAAAAACAAGCATTAGAATACTAGATCCCCCTTTTTAGCTAAGTTATGCCATTAAGATTTTCAATACTTAAGCCAAGCTTCCATAATTCATTTTGACACTTTCAAATCATTTTTCTCCACCAAAAATAACCTTAGATGTTTTCAATTAAAGTTTAGAAAACTTATTTGACAATTTCTTATGTTGGCCGAAATTCCCTTATGATGGAACTTTGGTGATTTTCATGCTTTCTTTACCTATCTTCACATTAATCCTTAAATTTTCAAGTTAAATTTCTATATTCCATTTAAGAGCATCTAAAACAACCATCTCTTATATATTTCCCTATATGGCTAAATTATATACATGAAGAATTTGAGGAATTTTTGCAACTAAAATACCAAAATCATACTTGGAATAAAGAAATGAGAGGATGAATGTGATTTTTTTTATCTCGGGTAACTTTGATTTGTTAAGATTCTTTGTTAATGTTAATATAGAGAGAATTTACTTTTATTGGTGTGAATTTTTGGTGTAAAGATTGCAAATAGTGTACATGTAAATAAATTTGCATATATATATATATATATATATCTCTCTGTGTGTGTGTGTGTGTGTGTGTGTGTGATAAGTGCTTAACTGACTACATTTTATCCCTTGTTCTTATTGTATTTTATCCTTAAATTGAGTTTGATTTGTTTGTTTAGTGCTTTTCCAGAATTCTTTTAGTTAACCTAGTGCCAAATGATGCCATGAACCAAATGTGACCCATAATGGTGAAGAATCCAAGCCAAAATACTGACTTTTGGAAGAATATAGGCAGCCATAGGACCAGCCGTGTGATAAGAGCAAATTGGAAATTCATCCAATAGCCTCTCACGGGTAGAGGCATGGTTGAGGTTTCACCCATGGGAAGTTACATTCTTTGGCCTTGTCATTGGCACGGCTGGAACCCTAGCCATGGTTCCAGCCATGTGAGGTTAAATTTTAGTAGTATAAATCACATCTAACAGCATGGCAGGGGGAGCTTTTGAAAGGGGAAGGCTTAGGGAAATTCTTAGCCAAAAGGTTGGGAACTCTTAGGTTTCTCTTGGTTTGTAGATAGTTTAAGGTTTTCAATTTCGAGAGATTGTAGGTACAAATCAAGATAAAGATCCATTTTTGTATAGATTTGGAGTGGAAATCAAGGATTTAAGAGTGGATGTCTTTAGCAACCTCCACAGATGATTGGAGATTCTTTATTATCCCTTTCTTTTATTCACCACCTTTTAATTCTATTATGAACTAATTACTTTTTGTCTAGATATTGATGAACCCTAGTTCTTAATTGTATGAATTGAATAATTTGCTTTGAATCAATTTATCTTTGGATTATTTTATTTTCATGATTTATGATATTTATTCTGATTGACAATTACCGGTTTGTTGATTAGATATTGTTTCTATATTGGATGAGTAGAGATACCTTGATATAGATAGATCACTCATGGGAATAGGGAGTTAATTGGGGTATTAGAGATAGACCTACAACACTTCTTTAGACGTTAATTCTTGAATTTAATGCTGCTCCTATTTAATTTTAGGTGGAGAAGAGATTCCCCCATAATACTTAGGAAGTTAGGGATTGAATCACTTGAGCAAGATTTTTATCTAATTTAGTGAAAGTCCAATTCAATTCACTGTTTGAATGATTCATACCATTGTTCTTGACTTATATGAGAGGCTAGGGGGATTGATATCTAGATAGCTTTGTCCTTGTTTATATCTATCAATCTTCTTATGTTTTAGTTTATCTTTAGTTTTAATTTTAATTACTCTTGATTGATTATTCATTAGACAATAGTTGAAGTTTGCGCTAGTACTTATAAACTATCCTTGTAGAGATGATACTCATATTCACTACTTTATTACTTGATAATGACTTGTGCACTTGCAGATTGTTATTATGCATTTTGGCATATCAAGTTTTTGGCACCGTTACCAAGGATTGTTTTATAATATTAGCAATATTAATAGAGATTATTAATCTAGTTTTTATTTTTGTTTTTGTTTTTCTTTATGTAATTGTATTTTATTTTATTGTTCCCTTGAGTTTTTGATCTTTCAAGTAAATTTTAAAAGAATGTATCCAATAGATCATTATAATCAATGGCAACCAACTTGAGAGCAGGGAAGAATTAAAATTGCTGGTTCTCTTCTAGATGATCTTATCATGGCTTTGACGAAGCAGCTTGAGGCGATGAGTAGAAAGATTAATGTTTTAGCCTCATCATCTAAGCCTGTTCAAGCTATGTTTTGTGAATGGTGTGGGGGAAGACATTAGAGTCAATACTGCCAGAATTGGAATGAGTATGCAAATCCTGAATAGTTGGAATATGTAGGTGATGGGCAAGAACTATATTACAACGCTTACAGCAACACCTATAATCCTGGATGGGGGGATCATTTCAATTTTTTATGGAATGACCAATCTATTATGAGCCCTCCATCTAGATTTTAATTTCAGTAATCTTATCAATCTTAGTAGCTAATAGAGACTGACTTGGAATAGATTTTTGAAAAATTCATGGCAGCTTCAGAGATGAGATTTCAGTCCACAGAGGTAGCATTGAGGGATCAATAAGCTTCTACTGATAATTTAGAATTCCAAGTTCGGCAAATTATGAAAATGTTAAGTGAGGAACCTCAAGTCATTTTGCCTAACAATAATGAAGCCTATCCAAAAGAGCAACTCGAGGTCAAGGAGAGTACCTTGAGAAGTGGTGAAGAGTGGGAAAACCCCAAATTTGAAGAGACAATGGAGGATGAAAGAGTTCAATACATTGTGGAGACTACACCACCTTTCAGCTCATACAAAGCATGCATTAGTTATGAGCCCAACGAGCTAGCAGTTTCCAAAGTGGTTGAACTATTATATGATGATACGAGTGATGGAGATAGTGAAAGTATTGAAGAATGTGAGAGTATCAAAGAGGAAACTTTGGGAACATAGGAGCAAGAGAATGCCATAACCTCTAACATTCCATTTTTCTTACCTTTTGAAGAAAAACTCTCAATGCTAACACTTCCTCCACAAAAACCTCAATTGCCAGTACTTGAAAATCAACCCACAATTGAGCTTACACCCTTACTAACTTATGCTAAATGCTTATTTGAAAGAGAAGGAAATACATGGCTAGTATTTGTGTCTTCTAAATTTTCTGAAGAGAGGGAGATCACTCATCTGGAGGTTTTACAAGAAAAGGCAAAAGAATTTAGGTGGACCATCTTAGATTTGCAAGTAGCAAATAAAATAATTTTGAATGTTTGGTTAATTGATGCTATGACAATTGATAATGCATGGGTGAAGTTATTTAATGATATGCCTGAAAGCATCAATTTCAGTTGTGCAAACCACAGAGCAACAATGAAATATCTTTTAAGGTTTGGAATTCTAAGGAAGAGGTGCAAGGGCCACAATCTTTGCATAAATCTCTTTGTCACATCCCAACCTTAGAGATATGACGGTCCTAGAACATGAGGAGACATAAGGTCACCCACGCCCGTAGAACCCACTTACATATAAACAAATCATGCCTAGAATCTTACCAAACTTCTTACAATAACTCATTTAAAACATTTAGATGAATACCTTAAATTACGAAAGTCTAAAATAAATCATTACATATAAAACCCATAAGGAAAATAATATATCTCAAATAAGTATCAATCAATAGTCCCAGAGCATCTAATGACAAGACTCCATAAATTAGTATTATTGATAACTTGGATAAGGAATCTCCCAAGTGAAGTAGAATGCTTGAGCCATCACCTTGCCTCCTCACATTTGCTCACCTAGAACCATACAAGGAAAAAGGGGTGAGATAGATGATCTCAATGAGTAAACGATAAGGCGCATACATAACACATATTCCTTTGAAAAGGAAACACATAGCTTATACATAAAGTTCATGATTTATAATTCATGAATCAAGTTACAATTTAGCAAGGGTTCAATTTGGCAAGTTTGCAGAAATCACACTTATAACTTATAAAGAATGAAGGCTATTGCTCTATCACTCGAACTTATAAAGGAGAGGTGGCCTTATACCAAATTCCAACTCCTATCACTTATAAAAAGCATGAAGCTGATCAGGCTCCACAGCTAGAACTACCCCTTCTAGATGAGGTGGATACACAACCCCTATCCATTGGGTTAAGACCATGTGCATAGGTTCCGATGATTACCTGCATCGACACGAGAATTTTGCATAAAGGGTAAAAGGTACCATAGCTAGAGCTAATGGTAATCACAATTAACAATATCACATAAGGCAATAATAACATGTATTCCAATAACAATAGTGGTTTAGCTTTCGAACAAAAGATATAATGATAGTGTAGTTCTAGAAAGAATATAAGTTAGGTGTTAATCACAAGAAATTCTCATTGGATAAATAAAATAGTTATGGACCAAACGTCCCTTGGCAACCCAAGCTTGTCAAAGAATTCATATAATAATATTTTAAAATAAAAATAACTAGGGCTTCAAAGATCATAAGGGCTTACATAACAATATGTCACATTCTTATAACACAACATAATGTTGTTCACACTTATAATATGAATATGGCTTTTGCTCACCTTAGGGTTCCTTTGCTCCTAGTACACGTAGTCCCTTTGCACTTCTAAAGCTCCTCAAAGTCTAACATAATATTTGATTTAATACTTAGTATTTATTTACTCATGATGCTCCTATCCCATAACTACTCATGCACATATAGCATACACATACACTTAGAGTCCACCTAAAGGTGTACTCATCACTTGCACATAATATATTGACTTTAAAAGTCTTGTATACTTAGGCCTTATAGGCTCACATGAAAACATATTGCAATCACATTAATACCTTTCTAAGGTCATCACAATATTATTACCTCAATACCAATTTACTTTAACAATCATCTTAATACACTTTACACTTCCATACATGTCAACTTAACCATTAACCTTTCAAGTGTCATGCTTGACTCTTATGATCCTTTTTATTCAATTGTCACTTCATCAACTCAAAACCATGTATTTATAATCAAGTCATCATAACATCTAGTTCCATATTTCCCAATCATATTTGTATTCTAATCACAATATAAGGTTAAGATATCTCAAGTATACCTTAGGTACACCAAAATGCATTTAAGCTTATCTAGGATCATACCCTCAACTAATATGCAATTTTATCATTTATTATTCATACATACATGTCAATAATTATCAAAAGATATCACATAAAAATTATAAACATTGGGACAAAAATATTTATATAGGTCGAATGTGTCACCAAGGTAAAAACTAAATTCTTTTTCTTTTCGCACTTTCCGTCTATTTCAAAAATATGTAAAAATATGGTTTGAACCAAGATTTTTCATATAAACACAACAAAAATCATTTTAGAATTTTAATTCATAAGAATCGACCACATTTGGTGTTGTTTATCCATAAAAATTCAACCTTTAAATTATAGAGCACAAAACCATGAGTTTTCTTGTTTTTGGTATTTTTCGGTCATTACAGAAAGATGTAAACAGGTTGTTTAAACCATTATTTTTCATTCAATCATAGAAAATATCAGTTTAGAACACATCCATACATGATTTGGTAGCCATAGATAGGATTTATACAAAAAAATTCCAAGTTTAAAGGCTTAGGTGAAAAATCATGTGTTTTCACGCTTTCCCCGCTTTTCGTTCATTACAGCAATAAACTGACACATTATTCAAATCATTATTTCTCATCTAAACAAAAAAAATATCATATTAGAGTACTTCCTCACACAAATTGGCAGCCACATATCAATTTAGTAATAGAATTTTCTAACTCTTAAGTTCTAACACAAAAACTTTGAACTCTTTTGTTTTTTGAAACTTTCCGATCATCACAGAAATATGCAGAAATATTATTTAATCCAATATTTTCCATCAAAATAAATCAAAAATCAGTTTAGAAAACAAAAATGTACAAATCACCCCCCCCCCCCTTCCTCTTGTGATGTTTATGCATAAAAATTGTGATTTTAAGTTATAGAATTTACCTTTGGAGAAATCTCGTAGAAAGAATCATGTTTTCGGTAGAAAATTAATTTTCTCTCCCAAAAACTCACCCAAACAAAATTAATCTATAAACATCAGTAATCAACCAGTTCAAAATAATTTTTCCATAATTTATTTTATAGAAATCAGTTTAGATATCGAAAGAGAAGAAAAGCTTACGATTACGGTCAAGAAATCATGAAACAGAAAGGTGTTTTCTTACTTTCAGTAGAGAGAAATATTTTGGGAGGATTTTTCTATCAGGATATAGAAAGAATAAAGTGATGGCTATTGGAACTTTGGTTTGGCTGAATTTTAGAATATATATTAGGGTTTGGCTGAAATTTCCACTAATACCCTTAATGAACTAGGTTAGGAGGATTTTAGTGTAATGGGCTTTTAGGTATTTGGGCTTTTTATTTAAATTTTAGGCTAACTAAAATTAAAAATAAAAAGAATATTTTTCTTATTATTTCTGTAACATTTTCCCCAAAAATATTTATTTTAAAATATTTTAAAAATACTCATAAAATTATTTTATGCTTAAAAATTGTCTTATGCATGAAAATTCATTTTATTCTAAAATAAATTCTATTATGCAAATGCACTTCATGTAAATCATTTATTTCATAATAGCAACTCATATTATGCATATTAAAATTAATTTAATATGTCACATACTCATCAATCACTTAGTGTTCGCCTCAAAATATACTGTCCAAAAGCGACCCGCAAGTATACAGAGCAATTGTAGCATATAGGAAGCACCCAAGGTCGTATTCTCTTAAAGAATTGCAAATGGAAATCACTTGTTTCTTTGTGAAAGCAAATTAAATATAAAAAGATTTGTTTGATTTTTTTGAATTTTAAAAGAACTACAAGCAAAACAATAAATTAAAAGAAAATGCAGATGTGAATAAGTGAAAATTTAATGAATAAAGATAGTCTAGGGTTTGTATTCAGTTTATCCATCCTCTATGTTCAAGAATAGTCCCAATTAATTATGCTAAAGTCCTGGTTTCTAATAAATCAAAGGATAAAAATCAGTCTACTGGCAATCGTATTCATAGAAATCATTCTATCAATTCATACATTAAGAACAATGACTTAATCTTAAAACTTATATTTCTAATTCATTTTAAGATCTTAACAGAATGAAATCTGGAATTAAACTTCAACTTTTGTTCCTTCATTCAAAACCTAAGTAAAACAATTGGTAGCTAAGCAATTGTTCTTAAACAACCAGCCAATTCAATTAAGAATAAAAAGAATAATTGATTGGGATTTAATTCTATTCCATATCATAAACACATCATACAAACCCTAGACTAAAATAAAATTAGCTCATGGAAAATAAAAAAATCATCTCATTCTCAATATAATTAACTGAATCCATCAAAATAATACTATTGATTTAATTAACCTAGAATAATTAAATTTGAGAAATAAGGATCAATCCTCACCTTACAACCGATTTGATTAAATTCAATCTCTTGAATTTTCACCAAATAAATTCCCAAGAACAAAATTTTGAAGCCTAATCTTGAAATAAGATCTAGAAAATTAATTAAGAAAATAAAATGAAACTTTATGCCAATTACAAGTCGTAATCCAAAAACTCCAGATCCCCTTTTTTCCCTATTTCCAATCTATTTATAACCTCTAAAAATAAAAAACCTAAATGGAAAAAGGAAACAAAAAATTCGGATCAACATTTCCTAAACTGATCAGATCTTTGCGATGGGTTCTAGGACTGGGCAGCTGGTCGCTGAGGCTAGGCAGCTGGCAAGCTTGGGCTGAGATTTTCATTGGCAACGGGCGCTGGAGTTGGTGCTGCTTGCGCAGCTAAATGTGGCTTGCTGGAGACAGCCTGTTGCACACGCTGGACGACCGTCGCGGATGCTGCTAGGAGTGCTGCTGCCTGCTGCATGCTACATTGGCGTGCGCTGGCCCTTGGCAGCTGGTGCTGGGGAGCTGGGATGCTTGGGCAGTTGCCTTGCGTACTCTGGCTAGGCTATGTGCAAGATTTTTCAGGCCCGTTGCACATGCTTCTGCCCAAATTTCCTTCTTTTGGTCCATTTAGTGCCTAATTCTTGCAAAATGAGCTAAAACCTTCCTCAAACTAAAGAAAGGTGAAATAACACATTCTAACCTACATAAACATGAATTAATCACAAAATGCCTAAATTAACACACACAAAAACCATATAAATATGCCACAAACAACTTCCCCCACACTTACTCTTTGCTTGTCCTTAAGCAAACTATACTCAACAATTATCCTTAACTAGAATCAAGACCCTCATATACTTCAGAAAAATCAGTGTGTACCTCAAAAGATACATGTTTGAAGAAGAGTATATAACAAGTGCATGACACTCAACTCAATTCACCCAAAATCTCCACAATTCCACTAAGAATCAATCAAATCGTTGCGTGGCTTACCAAATTGAACTTGTTGCACTTCATGATAGGCATATACACTCATATCATCAAAGAGAGTCTCTAATCAGAAGATTAATATTCATACATGCTCATCCACCTCATAGGCATCCTTACCAATTTCATCTCCACTAATTGAGTCCAAAAGGTTGAAAAGATCAAAAGGTCTTTACTAAGGTTGTAACAGGGTTTTAAAGGGTAAAGGGTTAATCAAGAAATAAGCTAAAACAAATAAGAATTTTCTTCAAAAATGATGCAGAACATATGTCTTCTTTCCTTGACCATCATGGAGTGACATTCATTTTGAACTTCTAACTTTTTACTTCATATTCTTTTTGGAGGAAAAAAAATTGAGTATGTTTATCAGCAAATATTTTTTTATTGTTTTTTTATTTTTTCACAAGATCATTTTTCCCCCACACTTAATTCTTCACTCCATTCATTCACATTCTTGAAGACTCCACAAAATAAAATTCAAACTTTGTTATGCATCATTAATCAAAGAAAATAATAGGTTCGTACTAAGATGGCTAAGCAACATCAAAGAAACTTAAGTTAAACGTATGCATATTAATGCATTCATTTGGCTCAAAGGGCTAACTAGGGAAAAACACAACAAATGGGTGGATATAAGGATTTGGCTAAAACAAGAAATGCCTTAATCATTTCTTCCTTTCCTAAGTGGACCAAACAAATTTCGCTTTGACTAATTGGCAAGAATGTTCTAAAATGGGCGAGACTAATAAGTGATAATATGTTGCATAAGCCCTCTCTAAGTTAAGCATACACAAGCTTCTTTCGGCAATTCACACAAATTAATGATTTCAACTCAGCGTAAAAGCAAAATCTCATGCAAAAAGAATTTCATATCCTTAGCAATTGCCAATAATCTACTTCAAACACAACCTTTATCTATCATCGGCCACACTTAATTTTAAGTCCCAAAATCAACATCTTAACCTAAACCAAGTAAATAGTTAAGTATGTTTAACAAAGAGGATAAAACAAAACAAAAACTCACACAACATTATCACAAGATGCACAATTCCAAACAAAATAGCACAAATCACAATAAAGAAATTACTCCTCCCCCCACACTTAAACTCCACATTGCCCTCAATGTGGAAATGCATGCAAAGATTTATATAAAGGAAAAACTAAAAAGACTAACAATTCTAAACTAGTAATTAAAAGAGAAAGGTTACCTTATGCATTTGCTTCTGATGGCGAAGGAGGAGGTGATGTGATATCAATACCATGCTCATACCGATTTGTGCCAATTTATGCCATTGCGACCTCTGCTCCTTTTCCACTTTATCGAACCTTTTATTCACTTCAGCCATCATAACCCAGTTCTGCTCCTCTATTGACTTAAGTTTGCTCAACACTTGTCTCCACCCTTCCACCTCTCCTGTTGGCTCTATAGAAGGAAGAGCCGGCAAGTCAAGTTGCGCATTCGAAGAGGATCCTCTGTGAAATGCAGTTGATGGTGGATTCTTTAGTTGATAATCCCTCTAACATTTTTGGGTCTTAGGTTCCCTCAGAGTTCGGTCCAAATTTTCCACCTCGGATGAAACCCAAGAATCCATAGTGAAAGTCCACCTTGGTAATGGTCCTAACTCTAAAGAATTTGAGTCGATAAGCTCATAGGAAAATGCTAAGGCGGAAACAATATGGCCCATATTCAAATGGTACCTTCTATGGGTGATCATATCCATCATTATTTGACACAACAAAGAAATTGTGTCAATTTGTTTTCCATTCGCCAAATACCGTAGCACATGTAACTCCTTGTGAGACACTTTACTACTCTCAGATTTCCCAAACACAACATGGCACATAAATTTGTGCAAAACAAGAGTAGTATGATCTTTGATAAACTCATTCGGTGCCTTGTTAGGATCGAATTACTTAAGCCCAATTAATTTCTCCCAAAATTCATGCACATTAAACTGACTCTCCATACAATCGACCCTATTCGTAGGAAATCCAAATGCTTCATAGAATTTTGCATGCCCAATTCTATACTCCTTATCTTGCATTTGAAATTAAATTTGGTCATCCCTTTCAAGTGGACAATATGAAGTAAAGAATTCCAGAGTAATTGGGGGATATACATTATAATCAAGCTTAATAAATTCACTCCAACCCAAGATGGCACTCAATCTCTTAACCTCATCATCCAAACCCAAAGCTTGCAAAATATCAAAATCAAGATATCTACAAGGTTTATAAATGCAATTAGATTGGGTGAGTTCCATATACCATTCTCCTTTTGCTTTTGTGAGAATTCAAAATGGAGCCCCATAATCTTCTCTCAAATCTTTTACATCTTTCTTGCCTTTGCCTTTAGTTTTGGAACCCTTCTTGCCCATATTCTTGACTCTTTTGGACATTATTTGCTTGATTGAGAGTAATTATGGACGACAATTAGAATTTGAGGGAGTGGGTAATGATCTTTGTGCAGAAATTTGGGGTTAAAGGGATGGATTCTTGGGAAATTCGGGTTAGGTTCAAGAGAAAAGAGGGGGGAGGCCGAATAGAGAGAGAGAGCAATAATTTTTTTTTGTTTGTTCAAAGGGACATTTAAATGTCAAAATTCCATTTTTGCCCCTCTGAACTTGTGCCCTTGACGCTGCAGGTGGCATCCTATTACGCATGCTGGACTCGCTTGGCACACGCTGCTGGGGCGTTATTTGAAGCTTGCGGGCTGCTGCACATGCTGCAGGCTGCTGTGGACTACCTATGGCAAGGACTGCTGCTGGGATGCTGCTGAAGCTTACTGACTGCTGCGCATGCTGCTGTGGACTGCCTGTGGCGAGAACTGCTGCTGCGCACACTGTGGCCTGCAGCGGCCGCTGCTAATTTTTAGCTGTGCACCAATTCTTCAGTCTGATTATCAATTCTGCACTGATGCTTTAATTGCACATTTCCTATCTCCTGAGAACAACACAAATTCACAGCAAAACCACAACATAAATCTAAACTAACATTATTAAAAATAATCAAAAATAA
Organism: Reutealis trisperma; assembly: GCA_947687605.1. Classification (NCBI taxonomy): domain Eukaryota; kingdom Viridiplantae; phylum Streptophyta; class Magnoliopsida; order Malpighiales; family Euphorbiaceae; genus Reutealis; species Reutealis trisperma. The sequence goes on from CANTUT010000472.1 coordinate 722,855, forward strand.
AGAAAAGACTTTTTTTTAATATATATTTTATTTTTTTTATTTTTTTATTTTTAATTTTTAGATTTGCAAGTAAATCAGGAGTAATAAAATGAAAATAACTGATTTTGGTTGCCTCCCAAAAAGCGCTTCTTTAACGTCGTCTTAGCTGGACGCTTCGGAAAGATTTAAGGATCCTCAAGCAAAATGCTTTGAATTTCCTTAAACCCTTTCACATCCTCATAGTATGGCTTAACTCTCTGACCATTGACTCAAAAAGTTTCATTTGTTCGAGAGTTAAGCAATTCAACAACTCTAAAGGGAAATACCATTTTGACAATAAAAGGGCCACTCCATCAGGATTTGAGTTTACCTGGAAAAAGGCGTAACCGAGAGTTGAATAGAAGAACTTTCATACCTGGTTCAAGCACTTTTCGAACAAGGTTCTTGTCATGCAAAGCCTTGGTCTTCTCCTTGTATATTCGAGAGTTCTCATATGCTTCATTTCGGAGTTCATCTAACTCGGAAAATTGCAGCATCCTTCTCTCCTTTGCTTTCTCCAGGCTGAAATTCATTGCTTTGATAGCCCAGTACGCTTTATGTTCCAATTCAACTGGCAAATGGCAAGCCTTACCATACACCAGCCAAAATGGACTCATCCCCAAAGGAGTCTTGTATGTTGTTCGGTATGCCCATAACGCTTTGCTGAGACGAAGCGACCAATCCTTTCTAGATACATTCACTGTTTTCTCCAAAATCCCTTTGATTTGCTTGTTGGATGTTTCTACTTGCCCAGAGGTTTGTGGGTGATAGGGAGTCGCCACCTTATGCTTCACTCCTGACTTTTGCATTAGCTTCTCAAACAGCTTGTTGCAAAAGTGACTTCCCCCATCACTAACCATTACCCTTGGTGCCCCATGCCTGGTAAGAATAAAATCCTTTACAAACTTAACAACAACATGTGCATCGTTAGTTCGGGTTGGAATTGCTTCCACCCACTTAGAAACATAATCCACGGCAACCAAAATATATTGAAAACCAAAAGAGATAGGGAAAGGCCCCATAAAATCAATACTCCATACATCAAAAATTTTAACAACAATGTAGTTAGTAAGGGGCATTTCATTTCTCCTATCGATATTACCTACTCTTTGGCACCTATCACATTGCTTACAGTAATTGTGAGCATCTTTGAAAAGAGTAGGCCAATACAATCCACTTTGGAGAACTTTCTCAGTTGTCTTCTTTCCTCCAAAGTGCCCACCATAACTGAGATCATGGCAAAATTTCAGGACACTTTGTTGTTCATCCTCTAGAATACATTTGTGAATAATCTCATCTTTGCAAATTTTAAATAAATAAGGTTCATCCCAAAAGTAATACCTACACTCATGCAAGAACCTTTTCTTTTCTTGATAAGACATGTCAGTTTGCAATACATCACATGCAAGATAATTAGCAATATCAGCAAACCATGGGACTTGTCATACCCCAAACAACTGTTCATTAGGAAATGACTCCAAATCATTATGGGTCTCATTTAATGCAAGTTCATCATTTGAAACGAGTAACCTAGATAAGTGATCAGCCACCATATTTTCACTCCCCTTTTTATCCCGAATCTCACAATCAAATTCTTGCAAAAGTAAAACCCACCTAATTAAGCGCGTTTTAGCATGTTGTTTAGACAAAAGATATTTCAAAGCAGTATGATCAGAATGCACAATTACTTTAGACCCAATCAAGTATGCCCTAAACTTGTGTAATGCAAAGACAACAGCTAACATTTCCTTCTCAGTTGTGGTGTAATTCACTTGAGCATCATTAAGGGTTAAACTAGCATAATATATGACTCTTAAGAACTTTTCAACCCTTTATCCCAAAACAACCCCTAATGCATGATTAGATGCATCACACATGATTTCAAAAGGTAAGGCCCAATCAGGGGCAACAATGACAGGTGCAGTGGTGAGTTTTTCTTTCAAGGTATCAAAGGCGTGCATGCATTCATCATCAAAATCAAAAGGAACATCTTTTCATAGTAACCTACAAAGAGGTTGACTTAATTTGGAAAAGTCCTTAATGATCCTCTTATAAAAATCTGCATGCCCTAAAAAACTTCTTATCCCCTTAACAGATGTGGGAGGGGGTAAGTTTGCAATCAAGTCCACTTTGGCCTTATCAACCTCTATACCCTTACTAGATACAACATGACCTAACACGATGCCATGAGTTACCATGAAGTGACTCTTCTCCCAACTCAAAGTAAGATTGCACTCAATACATCTTTCAAGCACAAGCACCAATTTATTGAGACAATCATTAAATGAATTACCAAAGACAGAGAAGTCATCCATAAATACCTCTATGAAGTCATCAATCATGTCAGAAATTACTGACATCATACATCTCTGAAATGTTGCTAGAGCATTGCATAGCACGAATGGCATCCTTTGGAAAGCAAATGTCCCAAATGGACATGTGAAAGTGGTTTTTGCTTGATCCTCCAATGCTATTACCACTTGATAATAACCTAAAAGTCCATTAAGAAAACAGTAATAAGAATGTCCAGCAAGTTTATCCAACATTTGATCGATAAAGGGTAAGGGAAAGTGATTCTTCTTGGTGGCATTGTTCAATTTCCTATAGTCTATGCACATACGCCACCCAATAATAGTCCTAGTTGGGATTAACTCATTGTTTGCACTTTCTACAACTGTGATTCCTGATTTCTTAGGAACCACATGAACAGGACTCACCCAATCACTATCTGCAATAGGATAGATCACTCCCTCATTAAGTAATTTTAGCACTTCCTTCTTCACTTCCTCTCTCATATGGGGATTCAGCCTTTTTTGCATCTCCCTCTTAGGCTTAACTCCCTCTTCTAATGTTATCCTATGCATGCACATAGAGGGACTGATTCCCTTGATGTGACTCAACCCCCAACCTATTGCCTTCTTTAACCTTTTCAATTCACTCACTAATCTTTCCTCTTCTTTGTCACTCAATAAAGTAGAAATTATCATAGGTGAATTCTCTCCCTCACTTAAGAACACATATTTCAGGTGCTTAGGCAGCTCTTTAAGTTCCAAGGTTGGTGAGGGTTCTTTCTCTCCCTTTTGAATTAAAGGAAGCTCTACAATCTCCTCCTTTCCTACCTGTCTTACTTCCACAGCATCTAGACCCTTAATGTAGCTCACTATTTCAGGAACATAGATTTCAGCTTCTTTTTCAAGTGTGATTGCTAGTTCCAGCTTATCCTCGAAGGCATCCTGCAAGAAAACTTATTGAACAGTAGCATCAATACAGTCAATAAAGGAGCACTCTTCATGCAATGATGTGCTCAACACAGTAAGATTATTAAAAATAGAAAACTCAATAGTTTGACCCAAAACAGTCATGGTTAACTTTTCATTCTTAACATCAATCAAAGTATTAGTTATTGCCATGAAAGGGCGCCCTAACAAGATATGCAATTCTGGCCCATTTGACAATTCATCCCTTATGTCTAATACCACAAAGTCAACAGGTACAATTAACCCTCCAACTTGCACTAGCACATCCTCTATAATTCCCTTAGGGAATCTCAAAGTCCTATAAGCTAGTTGCAGACACATTTTAGTGGGGCTCAATTCTCCTAGATTCAATTGTAAAAACAAAGTATAGGGCATCAAATTAATACTTGCACCTAAGTCTAGCATACCCTTAGCCTCTTCCCCATTCCCCATACTAATGTCAATCAAAAAACTACCGGGGTCTTTAGCTTTAGGAGGTAACTTATGCTGGAGTACGGCACTAGCCACTTTAGGCACAATAATTTTTTCTTCCATTTCCAACCTCCTTTTCTTAGAATTTAGTTCTTTGAAAAATTTAGCATAAGAAGGCACATTCTTTATCACATCAAATAAAGGCAAATTAACACTTACCTTGGATAGCATTTTGAATAGCTCATCAAATTGCTTATCCTGCTTACCCTTTTGCAGCCGACTCGAAAATGGAATAGGCGGTCTATAAGGATCATCCGCCTTGTGCAATTTAGGAGGGGAGGATGGCGTCTCCATAACTTTCTCCTTCTCTCCAGGCTCTTTATCACTCTTTTCCCCTTTGGGTTCATCAAAATCAACTCTTGCATTATCAAAGTTATCACCAACAGTCTTATTAGTTACCTTACCACTCCTAAGGACTGAGATGGCCTTAGCTTGCTCTGGTTGGCTAGGAAGTTTCCCTTGTTGGTGTGATTACATATAATTCTCAATTTGCTCAACTTGAGTCTCCACCTTTCTTATCGAAGCTTCCAGAGAATCAAATCTCCTATTGTTGGCCTCCTGATTTTGAGTACTAACTTGAATGAAGGCATTCAAGCTATCCTCTAAAGAAAGCTTCCTTTGTTGCTGGCCCGATGCTTCTCCTTGGTGGTTGCCTCTTTGCATCATTTGGAATTGAGGCTGCTGTTGCTGTTGGTTGTTGTTTCTCTAGGAAAAGTTTGGATGGTTTCTCCAACCTTGGTTATAAGTATTGGAGTAGGGATCATTCCTTGACCTAGGTTGGAAACCATCCAAAGCCTGTGCTTGCTTTGGCTCACCTGTATAAACATCAAAACTAGAGGGACAAATATTAGCACCATGGCCAAAAATGCCACAAACACCACATAACTCTTGTTGTTGAGCCGATGTGCCTCCCTTCATGGATAGGAGCTTGACTTGTTTAGTAAGCTCGGCTAATTGTATGGCCACATCTTTTACAGGGGCTCCTTACATTCCAACTTTTCTTCCTCTCACACTTTTCTGCTAAGAGTTAGCCCCGAGCATCTCATCCAGGTCGTATGTCTCCTCACCAGTTTTCTCCCCTATTGCCCCTCCAGCTGCATTGTCAACTATGCTTTGGCTCTGATATGTAAGCCCATCATAAAAGAATTGGTTGAGCAACTGCAATGGATAGTGATGGTGGGGGCATTGGATTTGCAACATCTTGAACCTCTCCCATGCCTCATGAAAAGGTTCTCCTTCCATTTATGTGAAGGTTGCAATTTTTGATCTCAGTTCAGTTGTCTTTTGGTGAGAGTAGAACTTCCCCATAAATTTGTTGTACACCTCCTCCCAGGTAATCAAGGAGTTGGGAGTAAGTTTCATCAACCATGATTTAGCTACGTCCTTCAAAGCATAGGGAGAACATCTCATCCGCAGCTGATCTTCAGTCAGACCTTGTAAAGGAAAGGTCTGAATGGTGGCATAGAAATCTCTGATGAAATTCAAGGGGTCTTCATTTGCCACTCTATAGAAGGATGGGAGCATGCTATAATGTATGTTCTTCAGCTCATAGTTTCGGGCAGTCGCATCAAGCCTGATACATGATGTCATGGTGCCTATGATTGGCCGGGCATACTCCTTCATGGTTTGGTGTTCCTGTGCCATTACGTCTTGTTGATCAACTTGTTCTTCTTGATTCACTTTCTCTTCTTGATCAACTTCTTCTTCAATTAGATCCAGCTCTCTTCTTTCTCTGCCGACCCTGTGAATGTTATCAATAAAAGGGACAATTTCTCCTTTTAGAGATCTTCTCCCTTGCATAAAATGTCTGAAGACAAATAAAAGCAAAAACTAGGAACAAAAAAAATTACAATGAAACAAACAAATTCGCCTTGCAATTCCCCGACAACGGCGCTAAAAACTTGTTTGCCTCAAAATATACTGTCCAAAAGCGACCTGCAAGTATACAGGGCAATCGTAGTATATAGGAAGCACCCAAGGTCGTACTCTCTCAAGGAATTGCAAATGGAAATCACTTGTTTCTTTGTGAAAGCAAATTAAATATAAAAGGATTTGTTTATTTTTTTGAATTTTAAAAGAACTACTAGCAAAACAATAAATTAAAAGAAAATGCAGATGTGAATAAGTGAAAATTTAATGAATAAAGATAGTCCAGGGTTTGCATTCAGTTTATCAATCTTCTATTCCAGGGTTTGCATTCAGTTTATCAATCTTCTATGTTCAAGAATAGTCCCAATTAATTATGCTAAAGTCCTGGTTTCTAATAAATCAAAGGATAAAAATCAGTCTACTAGCAATCAAATTCATAGAAATCATTCTATCAATTCATACATTAAGAACAAGGACTTAATCTTAAAACTTATAATTCTAATTCATTTTAAGACCTTAACAAAATGAAATCTAGAATTGAACTTCAACTCTTGTTCCTTCGTTCAAAACCTAAGTAAAGCAATTGGTAGCTAAGCAATTGTTCTTAAACAACTAGCCAATTCAATTAAGAATAAAAAGAATAATTGATTGGGATTTAATTATATTCCATATCATGAACACATCATACAAATCCTAGACTAAAATGAAATTAGCCCATGGAAAATAAAGAAATCATCTCATTCTCAATATAATTAACTAAATCCATCAAAACAATACTATTGATTTAATTAACCTAGAATAATTAAATTTGAGAAATAAGGATCAATCCTCACCTTACAACTGATTTGATTAAATTCAATCTCATGAATTTTCACCAAACAAATTCCCAAGAACAAAATTTTGAAGCCTAATCTCGAAATAAGATCTAGAAAATTACCTAAGAAAATAAAATGAAACTTTATGCCAATTACAAGTCGTAATCCAAAAACTCTAGATCCCCTTTTTTCCTTTTTTTCCGATCTATTTATAACCTCTAAAAACAAAAAACCTAAATGGAAAAAGGAAACAAAAAATTCAGATCAACATTTCCTAAACTGATCAAATCTTAGCGGCGGGCACTGGGACTGGGCAGCTGGTCACTGGGACTGGGTAGCTGGCGAGCTTAGGCTGAGATTTTCATTGGCAGTGGGCGTTGGAGCTGGTGTTGCTTGCGCAGCTAAACGTGGCCTGCTGGAGACAGCTCATTGTGCATGCTGGACGATTGCCGCGGATGCTGTTGGGAGTGCTGTTGCCTACTGCGTTTTGCGTTTGCATGCACCGGCCCTTGGCAGCTGGTGCTGGGGAGCTGGGATGCCTGGGCAGTTGCCCTGTGTGCTCTGGTATGTGCGAGATTTTTTGGGCCTGTTGCACATGCTTCTGCGCAAATCTCCTTCTTTTGCTCCATTTAATGCCTAATTCCTGCAAAATGAGCTAAAACCTTCCTCAAACTAAAAAAAAGGTAAAATAACACATTCTAACCTACATAAACATGAATTAATGACAAAATGCCTAAATTAACACACACAAAAACCATATAAATATGCCACAAACACTTAGATCACTAATTTTCACAAAGCACACACTTAACCTTGATAGTTCTAAATCAAGCAATTTATCACAAAAATTTCTAGGGTGGGTGTGGGTTGTTACACTCTTCATTCTAATTTATAGAGGTAGATAGCACAAGGAATCCTCCATGCCACTGGTAGAGGATGAATAACAACAATGTCCAACTAATATGACATTAAAGAAGCACTGAATGGGAGGCAACCCATTAATGGTTTATAATTTTTATTTTTATTATTTCTGATTTAATTTAATTTTCTTTATGTTTAAGAGGATAATGCACTTTGGTTGTATTTGATTGGTATGCTGGTGAAGAAAGGTAGAAAAAAGAAAAAAAAATAAAGCAATGTTTTCAGGGTGCCACAGTTGGAATCTCAGCTGTGCCTCCACCCGTGTGATAAGGGAAAATAAAATTTTTAGGCAATAGCATCACACAGGTGAGCCCACAGTTGAAACTCCAGCCGTGTGAGGGACAAATCATGGCCACAGGTGAAATCCTAACCGTGGGATCAGTCGTGCCAATGGTAATAAATAGAAAAAAAAATACAATAGTCACACAATTTTCTCTCTTCCCCTTCTTCTTCCCTCATCTCTCCCACACTTGAAATCACACACACCATCCCTTCTAAGCAAATTTTCACACTAAATGAGGAAATTTTCAAGTAATTTCAAACACACACACTCTCTCTCTTCGAATTCTTCTCGACAAGTTTGAGTTTCTACTTCTTCTTTGATTTTTGCTCATATTTCTTATTTTAAATCAACTTAATCTTGTGCTTTTTATAGATTTACATGATTGAGGGTAGAATATTTGGATTTTATGAGTTTGGGTTGAGCAAAAATACATTGGATCTAATTCCTAGTGAGAGAAAAAGATGAATTTGGGCAATGAATGTTTGGGTTTATTTTTGGATGGTTAATCATAAAATTGTGAGTTTGTATTGCTTAAATTGTTTGGGTTTGTTTTTCCTTAAATTGTTTGAATTATGGTTTGTTTGAATTTAGGCAACGAGTGTTTGAATTTGGTTTGAGCATAAACTTGTAATTGCTATTTTTGGGAATTAGATTTTTATCCTGTCGTAATGCCAAAATTCTAATGATGATTTTCCCTATTATTTTTGTTGTTTGGGTTAGATTGTGTTGTTTTGCAGCTATGGGTCCTAACAAGTCATTGACAAAAGCTACCAAATTACCGACCAAGAGGGTTAGAGGGGAAGTTAGTTCTCGCAATCCCCCACCAGCAGTAGCTCCTACTGTTTCCTTCAATCCAAACCATGTGTGTGTCCAGTTTGCAGACCATGAGTCTCGTGCTTGCTTTGAGCACTTGGCCAACAAAGATTTCAAGCCTACATGATAGATTGACTGGGGTTTTATGCAACATATTAGTATAGATAAGGATCTTTGAGGATGGACATCATAGCCGGGCTGGAAAGGATTTTTTAAGATTGTGAAGCCCGCATATAGAGAATTGACGCTTGAGTTTTACTGCTCCCTTCAAGTTGATCTAAAGGTAATATCAATCTGAAAGAAGATGATGCAATTTAGATTGGGAACCAAGGAGTTTGAGATGAGTGTAAATGATTTGGTTGTGGCAATGGGTTTATATACAGAGGAGGAGCTGTAGACCGATGTGTATCATGAGTCACCTATTGGATTTCTAGATGATAATGTCCCTAATCAGGTGTGGGATAAATTTGCTCTAGAAGGGAGGAGATTCAATCCCTTGGTTTCTAAGGCATCCCAGTTTACTTCCTTCAGTCTGTGAGTTTTATATTTTCTTTTAACAAAGACTATTTCTGGCAGACGAGACAGTGGAGGGGTGTGACCAGATATAAGTTATTTTTCTTAATGTGCATGTATGAAGACAAGTGGTGGGCTCATTCTTTAATGAGATTCTTTGATGATCAGTCTAAGAAGAGCAAGATCGGAGCCTTGTTTGGAGGTATGTATATCACCAAGCTAGTTAAGAACTTGGCTGTTTTTAATGGCTTGCCTCTGATGACACTAGACGGCATGCCTACGCTAATCACTTATGCCATATTGTTGAGGATGCATAAAATGAAGAGCTTCATGCCAGCTTTTGCCCCTTTACCAGATCTAATAGCTCCTGAGCCAGTTTCAGTGCTTGTTACTGATCCCACTACTCAGCCTTTTGCTACTGCCGGTATTTTCGCTATTGTCAAGCCTTCTTCCTCATCAACTGTCCCTCCTTTCTCTAGCTCAACTCCATTATGAGATTGGATGTCCTATATGGGAGCTGATGATGTAGATGATAAGAAACCTATAGAGTTTGAGAGATAGATATGCAGGTTGGAGAGGACCATGACAGGTTTATAAGTTCAGCAGAACAAACTCCTCATCAACTAGTAACAGATCATGAGTATGTTGCAGCACCAGCAGGTGACACTTGAGTTTGAGGTGCATAACAGAGCATGGCTTCAGTAGTCCTTGCTAGATTATTAGGGAACTTAAGGGTATGTGCCTCATAGGCCTGCATTATAGCAACAGCAGAGACAACAGCCGGTTCATAACGAACCAAATGATGGTGAGGAGAGTGATGACTCTGATGATGCCATGGAGGACTAACCTCCCATTATTCCTCTTTGTCCAATTTTTTTTATTTATTATTTATTTTACATTTTGGATGACTGTGCTCTTAATATTTAGGATGATTTTAACTTCTATTTCTGTTTTTATTTTATTAACTGTGCTTCACTTTTATTTTATTTTATTTTGTTTCCTCTTTCATAGCCTATTTTGGGTCGGTAGAACATATATTGCCATGGCATGGAATATGGAACAGACTGGAAGGACAATGTAATACAATGCGATAACAAGGCAGTTTTCTATATCTTTCCTTTCTTCCATATGATTTTTCATTTTTCAAACACATTGGGGACAATGTGTTACTTAAGTGTGGGAGAGAGGTATTTTATTGTGCCCAATCTTTTGTTATCTTGCATTTGAGTGAATTGAGTTGTGGTGATAGTTTGATATGAAATTAACTCTCTCTAGTGATAAATTAGTCTAATTTTGCTATAACAATGACTTGTTGAAGTATGGCTTGATTAAATTGATCATATGTTAATGATTGAATGTGGTGGTCATGATCAGGGAATCTAATTTTTACAAATCTTTTTGATTAAAATTTGAATCTTTAGTTACACTTTTTGAGCCTATTTTATTCCACTGTTACTTTTGTTCTAGTTTAGTAGAAATGCTTAATACCTTAGGTAGCTTGACTATTTTTCTTAAAAAAAATGAAAAAGAAAGAAAGATTATGCAAAGGAGCTTTGAAAATTTTTACATATTCCGTTGCTCTTCATTCTTTTAAACAAAAGGGGTTGAGAATATGAATAGTGCTAGTAGCCATTTGAATGTGTGATTCTAGTTGAGTAATAGGGGGCCGGCACCACAAGTGTTTGCATTCGCATAAAAAGGTTAGGATGACAATTCAAACAAGTCAGGCTTCATAGTTAATTAAAAGAAAACATGAATTGAAATGCATAGTCAATGAAAAGTCAAGTGAGTAGTCAAGCACCTAAGGGAAAAATCCTTACAAATCTACTTTGCTTAAACATTTGTCTCTGTGGAATTATTTGCTCAAACTGTAACTTTAGAATTTAGGTTTCAGGTTTTTGAGATTTGTTTTTGAGATTTCCTGACTTGAATATCATATTTAAAAATTGACACTTGGTTGAGGATTTTCAGCCTCATTGATTACAAGTTGTTGTAAATCTTTTTAAATTTCTTTGACTACAGAGGGTGAGTTTTATTTTTTACTGTTGTTATGATTTAATTTACTTGAGGACAAGCAAATACTCAAGTGTGATGGAATTTGATAACTGCTTAACTAACTACATTTTATCCCTTGTTCTTAATGTATTTTATCCTTAAATTGAGTTTGATTTGTTTGTTTAGTTCTTTTCCAGAATTCTTTTAGCTAACCCAATACTAAATGATGCCATAAACCAAATGTGACCTAGAATGGTGAAGAATCCAAGCCAAAATGCTGACTTTTGGAAGAATATGGGCAGCTACGGGTGACCACACGGCTAGAAAATTGGAAATTCATCCAGTAGCCTCCCACAGGTGGTGGCACAGCTGAGGTTTCACCAGTGGGAAGTTATGTTTTTTGGCCCTATCATTAGCATGGCTAGAACCCCAGCTGTGGGTCCAACCATGTGAGGTTAAATTTCAGTAGTATAAATCAGATCTGACAGTATGGCAGAGGGAGCTTTTGGAAGGGGGAAGGCTTAGGGAAATTCTTAGCTGAAAGGCTGGGAACTCTTAGGTTTCCCTTGGTTTGTATATAGTTTAGGGTTTTTAATTTCAAGAGATTGTAGGTACAAATCAAGATAAAGATCCATCTTTGTATATATTTGGAGTGGAAATCAAGGATTTAAAAGGGGATGTCTTCAGCACCCTCCACAGATGATTGGAGATTCTTTATTATCCCTTTCTTTTATTCATTAACTTTCAATTCTATTATGAACTAATTACTTTCTATCTAGATATTGATGAACCCTAGTTCTTAATTATATGAATTGAATAATTTGCTTTGAATCAATTTATCTTTGGATTGTTTTATTTTCATGATTTATGATATTTATTCTGATTGACAATTACTAATTTGTTGATTAGATATTATTTCTATATTGGACGAGTAGAGATACCCTGATATAAATAGATCACTCATAAGAATAGAGAGTTGATTGGGATGCTAGAGATAGACATACAAGATGTCTTTGGATGTTAATCTGTTAAATTTAATGCTGCTCCTATTTGATTATAGGTTGAGAAGAGATTCCCCCATAATACTTAGGAAGTTAGGGATTGAATCACTTGAGTAAGGTTTTTATCTAATTTAGTGAGAGTCCAATTCAATTCACTATTTGAATGATTCATACCATTGTTCTTGACTTATATGAGAGGCTAGGGGGATTCATATCTAGATAGCTTTATCCTTGTTTATATCTATCAATCTTCTTATGTTTTAGTTTATCTTTAGTTTTAATTTTAATTACCCTTGATTGATCATTCACTAGACAATAGTTGAAGTTTGAGCTAGTACTTATAAACTATCCTCATGGAGACAATACTCATATTCACTACTTTATTACTTGATAACGACCTGTGCACTTGCAGATTGTTAGTGTGCATTTTGGCACATCAATATGATAAGTTGAATGTTGAGAATTTGATCAAGCTTAATTCAATGGTTAGGATTTGATCACAATGGATGGCTATGATTTAATCAAGTTGGATGGCTAGGATTTCATCTAAGTTTATGATGTTCATCATATTTATATGGAAATACTAAAAATGCACCTAGACTCTTATGTAGGAAAAATAAGAATTCAATTTATATAAGGGTTGTACTTAGTCAAATTTGATGGTTACTAAGTCAAATTTGGTGGCTACTCTTCTAACAGCCATTTTATTGTCTTAGGTTAACTATTCAACTTAAAAACTTTAATGTTTATTCAATCATAGGTCTATGGGCTAGCCACCCTTGTTGGGCTTGGGCCTTTGATGTTCAGAAGCCCATTAACAAGCCCACAATCCCATTAACATACTTAGAAATATTTCTTTTAACTTACTTTCTCTCGTTTCACTTTAACTTTCTTATTTATATTCTCTAACTTCTTTATAGACCTCATTAATTATCATATGAAATCTATTTAATTCATTAGAGTATAATTAGTCATGATAATATCATAAATTAGACAAACATTTCAAATGGTGTCACAAAGTTCTTAACCGATTCCCTTCCATTTCTATACTACATTAATATTTAAAGATTTTTTCCTATACGATCATTAGTTATTAAAATGAGCTATGAAATCCTTGGGTATTACATGAAACAATAGGAGCATGTGTAATATAAGGACTAATAAATGTAACTAGATTAGATGAGTTAAACTTTTGGCAAAGTATTCCACATTAAGAATGAGCTAATGAAGAGATAGTATTTACTACGTAAGATGGATTTGGAATTGAAGAATTATATATTAATTAGCAAAAAGATTTCAATTTATGGAGAAGTTTAAAGTGGAACTCACTAAAAAATAGAAGACTCGTAGAGTTACGATGTGGGCAAGGCTTAGTAAAAACAATGTTATAACTAATAACCAATCTTGAATGTTATCAAGTAAGGTGAGTGTGATATGGGAAAAAGTGAAACAGTAAACACTAAACTAAAAGATGTATGGAATAATGAGGTAATGGAATTATGAGATTTAATAGGACTATGGTACAATAAATAAGTCAGTAGGATTAAGAGATAGCGCTTAACAAAGAATAGATAATGGAGCTTAATTCAAGTAGAACAAGTACCTAAATCCATGATAATAGTTGATGAGATGAGGAAATTAGAAGATGAATTGATGTAAGAGTAAGGATATGGATTAAAGTGATTTTAATAAAGATATAGTGAAAGAAATTGCAAGCCTTGAGGAGACTCAAACTTTGTCTAATACTCTTTTCAAATGAGTTTGATATATGTGAACCGGCCAGCAGCTTGATATCTGCTAAGTGTAGTATGCTATGCAGAGTAGATATAATAGTCTCGCTAATTGGTTAGAGGGGAGGAAGTTTAGGGGTGCTGAGAAAAATTTTAACCTTTAAGTACATTGTTACCCAGACACCTTACTTTCCAACATAGACTAATATTAACCTCTAAAGAAAAAGAAAAGAGAGGACTGCCACCAGCTACTTAGGTAGTGCCACTGGTACTAGTCCCCTTTTTAACCCTAAAATCTCGATTTTGCCTTTTTTTTTACCACTTTTTAGCCCTACCCTTTTGGTCTTTTCACTTTCCCTCTCCCTACACTACCCTCACCTCAATTTGCCTATAAATAGGCTTTCATTTCTTCAATTCTCTTCACCCCTTAAACTTGTATTAATTGCTATCCACTTGTTCCTTTCTCTCTCTTTCTCTAATCAATCTCATTATTAATTATTAATTATTTTAATTAATTAATTACATCTCCTATTAAAGTTAATTAATTCTTTTAAATAACAAAATCTTTTTTAATCACATCACATAATTAATTAATTATTTTTTAATCTATCCAATTAATTAAGTAATCTTTTTAATTAATTAGCTCATTCAATTCATCCAATCAATCCTTTTTTTAATTAATCAATCAACCTTCCACTTTAATCCACTCTCTTCGAGTAGGATTACCACTGTTTAGTCCTAATAAATTGAACTTTGATTGGTAAAACCCTTCACCCATAAAACACAAAGGTATAACATCTTTCCCCTATCCCTACAAAAACCCCAAATCAAATCAATTGATCCAATGAATCCGTAAACCCTCCACTAAATCGTGAAATGAATTATGTTGGTTTTAATCCCCATTCAATGTGGTACGTAGGCACGTTTGGAATCTAAATATAAATCCAAACTATTTCCTTTTCCCCTTTCATTTTTAAATATAATTATTTATATTCATATTTCTATTTTGTAAGGGAATTAGTGGCCTTCTTAGAAGGGCTAGACAAGGAATCCCATCATCTTGCTATGTAATTAAGTTTAATAATTTTGGAGTTAACGAGTGATTATATGATTCTCCTAGTATCTATAAGGACTAAAAGAATATTCTTCTTAACTTATGGATGTTTACTTGCTTTATTTCTTAAATTATTCATGCATTCATAATTATGCCATGCTCATACATTTAATTACTATCTTATAATTGTCATTCATGAAACCAATTTTTAAGCCAACTTAAACTATAAGCCAAATCAAGATTATTTAAAACCAAAAACCTAGTCCCTTAACCCTCTTTGGTTTCAAAGACTAGTGATTTTATCCTTGCATAAATTAATTAAAAAATTAATAAACTAGATTCATAATTTAGTTTTTTCTTAATTTTTCCATTTAAAATAAGGTGGTGACTCCCAAAATATTTTCAAAATAAACCTATCAGAGCTCGAGGGCTCTAACTGTGAGTATGTCGGCAAGTGATCAATGACGTTAGATGATAATAATATGGGATTTTACTACTTGTCAATTATTTATTATCTAGGTCATAATAGTGCATATAGTCATTTAACTTGAGATATTCTATATCTTATATATAGGTAGTTAGGATTTATTATTGCTACATAGACGTACTATTTATATACGGATATATGGCTTGTGATAGTTCTAATTTGTTATGTATGGAGGTAAGTGATCGCTAAGATATAATTCATTACCTTGAGTAAATGAGGTTAAGATCCTATGTTATCTGGTTATTCTTGATAACTAAAGTTTCTACCCATAATAGTAAGATTCAATAGAAAGAGTTTCTAATAGGAATCTAATATCATCAACAACTAGAACTGAGATAAGGACATAGAATTGAGGCACATTAGGGTTTAACATAAACCATTACCCTAACCGAGATTGGGATTTTTAAAGAAGGGATTTTAGTGCATGATAATTTATGATCAATGTGTCATGTGATGTTTAAAGTTATCAATTAGGTAGTCATGACATGGAATGTTAGCTGTCACTCACGACTTATGGGACTAAGTGTGAAGTGGGGATTTCACATTAGTAGAGAAAAATGTTTTCTCATTTCTGTTCCTAATTAGACATGAACTTAGAAAGTCACATACCAAATAGTGATCACTTATCAAGTATAAAAGGTTTACCATAATAATTAATTAAAGTATTTAATTAATTAATTAGTGGTAAAATGATTAAACATATAATTAAATTTACAAGGACCTTAGCATATCCTGATGTTTAATCTAAAAAGGTTTCCATTCAATTAAATCTTAATTTGTATAGGATGCAAATGAGAAAGATTAAATTGAAAAATGATTTGGACTAATTAAATCAAAGATTTAATTTTAAGCTTAGTGAAAACCCTAAACACATCATATATGGTCTAAGTCCATATGTGACATGGAAAAGAGGCAATTAAGGGTTAGAGAAAATTCACTATTCATAAGCCTATGTGATGGGTTTAGGGCTTAGAGAATTTTTCACTAAGGTTAAAATTATAACTACATCTTTTGACTAATGAAAATGTCCATTTCACCCTTAAAGGATAAAATGGTTATTTCACCATTTGAAGAAGCAAAGTTCACCTTTGTCTCTTCATCAAATGATCAACTAAAAGGATGTTATGGTCATTATGAAGACTTAAAGGTTAAGTCTTGGAGAAAAGATGTATATAATGGAATTTGTTCATTTTTTCTAAATAAAGCAACATCATATTACTTAGAGCAATTAGATTAGAGATTAAGAGAGTTGAAAGAAAAGATGAAGGAAAAGTTTTTTTAATTTTTCTTTCGATCTTTAAATTCTTTTCTTTATTCTTCATGAAAGAACAATTGCTTGCAATTAAAGATGAGCTTAGTCCAAAATAAATCAAAGAGAAACCTTAAATTCCTAAAGGATTTTTAAGGGAGATCTTGAATCAAAATTGAGTAATCAAGAGAGGGATTCAAGAACAACAAAGAAACTAGAGGAAAACTTAAAGGTGAGTTAGGTATGGATGATCTAGAAGCTTTACATTTGGGGAGCTCTTTGTTAAAGAAAGAAGGAACCTTCAAGAGGTAATATGATTACTCTTTCTTCTTCTTTCATTGCATATGTGTTTTACACGCAAATAAATTGATTGCTTGAATGAATGTTTGGATCTAATTAGGTGAAGTGAAATGTTTAAATGTTTGAAATTTCACCCCACCACCTTGCTTCCGCTGCGTTTGGCTCCACCATTCCTTCATTTGTTGTTAGAGCCACTTTTTCTATGTAAAACAACCACTTTTTCTATGTAAAACCTTTATTTGTGTTGTTTTGGAGTTTTTGATTTGGTTGAAAAATAGTTGTTGCAGAAATGTTGTGCTCTCAGACATAGAATTTGGGCTTACGAATCAAGAATCAAGATAGCAATTAGCATATCATGACCTCAATATTGATGTCACACCCATAAATTTGAGGATCAGAACAAAAGTTGTTCTATTAGTTAGGAGAATTGGGACAACGATTCCAATTTCATGCCCATGAAATCTATGTCGCAGCTGCTATAGGAAGTCACGATTTTCACTATTTATGCACCTAACTTTTATTTTTTCCAAAAATTATTTTGGATTTAATTTTCAATCAAATTAAATTTCTATGACTTATAATTTTAAGCTATAGAAACCTTGAATATATGGTATTCAAAATGGGTTTTTGGAAATGTTCCAATTATGAATAACATATCGATCAATGCCATTATTGTATATATATTTTTTATTGTTGCTTGAGAGGCATGGATGGTTGATCATGGATTAGGAAACCATAATGTATGATTTCTCATATGGACTAGTAAGAATTAATTTTATTATTTGATGGCATGTAATTGAATGTTAATTACTTATTTAGGTTGTAATTAATTTCATTGAGCCTATAAGCTCTTTTGTTTTTGCAAACGCATCTTGGAATGCCAAGGTTACTAATGTACATATAAAGATGTGAGATGCAAGAACAAAAAGAGGTTCAACCTATGAAGATGCCTAATGAGAGCATGAAGATGCAAATGTTGTAATCTTATGCTTGCAATTTGTTTAACCTAAATTCCATATCCATTCCTTGTGGCTAGGAAGTGGATCCATAAAATCCATGATCATACCTATCAGTTTGTTAACCATTTTATAAAATACATATATGATATATATGAATGCATGTGATGTATGTTTAAAATGGATAATGTGCAAAGTGAGATTAAATTAATAAAGCCTGAAAATATTCCAAAGAAAATATTGAGTCATGGTTCTCCATTAGAGCAATAATTCAAGAAAATTAAAACATTTATGTTATAGTTATGGATATATTATCAGTTATGGATACATATGATTGATATATTTGGTTTGAATGTTTTCTTCAAGTTATTGTTAAGCATGTAATGTTATGAGTATAGGATACATTATATGTCAATAATGACAATGAGTATCTAAGACATATGATGTTTAAATCACTATACTTGTTGGTCCAATGGGCTTGACAAGACTAGTGTGAAAAGCCAATAATGACAATGTGTATCTAAGGTTGGAAACACTAGGAACCGAATTAATTAAGCCTCATAAAGAGTTGTAATGAATAAGTATTGTTCACTTGTTAGATATCAAAGTTCCAATAATGACAATGTGTATCTGAGTTCATAGTGATAATCTAATAAGAATTCAATCACCTACTAGAAGTTCACCCCAATGGGATTTTCATTTCCTATTTGAAAGTATAGGATTAGCCAAATTAGTGGGATTACCATTTTGATTAAAGACCAAATCATTATGGTAGCTACATAATTACATAAGTTATTAATTTTGTTATTTTCCACATTTTTGATAATATGAAATTGACAAACCTACCTGCAAATATATTTAATTCTTTTAGGCTTACAAGGCCAAAATCTATGGATTGGTTTGAAAACCTTAAAATGGTCCTTGCATTTGAGTACATAGTGTATGTATTCGATTTGATTTATTCTTGGTCTTTTAGAGAAAGGACTACTCCAAAGAAACATATCATTCTAAGTGCAATGGAAACAAAATATTGGATGAGTTTGATGATATATGATTGTTTTATAAGTCAAATGTTGCAAAAACAACATATGAGCATGACAAGACCTTAAGTAATTATGCATCATCTACAAGAGTTGAGATGAGCATAGATACACTGATCAATATGAAATACTAGGGCAATTATTTTGTTTGAATATGAAAAAAATTATAAAGAAAGAAAAAGGCAAAAAGAAAGAAAGAAAAAGGAAAGAAAAAAATTAACAAGGAAGAAAGAAAGAAATTATTTCTTCTTGATCTTCATAACTTTATTTTTCTTTGTGTTCTCTATATCTTTCCTTCTTGTTCTTATTCTCTCTATTCAACAAGAGTAAGAAATTAAAGAAAAGAAATCAAAGAAGAAAATATTTGATCTTTAATTTCTTGTTCTTCTATTTTTCTATCTAGTATTCTTTATGAAAGAATTTAAATTATGAGAAACCTATTTTATTTCTTATTAATTTTTAATCAAACTAAATTTAGAAATCATTTTCATATGATGATTAAATTCATCAAATAAGTAGAAAGTCTAGATGTTTTAATGAATAATAATTTTTAGATAGTTTAATTCTTCAAATTCATTTCAAATTTGCATTAGATGGAAAATGCACTTTAAGATAATAGAAAAAGTTTCTATTATAAATCGTAAAAGGGAAATTACAAAGGACAAGTCCATGGATAATGTTGCTATTGATGAAAGAAAATGTTTCTATTGTCAATATTGTGAATATTAGAAAAGTAATTGTTCTAATTATTGAGAATACTAAAAGGACAAAGAGAATGATAAACCTTATGAAGGTAAATCTATCTCATGTTACCATATTCTAATGATTCATATAGTTTATTTGTGGCTAGGATTCATGATATAGGTGCTTCTATGCCTTGTACATGATCAGAGTAAGCAACAAAAGCATGGGATTAAATGAAGTGATTTTAAAGGATTTAAAGGGCTAAGTGTTGTTTCTAAAGAGCTTTTAGGATATTTAATAATGATTTTAGAAATCATATTTTGTATGTCTTATATATATTTAATGATGGTTTTAGAAATCATGTTTTGTAAAACTTGTATATGTTTTATACTTAAGCTACATTATTCTGTAACTTCAACGAATTGTGAATTTCGTTATGAGAAAAATGTTTGCGTAATTTATTATGGTAATAAACTTAAGAGTATGAATTATATGTTTGATGTATTATTATTAAGTTAATAATAATAAAATAACTCCAAGTGTTTTTATGATAATGCCATAAAGAACTCCAATCTAAAACCATTATGATTTCTTAGATTAGTTTGTTTAACTGAAGATAAGACAACTTAGTTGGATAACATATGTCACTACCCATTGGGGTGTGAACTTATTTTAACTTAGAAGTCTAGTATCTTATGCAAAAAGAAAAAACTAGATCACCTTTTGTTAGATAAAGGATAGAAATTAAAGAAGTTTTAGAATTCATACATATAGATGTATCAATACCATTTTTGAAATGGTTTGTGGGAGTTTTTCCTAATTCATTGTATTACCTAAATATATAATATTGACCCATTCAGAAAAAGGTAAATAAAATGAAATTCATTTGAATTCTTTGAAATTTTCAAGAAATTCAAGATGAAAAGGAAAAATAAATATTAAGCGTATTTCATACAAAAAAGGGAACAAGTATCATAACCCTTTGATTTGATTGAAGTAGGGGGAACTCGATTACCAATTTTGAAGAATTTCCTAAATATAAAATTGGCATATAATTATAATTCTTTTTGGGAAAATCCTATGTGATGGTATACTCAAAAGAATAAATTATAATATATATGATATGATGTAATAAAAGATGAACTATAAAAGTTTTGTTTATTTCTTTTTGGAGATTTGCAAATAATTGCAAAATATTCTAAAATAGAATTTTCTTAAAAGTTTATCTAATCCAAACTTATATGTGATATGATATGGATAGATATCAAAATTCTTACTCATGTTAAGATTTGAGATATCTAGCTTATTTTATAAGATAAAGTTGGACAATTGGAAGATAATTCTAATTAAAATAAGGTTTGTTGGATATCGTAAAGGTAGTTTAGGATGGTATTTCTATCTTATCTTTTTACAAAACATAGAGTTATTAGCAAAGATGTTATTTCTTAATAAAATGTTTATTAAAAAAAGTGACATATTGAGGAAGATAGAATAATTGGGTGAATGTCATCCAATAATGTCCAACAAAATGATCAAAGTAAATTTGATCAAACTTGTGAAAAGTCTAAAAAATAACTAAATGTTTTATCCTTTATAAGCTGCTAAAAGGTTAAGTAGAATATCTAATTTTTCTATAAGATATGATTTCCTTTATATGAATTCAAAAGAGTTGTATATTCATTATAAAGTGAATCATGAGATAGTAAAATATCTAATCTTAAGAAAAATTTAATTTCCCTTATATGAATGCACAAAATTTGTACATTCATGATGAAGAAAATCATGAGATTCTATTATAGCTATATATGATATAGCAATGCATATTGATTATGAGTTTGACATATAGATGTCAAAATTGGTTTTCTTTCTCTAGAAAAGAAAACATAATCATGGAATAAATCTAAAGGTTTGGAGTCTTGAGAAAGTTCCGAAGTATGCAAACCTTAATAAGCTATATCATCACAAGATGAGTCCTTAATGTGCAAAAGGATAGTAGGAGTCTCCTCACTTTTAATTTTGTATATGGATAACACATTAGTTGGTATAAGTATTAATATATTTGCATTTGTAGAATAGTTTACCAATACTTTCTTCATTTAGACTTGAGATAAATATTTTATATTCTTGTTAATTCGTATCTATCAAGATAGATTGAAGAGAATGTTAAATATGTCTAAGTTAATATTTGGCAAAAGATGTTCCAGAGTTCAAAATGCTAATTCCAAAAGTTTTATTTCCTATGAATTTGATATCCACTTTTTGAGGGTTGATTCCCTAGATACCCAAAAAAAGTATGACAGGGATTCCTTATAATATGATGATAGGAAATCTAAATTATATAAGAGTTGTATAATGTGCTAGATATTGAGAACATTGTTAGTATGACTAACAAATTCTAATCCTATCTAGGATTAAATTATTGAAAATATTACCAAAATTATTCTAAAGTACTTGAGAAGTATTCAAAATTTAATTTTGATAAATGAAAAATGTTATTACGTAAATGATAGAGAGTTTATCATTGGGATTGTTATTATATGTGATGAAGAAATAATTTGCTAGAAAAGTTCTTTGCAAATTGTTGTTACAAACTTCATTACATAAGCTGAATTTGCTATATGGGATGTCACAAATAAAAGGATGTTTGGGATTCAGCAGTTATGAACTGTTTAAGAGTTTCTCTAGTACATCATGAGTACCTCTCTGTTGTGATACTAATAGAGCCTTAGCTTATGGCAAGGGAACCCGAGTCTCACACTGAAATCTAAAATATTTCAAAAGGCATTATGATATTATCAAATTAATTATTGGAATAGGGCATTCTAGCCCTACAGTAAATAGCATTAACCATTAACTTGGTTAATCTGTTGACTAAAGTTAAAAGTTAGTAACAGTTAAACTTCATATTAAGAAGATGAGTTTCTGATACTAAGCACAATGACTCTAATGCAACTGGGAGATTGATAATAGTGTGTGCCTTAAGAGCTATATAATTATTATGTAATAGTAGATAATAATTCCTAATGGCATAACAAATATATTCATAATGTGAAAAGGGTTTCATATTATTGAATATAGTCCTTAAGTATTTGTAAGAGGATCTATTCTCAAGTGTTGAGAATATGGGAGACAAATTACTCTTGCATTAATATTTTAAATATGTTCATGGTTATAGAATTAATGACCATTATTAATTTTGGAAGACCATCACCTTTGTTTATTTTCTATAATTAGTATGTGATATGGATGATTATAAAGACAATGAGTCTCATGCTGTTTGACATGTGATGTCGATACAAACATGTGGATATTCATATGATGAATACTTGAACTGTGACATTAGATGATAATAATATGGGGCTTTACTACTTGTCAATTTAGGTTATAATAGTGCATATAGTCTTTTAACTTGAGGGGTACTATATCTCATACATAGGTGGTTAGGATTTATTACTGCTTACATCAAAGTACTATTCATGTATGAATATATGGGATGTGATAGTTCTAATTTGTTATGTATGGAGGCAAGTGAACACTAAGATAGAATTTATTACCTTGAGTAAATGAGGTTAAGATCCTATGCTATTTGGTTATTCTTGACAACTAAAGTTTCTATCCATGATAGTAAGATTCACTAGAAAGAGTTTCTAGTAGGAATCTAATACCATTAAGAATTAGAACTGATATAAGGATATAAAATCGAAACACATTAGGGTTTGACATAAACCATTACCCTAGCCGAGATTAGGATCTTTAATGAAGGGATTTTAGTGCATGATAATTTATGATTGATGGTCCATGTAATATTTAAAGTTATCAAATACAAATATTCATTTCTAATTAGGTAGTCATGATATGAAATGCTAGCTAGCACTACTGACTTATAGGACTAAGTGTGAAGTGGGGATTTCACATTAGTAGACAAAAATGTTTTCTCATTTCCATTCTAGAAAGTCACACACCCAATAGTGATCACCTATCAAGTGTAAAAGGTTTACCATAATAATTAATTAAAGTTTTTAATTAATTGATTAGTGGTAAAATGATTAAACATGTAATTAAATTTACAAGAACTCTAGCATGTCCCCGATGTTTAATTTAAAAAGTTTTCTATTCTATTAAATCTTAATTTGTATATGATGCAAATGAGAAAGATTACATTGAAAAATAATTTTGCTAAATAAATCAAAGACTTAATTTTAAGCTTAGTGAAAACCCTAAACACATGAGATATGGCCTATGATAGCAATATATGCCCTAGGAGCCATATAATAGTTATGTAATAGTAGATATTTATTCCCAATGACATAATGAATATATTCATAATGTGAAAAGGGTTCCATATTATTGGATATATTCCTTAAGTATTTGTAAGAGGATCCATTATTAAGTGTTGAGAATATGAGTGTAACCATCTACACCCACCCTAGGAGTTTCCATGACAATTGCTTGAATTTAGAATTATTAAGACTAAATGTGTGCTTTTATGAAAATTCATGTGCTATGTGATTGATGGGCATGTGGAATGTTAGATTAGCTCTAATATACATAATATGAATTATCATGGTGAAATAAGTGATTTATATGAAGTGCATAAGTATAAAATAATTTATTGCATATAAATTGAATTTTCATGCATAAAGCAATCTTTAAGCATAAAATAATTTTTATGAGTATTTTTAAATAAATATTTTGGGGAAAATTTTAATGAAAATAATAAGAAAAATATTTTATTTTTAATTACCTATAATCAACCCATAAATTTAATAAAAGGCCAATTTTCCAAAAGCCCACTATACCAAAACACTCATAACCTAGCTCATTAATGGCAAACTTGTAATTTTGCCAAAACCCTATAAATTTAAAGCTAATTTCAGCTAGCCCTAATTGTAGCAGCCACCATTCTATTTTCCATCATATTTCTTGTAGAAAATTCTCTCAAAAATATTCTCGCTAGCGAAATTCACAAGGTGCCTTCAAACCTTGTGATTCGTGACCATTTTCATAAGTTTTTCTCTCCTTTCAATTTACTATTTGATTTTCATGAAACTAATTATGAGAAAAATATTTTGGACTATCAATTTACTATTTTTATTATGACTAAATTTGGCCTAGGTGATTGTTTGGAAGGAGAAACCGATTTTCAAACGAAAACACTAACCTTTTTTCACGAATCCTCCAAAGGTGAACCATAAAACTCAAAGTTAGAATTTTCATGCATAAATATATGGGGCGGGGGGGCTGCCAAATTGTGGTTGAATGTATTCTAAATTTATTTTTATTGTGTTTAGATAAAAAATATTGATTTAAATCATATTTTTATATATTACTGTAATGGTCGGAAAGTACGGAAAGCAAGAGAAAATCATGATTTTCACTCTAAAACCTAAAATCAAAATTTTCATGCATATGAACCACCAAGGGTTGCCAATTCCTATATGTTGATGTTCTAAAATGATTTTTGTCATATTTAAATGAAAAATATCAATTTAAATAATGTGTTTATATATTACTGTAATGATCAGAAAGTACAAAAAACAAGAAAAATTCATGGTTTTTATCCTAAAACCTAAAGTTGGAAAATTACATGCATAAATATATATATATATATATATATATATATATATATATATATATATATATATATATAGGTGCCGATTGGTGCATTAGGGTATTCTAGAATGATTTTTGTTATGATTACATGAAAAATATTGGTTTAAACCATGTTTTTACATATTATTGTAATGAACGAAAAGTGCAAAAAGTAAGAAAATTCATGTTTTTCCTTGATAGGTGCATTCGGCCTACATTGGGAATTTGATCCCAATGTCTATAATTTTTGTATGACATATTTCAATGATTATTGGCATGTATATATGAATGATAAATGATTTGATTCTATGTTGGTTAAAGGAACAACTCTAGACAAGTCTAGTGACAATTAAGTATACCTAGGGTTTCTTAACCCTACTACTACAATGTGATTAATATGTGTATATAATTAAATGACATGGGAAATAGTTTTATGATGAGTTATTAATGAGTTAATGGGCAATGAGATTAATTGTACGAATTGGTCATAAGATAAAAACATGATACTTGAAAGGTTAATTGTTAAGTTGATATATATGGAAAGTGTTAAATGTACTAAGTTGAATATTAAATTGAATTGATATTAAGATCATGATATTGTGTTTCACTTTAGATAAGTCATAGTATGATTTATAATGTGATTTCATGTGAGCCTAAGAAGGTTAAGTGTAGCATGTAAGAGGACATAGAGAGAGATGTTTGAGAAAGTCAAGCTCATGACTCATCGTAAAAAAGAGAATATGCTTGAAGAAGAGGATCCCAAGGAGTATTTGGACTATGATTAGGTTTATGCTAAGATTCAAGAACTGGAAAGCGACTGCTCATATTTGATGGAGGAAAACTAATGTCTTAGGCTATTGGTTCATGCTTTGAAGAAGGATGTGGAGCAGCTTAAGACCAGAGGTGTTAAGCAAATGGATGACAACACACCTGGAGATTTTTGTCACTCACCATCTACGACTTGTCCTTGATAGGTTGCGCGTCGGATTAAAATTTACTTTGCTATAAATGTCATGGTTTCGGTCACATTTTTGTGAATTGCCCTCTTATTGATTATTCGCCTAAGCAACCCTAATCTACCTAACATTCATCCTGATGAGGGGCATAGTTGAGGTTTGCGCTAGCAGTTGATAACTATTGGCCTGGTAGTATGGGATTTAGACGATGTGAATAATACTATTTGATTGCTTAATGACTTAGTATGGAATGATTTCTTTTATTGCCTATGACATGATTGACTTATATATGATAGGGAAATTCATGATGCTATAAGTTATATGATACATGATACATGCCATGACGAGTGATATATTGTAACAACCCACGCCCATCCTAGGAGTTTTCATGGCCAATTACTTGAATTTAGAGCTATTATGGCAAAATGTGTGCTTTTATGAAAATTCATGTGTTATATGATTGATGAGTATGTGGCATGTTAGATTAGTTCTAATATGCATAATATCAATTATTATAGTGAAGTAAATGATTTATGCGAAGTGCATAAGCATAAAATGATTTATTGCATATAGAATGAATTTTCATGCAAAAAGCGATTTTTAAGCATAAAATAATTTTTATGAGCATATTTAAAATATTTTTAAATAAATATTTTGGGGAAATTTTAATAAAAATAATAATAAAAATATTTTATTTTTGATTACCTATAATCAACCCATAAATTAAATAAAAAGCCCAATTTCCCAAAAGCCCATTACACTAAAACACTCCTTATTTAGCTTATTAAGGGTAATCTTGGAAATTGCCCAAAACCCTAAATATTTAAAGGGAAATTTGACCAGCCCTAGTTTATACAGCCACCATTTTGTTTTCTCTCATATTTCTAGTAGAGAATTCTCTCAAAAATATTCTCTCAACTGAAATTCACAGGTGCCTTCAAACGTTGCGATTTCTTGACCGTTTTCATAAGTTTTCTCTCCTTTCAATTTGCTATTTGATTTTTATGAAACTAATCATGAGAAAATTATTTTAAACTGAGTATTTACTAATTTCTATTGATTAAATTCAGCCTAGGTGAATTTTGGAGAGAGAAATCAATTTTTCTATTAAAAACACAAACCTCTCTACATGAATCCTCCAAAGGTGAACCCTAGAACTCAAAATTTGAAATTTCATGCATAAACTCTACAAAGGGAAATTTTACATATGTTTGTATTCTAAATTGATTTTTGTTGTGTTTAGATGAAAAATATTGAATCAAATCATATTTCTGTATATTACTGTAATGATCAGAAAAGTACGAAAAGCAAGAAAGTTCATGAATTTCACCCTATAACCTAAAATTGGAATTTCATGCATATGTTATACCAATAGGTACCAATTTGTGTATATTTGAATTCTAAATTGATTTTTGTTATGTTTGAATGAAGAATAATGGTTTAAATCATGTGTTTACATATTACTGCAATGACCATAAAGTACCAGAAACAAGAAAGATTCATGGTTTTCATCCTAAAACATAAAGTTAGAAAATTTTCATGTATGTATACATATATAGGTGCTTATTGGTGCAATTAAGTCTTCTAAAATGATTTTTTTTTTGATTTCATGAAAAATACTGGTTTAAATCATGTGTTTGCATATTACTGTAATGAATGGAAAGTGCGAAAAGTAAGAAAGTTTATGATCTTCCTTGATTGTATAATTTGGCCTGCATTGGGAATTCAATCCCAATGTCTATAATTTTTATGTGATATATTTTAATAATTATTGATATGTATAAATGAAGGACAAATGATTTGATTGCATGTTGATTGAAGTAACAACTCTAGACAAGTCTAAAGACAATAGGGTATACCTAGGGTTTCCTAACCCTATTATTATGTTGTGATTGATATGTGTATATTATTAAAGGATATGGGAAATAGGTTTATGATAAGTTAATAATGCATTAATGATCTTAAATAGATGATGAGATTGATTGTATGAATTGGTCATAAGAGATAAGCATGATACTTGAAAGGTTACTTGTTAAGTTAACAAATATGGAAAGTGTAAAGTGTACTAAGTTGAATTTTAAATTGAATTGATATTAAGATCATGATATATTGTGTTTGAATTTAGAAAATTCATAATATGGGTTAAAATGTGATCTCATATGGGCCTATAAAAGCAAAGTATGCAAGACTTTAAAAGTCAACATGTTATGTGCAAGTGATGAGTGCACTTCTAAGTGCAACTCCAAAGTGTATGTGAATGTTATATGTGTATAGGGTAGTTATGGGATATGATAGCATGATATTAAATAAACACTAAGTATTGAATTAAATATTATGATAGAGCATGAGGAGTAGTAGAAGTAAAAAAGGGTTACAAGTACTAGGAGCAAAGAAACCACAAGGTGAATAAACATTATGTTCAAGTTATAAGAACAAGTTATCATGTTATGTGAAACTTTAATATCTTGAAAGCCATGTTCTTTTCTATTCTTAATTATGACTAAATGATTTCTTTGTAAGCTTGGGTTGCCAAAGGACAATTGGTGCAAAACCATTTTTGATTATTCAATGATGATAAAAAACCTTTGTGAATTGTTGCTTACCTTACTTTCTTTCTGGAACCACACTATTATTTATCTTTTGTTCAACAAGTTAAACTATTGTTGCTATTATGTTAAATGTGATTGCATTTTTGAAATTGTCACATCCCATTTCTAGAGACGTGATGGTCCTAGAATATAGTGAAACATAACATCACCCACACCCGTAGAACCCACTTACACTTATACAAATATTACCTAGGATTATACCAAAACCACTTACATTAACTTAAATAAACCTTTTTTTGTTTTTTTTTTAAAAAACCTTAAGTTACAAAAGCATAGTTAAAATATACTTTAAACATAATCCATGAGGAAATAATATTTAGAATCCAATTAAAACCTCGAAAGACAACATTTCAAAATAAACATCCAAAAATAAATATTCCTAAATCATCTAAGGATAACTCTTTATAACATATTAAACTAATTATCTTTGATAAGGAATTCCCTAAGTGAAGTAGGATGCTTGAGCCATCGCCTTACCTTCTCATACTACTCACCTAGAACCATACAAAGAAAAAGGGGTGAGATAGATGATCTCAATAAGTAAATAATATTGCACAAACAATAACATATATCCCTTTTTAAAAAGGAAACACATAGCTTATAACACATAGTTCATGTTTTTAATTCATGAATCAAAGTTTGCAATTTAACAAGGTTTGCAGAAAATTACACTTATTACTTGAGAGTGAAGACTCTTGCTCAATTCACTCTTGAGTGAAGACACTGCTCAATTCACTCAAATTTACATAAGTGAGTGAAGACTCTTACTCAATTCACTCATGAGTGAAGACACTGCTCAATTCACTTGATTTTACATAAGTGAGTGAAGACTCTTGCTCAATTCACTCGTGAGTGAAGACACTACTTAATTCACTCGAATTTACATACGTGAGTGAAGACTCTTGCTTGATTCACTCATATTTATGGTAATCACTTATAACAATAGCACTTAAGAAAGTAATAACATGTATCACAATAGCAATAGCAGTTTAGCTAATTAAATAAAAGATAAATAATAGTGTGGTTCTAGAAAAAGAGTAAGGTAAGGCAACAAATCACAAAGGTACTTTATTGTGATTGAATAATTAAAATAGATTTGGACCAAATGTTCTTTAGCAACCTAAGCTTATAAAGAAATCATTTAGTCATAATTAAAAATAGAAAAGAACTTGGGCTTCAAGATATCAAAAGTTCACATAACATGATAACTTATACTTGTAACTTGAACATAATGTTTACTCATACTTGTAGCATGAATACAGTGTGTACTCACCTTGTGGTTCCTTCGCTCCTTGTACACGTAGCCCTTTTGAACCTCTAAACTCCTCAAGCTCTAACATAATATTTAATTGAATACTTAGTATTTATTTAATCATGATGCTATCTTATCCTATAACTACCCCATGCACATATAACATTCACATACTCTTAGAGTTGCACATATAAGTGCACTTCATCACTTGCACATAACATGTTGACTTTAAAAGTCTTGTACACTTAGTCTTGATAGGCCCATATGAAAACAAATTATAATTCATGTCAATACCTTTCTAAGGTCAATACAATATCATTATCTTAATATCAATTCACTTTAACAATCATCTTAGTATACTTAACACTTCCATATATGTCAACTTAACAAATAACCTTTCAGGTGCCATGCTTATCTCTTATGGCCAATTCATTCAATCAATCTCTTCATCAATTCAAGATCATTAATTCATTATCATGTCATTGTACAACCTACTTCCATATTATCTAATCATATTCACTTATTAATCAGAACATAAGGTTAAGATACCTTAAGTATACCAAATTGCCTCTAGCCTTGTCTAGAGTCATTCCTTCATCTAACAAGCAATTTTAGCCTTTATCATCCATTCATACATGCCAATAATCATTACAATACATTGCATAAAAATTATAGACATTGGGATAAAAATCCCAATGTAGGCCGAATGCTCCATTAAGGGAAAAACTGAATTTTTCTTACTTTTCTTACTTTTGTCTATTACAATAACATGCAAAAACATGGTTTGAGCCAAGATTTTTTATGTAATAAAAAAAAATTATTTTATAATATTAACCCATAGGAATCAGCACATATATAAATCCATATGCATGAAAAATTTCCAACTTTAGATGTTAGGGTGAAAACCATAAACCTTTCTTGTTTCCGGTACTTTCCGGTCATTACAGTAATTTATAAAAAGGTATTTTAAACCATTATTTTTCATTTAGTCACAACAAATATCAGTTATGAACATCAATATGTACAAATCGGCACATGTCTTATGCATGAAAATTCCAAGTTTAGTGTTTTAGAGTGAAAATCATGAGTTTTCTAGCTTTCTGTGCTTTCCATTCATTACAGAAATATGTAAACACCAAATTTAAATCTTTATTTTTCATCCACACATAAAAAAAATTAGTTTAGAATTCCATTATACACAAATTAGCAACCACACACATATATAATCATAGAATTTTTCCAACTTTCAAGTTCTAGGATGAAAACCTTGAATTTCCTTGTTTTCTGAAACTTTTTGGTTATTACAGTAATATGCAGAAATATGATTTAATCCAATATTATTCATCTAAACACATCAAAAATCAGTTTAGAATTCAATAATGTAGAAATCTCCCCACTTTATTGAGTTTATGCATGAAAATTTCAATTTTTAGTTACAAGATTCACCTTTGGAGAAATCGCATAAGAAGGTTGGTGTTTTTGGTAGAGAAATTAATTTCTCTATCAAAAATTCACCCAAACAGATTTAAATCTGTAGAAATCAGTAAATATCCAGTTCAAAATAATTAAATCTATAGAAATTAGTAAATATCCAGTTCAAAATAATTTTCTCATAATTTATTTCATAGAAATCAAATAAGAAATTGAAAGGAAAGAAAAACTTACGAATACGGTCAAGAAATTGCAAAGATTAAAGGTGTTTTGTAAATTTCGATAGAGAGAAATATTTTGAGAGAAATTTTTTTGCCAAAATAATGAAATAACAGGATAAATGGCTGCTGGAATGAAGGGCTAGCTGAATTTTTGATATTTATTTGTAGGGTTTTGGGCAATTTCCAAGATTACCCTTAATGAGCTAGGTTATGAGTGTTTTAATGTAGTGGGCTTTTGGGTATTTAGACTTTTTATTTAATTTTAGGGCTGATTATAGGTAATTAAAAATAAAATATTTTTCTTATTATTTTCAATAAAATTTTCCCTAAAACATTTATTTAAAAATACGCATAAAATTATTTTATGCTTAAAACTTTTTACATGAAAATTCATTTTATGCATAACAAATTGTTTTATACTAATGCACTTCATATGAATCATTTATTTCACCATAATAATTCATATTAGGCACATTAAAATTAATTTAACATGCCATATACTTATAAATCACCTCACACATGAATTTTTATAAAACCACATATTTGTCACAATAACTCTAAATTCAAGCAATTTGGTCATGGAAACTCCCAGGGTAGATGTGGCTTGTTACATAAATGCTATTATTATAAGTGATTGCCATTAGCTCTAGCTATGGAATCTATGACCCCTTAATATAGAAATCCTCATGTTAATGTGGGTAATCATCGGTACCTGTGCACATGGTCTTAACACAATAGATAGGGATAATGTATCTACCTTAGCCAAAAGGGGCAGTTCTAGCCGTGGAGCCTGGTCAGTTTTATGACTCTTTAGATGTTTCAAGTTGGGAGTTAGAATTTGGTATAAGGCCACCTCTCCCTTGAGTGAATGAGCTAATAGCTATCACTCTTTATAAGTTTACCAGTTACGAGTTGATTTCTGAGAATCTTGCTTATTTCAAAGAGTTGATTTTTGTGAATCTTGCTTATTTGCAAACCATGATTCATAAACCTTGAACCCTTATAATGAGACATGTGTTATGTTACAAGTTTTATTGTTTGCTCATTGAGATCATCTATCTCACCCCTTTTCCTTTTGTGGTTCTAGGTGAGTATTATAAGGAGGCATAGTGATCGCTCAAGCAACCTACTCTGCTTGGGAAATTCCCTTGTTAAAGTTATTATTATGCTATACTATGATGAGGCCTTAGATGCTCTGGGAGTTATTGTAATGGGAACTTTATTTGGAAAGTTATGTTTTGGTGACATTATTTGGAGTCTAAGCATGATTTTTCTTATGGATGATTATATTTAAAGTATATTTTAACTATTCTTTCGTAACCTAAGGTTTTCTTATAAATGGTTTATTTAAGTTAATGTATGAGGTTTTGGTATGATCTTAGGCAATATTTGTATATGTATAAGTGGGTTCTGCAGGTGTGGGTGACCTTATGTTTCCTCATATTTTAGGACCATCATATCTCTAAAGTTAGGATGTGACATATATGCTATGTGATATATATGCTCTACAATATATGATTTGAGATGTGACATGATATTACAAGTACTCATGTAAAATGCATGGAAAAAAATGATAATGGGGTTAGATGGGTTAGAAAGGAGTTAACACTAAATTCCCTTACTGTTATAGCATAATATGTCTAAAGAAGAAAGTCCGCATAATTGCCCAACCTATTAGGACTAGTGAGAATGCGATATCAGACATTGCATTGAATGCTACCTTTGTACCTGTAAGGTTAAAGAGAGATCTAACTTGAGGGCACTGACTTCATAAGAGGTTTATGCTATGTATAAGGAAATGAGGGACTTGCACAAGAATTGGATGAGCTGTGAGCTCAAAGGTGGGAAATGCCACCAACATAGGAAAAAAATGGAGCTCCACCTTCTGTCATGGTGTTACCTGCATGGAGGGAAAGGAAGCGGCTACCTAATGAAGGGATGACTGTTTCAAAGTTTAAGAAGCTATAGCCACCTACCTTCTATGGTGAGGAGGGTGATGACCCTCATGAATTCTTGGATGAGATGGACAAGCTAGTCCATCAATTGTTATTCTCGAATGCTCGGGTAATTGAGTTGGTAGGACTCTAACTCAAGAAGGAGGCATGGTATTAGTATGAGAGAAACATTAAAGAATAGCTATATGGAGCAGACTTACCCACGTGGGCAAAGTTTAGGCAAAAAGTGATGGATCAGTTCTTGCCTGAATGTGAAAGCCAAGATAAGGCACATCAGTTCGAGTAGTTGAAGTAAAAACCTATAATGTCAGTATTAGAGTATGCTAAGGAGTTTAATCGATATAGCAGGTTCACTATGAAAATCATTTCTATCGAAGCCAGCCATGTCAACCACTTTTTAAGAGGATTGATCACACCTCTATTCAATTAATTAGCAGTAATTGAATTCTCAAGCTTGGCTAAACTAATAGATAAGGCTAAGATAATGGAAAAGAGGTATAAGGTTGAGAGGGCCAAACGTGCAGAACGTGATTAGAAGGGTAGGCAAAAGAACAAGGGCCATAGAGGTAGCATAAGGGAGGAGGAGGACTAGGAAAGGAATCTTCGCCCATAATCTCAACACCCAAAAAGAGCACTCATCAATCGAAATAGCTTCCTACTTGTGGTGATTATGGCAAGTTGCATTTTGGAGTTTGTTAGAAGGTCTCTGGCTCATGTTTGAGGTGCGGACAAATGGATCACCTCATTAAAGACTGTCCAATGATGAGCAATATGGGAAATGCAACCTTGGCCCCTCTACCAACTAGATCATACTAATCTCAAAGGCAAGAAGTAAATAACAATGGACTAAATGCTGGAAACACATTGATGGTGGATAATAAGCGCAAGGGTTGTGTCTTTGGGCTAAATCAATAAAAGGCTTGCGTTTCACACATTGTAATCACATGTATCATTCCTATCCAAAATTTTTGTATAAGATGCTTAATTGATTATGGTGCTATGTATTCTTTTGTTTCACCATGTTTTGCTAAAAGTCTTGGTAGAAATAATGAATTAATAATTGAACCTTCAGTAGTGTCAACCCCTTTGGGAGAAGTGATGGAAGTGAAGAATGTGTCTAAAGATTATGGAGTAGATATTAATGGATGAAAACTTCCAGTAGAATTGTTAGAACTAAATATGTTAGAATTTGACATAATCTTAGGGATGGATTGGCTACATGAACATAGAGCTCATATCGACTATAGAGAGAAGTTAGTGGAATTTCGAACAAAGGACGGGGAGGAGTTTAAATATCAAGGAGATAGGAATAAGAACCTTCCAAATTTGATATCAGCCTTAGGAGTAAGAAAGATGTTGAGAAAAGGGTGCTAAATGTACTTAGCTCATATAGTTAATACTGACAAAGAGGCCACTATTTGAGATAAGAGCATGGTAGTGGTGGATGAATTTATGGACATCTTTCCCAAGGATCTATTTGCGATACCTCTAGATCATGAGATTGAGTTCAACATCGAGTTGCTACTGGGCACACAGCCTATATTGATACGCCATATCGTATGGCACGGGCAGAGTTAAAAGAATTAAAGACGCAATTACATAACCTACTCGATAAAGGTTTCATTCGACCAAGTAGCTCAACATGGGGCCTACTAGTGCTGTTCTTAAAAAAGAAGGACACCATTTTAGATGTGCATTGATTATCATCAGCTCAACAAAGTCACTGTGAAGAATAAGTATCCTTTGCCAAGGATAGATGATCTTTTTGATCAATTGTAAAGAGCCTGCTACTTCTTTAAGATAGACTTGAGGTTCGGCTATCATCAACTAAAGATTTGTGAAGAAGACATTTACAAGAATGCTTGAGAACCATAAATCCCCTTTGAAAGAAATGGCTTGAATTAAACATTTTCTTTTTCACATTTGGGGCTAAAAATTAATAGTTTTCAGGTAAGATTATGAAAAGGCACAGTTGCGATAACTGAGGCATCAGCTGCAGCAACTGCAGAGAGCTTTGCAATTGCCACAACATCAACTGCGGTAGCTAAGCCTCTGCAATAACTGCAGGGGCATGGTAACTGCAGCCGGCTATAAGTTACTGCAGTAAGCTCGCGGGTTGCCGCAGTTCATTTTTCAGCCTGTTCTTCTCCATTTTTTATTTGATTTGAGCCTAGTTTTATTCTATGGGTTTGTAATCGAGTGCTAATTGTCTGAAGGTGCAAGTTTCAATAAAATTTTTTTTCAACGGGATGCTGCCCCCTTGATCCTTGCCCGCTAACCGGCTAGCGAGACCAACATATGCGTAGTGCATGAATCTTAGCAAGTGTCAAGCTGCAGTCAGATCTTAAGGGTGCAAATTTGAGGGTTCATAGCTGCCCCTTCATCAGGATTGCTTAAATGATCTAAACAATTATGGGTGAAATGATCCTAAGACTATCCTAAGATGGGTCTGATAAAAGGGGATACCTAATTTAGATTTAAGGTATGAATCTTAAGGCTATCTTAGGATGGGTCTGATAAAAGGGGATACCTAATCTGTATGAATCCTAAGGCTATCTTAGGATGGGTCTGATCAAAAGGGATACCTAATTCAAATTTAAGGTATAAATCCTAAGACTATCTTAGGATGAGTCTGATTAAAAGAGATACCTAATTCATATTTTAGGTATAAATCCTAAGGCTATCTTACGATGGGTTTGATTAAAAGGGATACCTTGTTAAGATTTAAGGTATGAATCCTAAGGCTATCCTAGGATTAATCTGATTAAAAGGGATACCTAATTCAATTTTAAGGTATAAATCCTACCTAATTCATATTTAAGGTATGAATCCTAAGGCTATCCTAGGATGGTATGATTAAAAGAGATACCTAATTTAGATTTAGGTATGGATCCTAAGGCTATCCTAGGATGGTTTGATTGAAAGGGATACCTAATTCAGATTTAAGTTATGTATCCTAAGGCTATCCCAGGATGGTCTGATTAAAAGAGAGATACCTTATTCAGATTTAAGGTATGAATCCTAAGGCTATCTTAGGATGAGTCTGATTAAAAAAGATACCTCATTCAGATTTAAGGTATGGGTCTTAAGGCTATCCTAGGATGAGTCTGATTAAAAGAGATACTTGATTTAGATTTAAGGTATGGATCCTAAGGCTATCCTAGGATGGGTATGATTAAAAGGGATACCTAATTCAGATTTAAGGTATCGATCCTAAGGCTATCCTAGGATGGTCTGATTAAAAGAGAGATACCTAATTCATATTTAAAGTATGAATTCTAAGGCTATCTTAGGATGAGTCTGATTAAAAGAGATACCTAATTCAGATTTAAGGTATGGATCCTAAGGCTATCTTAGGATGAGTATGATAAAAAGGGATACCTAATTTAGATTTAAGGTATGGATGCGAAGGTTATCTTAGGATGGGTTTGATAAAAAGAGATACCTAATTCAGATTTAAGGTATGAATCCTAAGGCTATCCTAGGATGGGTCTAATAAAAAGAGATACCTAATTTAGATTTAAGGTATGAATCCTAAGGCTATCTTAGGATGGGTCGAATAAAAGGGGATACCTAATTCATATTTAAGGCATGAATCCTAAAACTATCCTAGGATGTTTAGTGAAAGGGGATACCTAGTTCAGATTTAAGGCATGGATCCTAGGACTAAGTTAGGATAGGTCTGATGAAAGGTGATACCTAGTTCAGATTTAAGGTATGAATCCTAAGGCTATCTTAGGATGGGTTTGATAAAAAAAGATACCTAATTTAGATTTAAGGTATGAATCCTAAGGCTATCCTAAGATGGGTCTGATCAAAAGGGGTACCTAATTCAGATTTAAGGTATGGATCCTAAGGTTATCTTAGGATGAGTCTGATAAAAAAGGGATACCTAATTTAGATTTAAGGTATGAATTATAGGGTTATGCTAGGATGAATATGATAAAAAAGGGATACCTAATTCAGATTTAAGGTATGAATCCTAAGATTATCCTTTTTGGTAGGAGCTAAAAAATGATATTCATGTCTGGTAGGAATGGTGATGACCTTATTTGGTAGGAAAGAGATGATCCATTTGGTAAGAGAGTGCTGAGCATCTAGGAGAAAGATGCCCCCACTTTGGAAAGGTGAATATTTAGAAGGGAGGTGCCCCTACTCTAGGATGATAAAGGAAAGCTGTTTGGTTTTTTTTTCTTTTTTTCTTTTTTTTTTTGGCTGATCGGCTAGCTTAGAGGTGAAATGGGCATGTTAGGTATAAGGCTAGCTGGTCAATGGCTATTATTTTGGCCTAGGAAGAAGTCACTTTAGGAGGTTAAACCAAGTATAGTTGGAAGAGGTTGGGTAAGGTTTAGGTGTGTTTGGTTTGCAATAATGTTTTGGCTTAAGGCTGAATTGGAAAGATTGAATAGGGGGTCAAGTCCTTTGAGACGATAAGGTTTAGGTTAGGTGTAGTTTTGGGGAAGGTTAGGTCTAGCAATTGGCTTGGTCAGTTATGGCCTTCTGGATTTGGCTTTAAGGGAGATTTGTTTAGAATGAGTGGATTATCTTAAAAGGTTGAGTCAGGTTCAGCTAGGTTCATTTGGAAGCTCAGTTTGGTTTGGCTTCATGAGAGATCATATTAGGATGCTAAACCTAGAAGGCGAATCTTGGATTAGAGGAAAATGTCAAGGTAGGCAATCAATTTGGAAGGCTCAGTTAGATTTTGCCTTAGAGGAGATCATGGGTTTCATAAATGAAGGCCTTTTGGGAGTGCACTTTATGGTGAAGGATTTTTGGGAATGAGCTTTATGGTGAAGGCCTCTTGATTTGGATTTCATGGTGAAAGCTTCTTGGTTTAGGCTTCATGGTGAAGGCTTCTAGATTTGGGCTTCATGGTGAACGCTTCCAGATTTGGGCTTCAAGGTGAAGACTTATAGGTGTTGAGGATAGTTTTCTATGAGGGTGTTTTGGATGGCTAGCTTTGGCTTAGGTATGGTGCTACAGGTTTTGGCCATAAGGATACCATAGACTCTTGGATAAGGGTTTGCCCTTTGACATGGTTGCATCAGAATAGTTTGCAGGCTTTAAGAGGCTTTGATTCTCAAGGATTATATGTTTTGCCAATTTAATCTTTCAAAGATCATGAGATAATTGCCAAAAAGGCATGAGATGGGCCTTGACTGGTTTGAGTCATTCTTAATCAACTTGAGGATGATAGGCTTTGGGAGATATGCCTCGAGTTCTAGTTTTGCCAAAGGAACTGAATTCAAAGATGATGAGTCTTGAGAGACTTGGGATTTTTGGTTCTATCCATGATGAGATTTTGCCAACAAAAGGGTGGTACGTGACTTGAGCTTGAAATGGTGGTATGATTTGCAAATGAGGCTTCGGATAGAAAAGTTCGAGAATGGTTTGAAGGTAAGCTAAAACTTTTGAAAAGAATCATAGAGGTTGTATGGTTTTGCTTTCTGTAGCATAAATCATGGAAAAGAGCGAGTCAAGCTTTTCTAGTTGTTTGAGATTGAAGAGACTCTTGGAGTGACACTTAATTGGTTTGACTTAATGACACACTGACTGCACTAGCTAAAACAAAAAGCCCTTAGGAATGGCTAAAAGGGCTAATAGAGGAAGACAACTTGGGGATCATAGTCCCAAATGAGAGATAGGGATGTGATGGACTGGAGATATGTATTAACTTTTTGAACTAAGTGATGGGATGGACTAACAACAAATGATGACATTCTGGGAAGACATGGCTCTATTGTAAGATAAGGGCATACAAGACAGCATAACTTTAAAAAATGAGCCTTTGATGAGGAAGGATGACTTTGGAGTCATGAGACCAGACAAATTGATAATTTAACAACTTTGGACATAAGGAAAGGTGAATTGGATGAGCTTTCTCTTTCTCTCTCTCTCTCTCTCTTTTTTAGCTCTAACTTTTACCTAAGCTGTCCTTTCAGATTTTCAACTTAGCAAGCTTGGATTAATGAAATTTGGGAGAAAGCATTCCACCATGATTTGTTATGTCAAGAGGCTCTAATCTTTGAATTCTAGGTTTGACAGAGGTCTTTTTTGAACTTGTCGTCCCTTGTTGAGGTGCATCATTTGATTACCTATTTGTGCAATAAGTAATTACATTTACTTGCTCCTTGTTTTTCAACTATTTGATGAGAAGTTTTTCATTGATTAGGAGCTTATGAAACTTTTATTGATTTGAGAGAATGAGGACACCCCACATTTTGATTTATGCTAATTATGGTGGATTTAATCTTTACCCCTTTTTTCTTCATTTTCTTTTCTTTCTTTTCTTTTTTTTTTTTAAGGTCATCCGTGTCAGACTCAATTAAAAAAGATAAGAAAGTTAATGCATAAATAATGAAAAGAAAACATAGATGCATTACTATAAAGGAAACTTTATTATAAATTAAAAAAAAATACTGATATGGTTGACAAAATAAAATAAAATGACAAACTAAGACTTAGACTTAGACTCAGACTTTTAGGCTTAGGCTCAGACTCAGACTTAGATTTGGGATTCAACCTTAGATAGGTCAAATTAGCTAGGCTTGAACTTCTCCATATTATGCTACTCATGGTTGAATTAAGGTATTGGGTCTTGCTTTAGGGGGATGATATCTCTGCTATCAATCAGATCCTGGATTTTATGTTTTAGAGCCTTACATGCATTGGTTTGGTGCCCTGCTCCTTGATGATATTCACAATACTCATTGGAGTGGTAGCTCTTTGGTAAGGGATTAGGGGGGACTTTTGGTTCCAGGGGTTTTACCATTCTTACCTTCAAAGCCTTCTTATAAAGTGCTACTAATGGAACTTCCAAATCTGTAAAAGCCCTTCGTTGAGATTTCAAAGGTCGCCTACTAGTCATGCCAGCTACCTCTATATTCTCTCACTCAACATCGACAAGGGGAGTGTGGGTGTCCATATCATTCCATTCAGTAGATGCAAGGGGAATGGAGGTATTGCTCTTCTTACACCATTTTTCCATTATGAGGGTTTGCTTTAGTGCATCAATGTTGAGGTTTAAAGGTCTTTTGATAGCAGTAGAGGTGTGGTTTTTCTTGCTTTGAAAAGGATTCAAAGAAGAGGCAAGGTTAGTATCTGATGGCATGGCTGAGGCTAGAATGGCATTGGTGTTTGAGATTGAAGATGTAAAATTATGAGTCATGTCAATAGTAGGTGCAACATTGATGGGCTTAGCTTGGTTCAACATTCCTCTCACTTCATTGATGATAAGTTGGCATTAGAAACTCAAAGCATTAGTGAAAGCATAAGTAAGATGGATTAGGGCATTATTGAAATTGGATTATTGGCTAGCTAAAGATTGATTGAAATTGGCTCGTTAAGCGTCTAGGGTAGAGATGAGAATAGCTTGAAGGTTCTCTTCTTGCCTCTTGAGTAGGTTGGTTAGAGCTTCCATGTCAGTCAAGCTTGCCATTAGTACCTTTAAAACCAAGTCAAAGAATAAGGTAAGTGTTTGGAAAAGAAGGAATGGGCATGCACACTTTAAGGAAAAAGTCTCCCATTAATGTTGTAAGTTGACTGCATTTAGGCTTTTGATGATTTCTTAATGTTGCATAGGTCAAGGTCTCAAGCTTAACGTATTAGGTTGAACCAAAGGTATTGGACTTAAGATAGTGTATTGGGCCAAAGGTATTAGGCTTAAGGTATTATGCTGGGGCCAAAGGTATTGTGTTTATGGTAATGTGTTGGGCCAAAGGTATTGGGTTTAGGGTATTACGTTGGGCCAAGGGTAGTGTGTTGAGCCAAAGGTATTAGACTTAGGGTAGGCTTATAAGCATTTGTCAATTTGAAGGTAATGGGCAAAGGATGTTGGGCTTATAGACAACGGTGTCTTATGGCTAGATTGGCAAGGTACGAGCTAAAAGGGGGGTAGAGGTTTGTGATGTTAGCTAGATGGGTATTTAGCTAGGGGAGCTTGGTCAAATTTTAGCTTTGGGTGGCTAGGTCAAATTTTAGTTTTAAGTGGCTAGGTCGGATTTTAGCTTTTGAGTGGCTAGGTCAGATTTTAGCTTTTGAGTGGCTAGGTCAGATTTTAGCTTTTGTGTAGCTAGGTCAAATTTTTAACTTTGGGTGGCTAGATCAGATTTTAGCTTTGAGTGGCTAGGTCAGATTTTAGCTTTTGAGTAGCTAGGTCAGATTTTAGCTTTGAGCAGCTAGGTCAGATTTTAGCTTTTGAGGAATCAAAGTTTAGTTAGGAAGGCTAGGTTAGAGTTTAGCCTTAAATAATTAGATTTGCAATTTATGGATGGTTTAGTATGGGCTTTAAGGATGGAGGGACCATGGGTTTTGTGATTGGGTTATGGATGTACCATGGATTTGGAGGTTGGGTGGACCATGGGCTTGGTGATAGTTGGATAATGGTGGACTAGACTATGGGTTTAAATAGAAGCATGGGTTTGGATAGTAATGTAAAAGATGAAACCAAGTTATCATTTAGTTTGGGTAATGATTAAGGACAA
Source organism: Reutealis trisperma (assembly GCA_947687605.1). Taxonomy (NCBI): domain Eukaryota; kingdom Viridiplantae; phylum Streptophyta; class Magnoliopsida; order Malpighiales; family Euphorbiaceae; genus Reutealis; species Reutealis trisperma. Next base: position 764,810 of record CANTUT010000472.1, read on the forward strand.
GAGTGAAGCTAGGTTAGTGTTTAGCTTGGATAAGAATTGTGAAAGACAAAAGCTAGGTTAGTGTTTAGCTTTGGTAAGGATTGTTAAGGGTAAAGCTAGATCAGTTTTTAGCTTGGGTAAGAATTGCGAAAAATGAAAGCTAGGTTAGTGTTTAGCTTGGGTAAGAATTGTGAAAGATAAAAGCTAGATCAGTGTTCAGCTTGGATAAGAATGATGAAGGATGAAGCTAGAATAGAGCTAGGTCAGTGTTTAGCTTGGACAAGAATGATGGATTTAGATGGGGATACCATATATGGGTTTACTTTTACCATGAGTTTAACATAGGTTTGGGTAGGACCTAACTATGGGTTTAGGTGAACCATGAATTTAGGTGGACTATGGATTTTGGGTTTTGACCATGGGTTTAGGTGGACCATGGATTTTGGGTTTTGACCATGGGTTTAGGTGGATCATGGGTTTTGGGTTTTGACCATGGGTTTTAGGTGTGAAGGTGTTTACATAGGTTTTAGACTCTTCACAAGGTTCAAGCCATGCACGCATGTATGAATGATTGAAAAAGATTTCCTGAAATACCAAGTTCAGTATTATGGTGCATACAATCCAAAAGGAAGGTTCTAGGAGTCATTACATGAAAGGGTAAGGGTGGTCTGAAAGGAACCCATCACACTAGAGATGCGATATACCTAACCACATGTGAGTCAAGGAGGCTCGCGTGGGTCCAATGGTACATGCATACTCGTTACACCTCTAAAAGGATTAGAGGATATGTCATGGGCTAGATGATTTCACTATCAGCAAGCAGACCTAAGGAAGGTTGCCCACTTGATGTTACTTTCTATCCTTTGTTTTCCTAAGAAACTAATGTTTTGGACAAAGAGCCCAAAGTAGTGATGCATGAAAAAGCCATTTTGTAATAAATGCCAAACTTTTAATTTACCAAGAGTAGTCCACTTTATCCTTTATTTGAAAAAGATTTTCGAAGTCTCCAGTAGAGTCGCTAGCTGTGAGGTCTCGCCCAAGCAGCCGATCCAATCCGCTAAAGGGAAATCAAAAATGGCCATTTGGGAGAAACATCACGATTGGAACCTGCTATGAGTTAAAAAAAAAAATTGTGTTTTGTAAGTTGTAATTTGCAAAAGGAGTTGCCACTTTAATTTTGTTTATTTTAGTTGGGAAAATTAAAGGAAAAACCCAATTTGATTGACTCCAAAATTATAACATTTATCCCAAGAAAAAGCACTAGCCCTCGAATGACCAAAGAGGGTTCATGCACTAGGTTTTGGTTAAAACAATACAAAAAAAATCAATTTGGCTTAAATACAAAATAGCTTTTGAAAAGAGTTTTTTATGTATGCATGAACATATATAATATGATGTATGAAACAAATATTACTCATGCAATGCATGACAATATGAATTAATGACAATCACAAAATGAAAAAAGATAAGGGAGAAACTACTTAAAATTATTACAAATCAAAATATCAAAATTAGGGGATCTTTCCTCTAGCCCTTATGAGTTCTAGGAAAAGTACGCATTCTCCAAATGTAATTTAAACAACTAAAGTAAGAAAGAGAGTACTGAAACAATTATAATAAAAAGAATTGAAATTTTGATTTTTATCTAAGAAAAGTAATTTCAATCCCAAACTATGTGAAGAAGGTGATAGAGGGAAGAAGTTGTTAATTTTAGCAGAGTTGAATGCCTTAGAGATGGCAAGCCTGCGTATCCCTTTGGATGGGAATCAAATCCCACGCAGTTCTTCCTTCTTACAAAGGAGGGGTTTTTAAGTCATAGCCTTTGTTGTCATGTTTTGATTGATTTTAAAGGGCTTAGGGATTTGTTAATTAGGTCAGATTTTAATTAGCAAAAATTAGATATTTTCATATTTAGATCTTGAAATTGAAATTGAAAAGAAAAAGGAAAGAACTTTTACCTTTAGCTTTCATCGGTGAGGAACGTAGGGAGCGAGCTTAGCACTGGATCTAAGTTTCACCTTGGCCTCGGGATATCACAAGCACTCCTTTTGGAAGAAGGACTCTTGAATAGAGTGAACTCCTTTGGAGGGACTTGGATAACACCTTCGCTTGAGAACCACGAATCCCCTTTGAAAGAAATGGCTTGAATCGAACATTTTCTTGATTAGGAAGCTTAAGAATAGAACTTGAGATGATTAGGAAGCTTGTGAATGGGGTTTTGAGATGATTAGGAAACTTATGAATGGGGTTTAATGTGATAGAAGAGGTTTTGGAATGAGATTTTAGAGATTTGTATGTTTAGGAAGAGGGTTTTGAGGATTGGAAAGCTTAGAAATAGAGTTTAGAAAGCTTTATGGAGAGTACAGGAGTATGTAATTGTGTGTCTTTAGCTATTATAAGGTGTAAGGTATTTATAGGAGGAGTTTGTGGCTAAAAATTAACATTTTTCAGGTAGAATTCTGAAAAGGCACGGTTGCGGTAACTGAGGCATTAGTTGCGGCAACCGCAGAGAGCTTTGCGATTGTTGTAACACCGGCAGTGGTAGTCAATTGGCTACCATAAGGGCCTTTGTGGTAACCACAGAGGCGGTTGTGATAACCGCAGTCGACTATGAGTTACCACAGTGAGCTCGCAGGCTACCGCAGTTCATTTTTTGGCCCATTCTTCTCCGTTTTTTATCTTATTTGAACCCAGTTTGATTCTATAGGTTTGTAATCGAGTGCTAATTGTTTAAAGGTGCAGGTTTCAAGAAAATTTTTTTCAACAGGGTGCCACCCCCTTGACCCCTGCCCGCTAATTGGCTAGCAAGACCACTGTATGCATAGCACACGAATCTTAGCAAGTGTCAAGCTGTGGTCAGATCCTAAAGGTGTAGATTTGAGGGTTCACAAGATCATAAGAATCTATAGTACATCTTGAGCTAAAGAGATCTCAACCTGAAGCAAAGGAGGCAGGTCGAACTACTAAAGGACTATGATTGTCAGATTCTCTACCATCCTGGAAAGGCAAACGTCGTGGCAGACTCTTTGAGTCAAAAATCGATGGGAAGTCTAGCCTATGTAACCCTGTAAAAGAGGCCAATCATGAAGGAGTTAGATTGTTTAGTTAGGGCTTGAGGTTGGAGATTAGGGAATTGCGAGCTTTAGTGGCTCATTTTTAAATGAAGTTAAAGCTAGTGGAAGAGATTAAGGCTTCACAAGATAAAGACCCACACTTAGTTAAGTTTAAGGATGAGAATGAGAAAGGAAAGAACCTTGAATTCAAAATGGTTGATGGGATTTTAAAGTTTGCAAAAAGAGTATGTGTGCCTGATGTCATTGGACTAAGGGAGAGGATACTGCAGGAAGCACATTAGACACCTTACTGTGCTCATTATGGAACTACCAAGATGTATCACGATGTGAGAGCTAACTATTAGTGGCCTAAACTAAAGAAGGACGTGGCTAAGTTTGTAGTATCATGACTAACTTGCCAATAAGTTAAGTACAAGCATCAATGACCCTCTAGATTGTTGCAAGAGATTGAGCTACCTGAGCGAAAGTGGGGGCACATCACAATGGACTTCGTAGTGGGGTTACCTAAAATCTCCAAAGGTTATGACTCTGTATTGGTCATAATAGACAACTAACAAAGTCTGCCCATTTTCTTAAAGTTAAGACCATTTACTCTGTAACTCAATATGCACAATTATACATTAATGAGATCATGAAACTATATAGGGTATCAGTTTTTATCATCTTAGATTGAGGTACTCGGTTCACCTTGAGGTTCTGGCAGAAGTTGCAACATTAGGAATGCAATTAAACTTCAGTACCACATTTCACACTCAAATGGATAGATAGTCTAAAAGGACAATCTAGACACTCGAGAATAGACTAAGGATGTGTGTTTTGGCCTTTGGTGAAAGCTGGAATAAGTACCTGTCCCTTATCGAGTTTGCCTACAATAACAACTACCATTCATCTATCGGTATAGTGCCATATGAAGCATTGTGTGAGGGAAAATGTCATTCTCCAGTTTGTTGGGTTAAGCTTAGAGACAAGTATGTGGAAATGCTAGAATTGCTTAAGGAGACTACTGACAAGGTACCATTGATTCAAGATCGGCTAAAATGACCTTCAGTCGACAGAAGAGCTATGCAGATCCTAAGAGAAATGATGTCCATTTTGTTATGGGAGATCACATTTTCTTAAAGGTTTCCCCAATGAAAGGTGTTATGAGATTTGGCAAGAGAGGAAAGTTATTGCCTTGCTTCATTGGTCCTTTTAAAATCCTGGATAAAGTTGGGGAAGTGTCGTATAGACTTGCCCTACCCTCAGCTTTGGCACATATGCACTAAGTATTTCACATCTCAATGTTGGGAAAATATGTATTAGACCCATCCCATGTGTTGTCACCTCTAGACATCGCAATAGATGAGCAACTGTCCTATGAGGAGTTACCACTAGCTATAGTGGATTGACAAGTGAAAAGGTTAAGGAACAAGGAGATACCCATGATCAAGGTTCAATGGCAAAATCATGGGATAGACGAGTGTACTTGGAAAGCCGAGGAGGAGATGCGACAAAAGCATCCTCAGCTTTTCAAGAGCATATAAGTAAGTATCTAAATTTAAGGATGAATTTCTTTTAAGGGGGGAGAATGTAATAACTGACACCCACTCTAGGAGTTTCCATGACAAGTGGTTGAATTTAGACCTATTAGGACTAAGTGTGTGCTTTTATGAAAATTCATGTGCTATGTGATTGATGAGTATGTGGCATGTTAGATTAGCTTTAATGTGCATAATATGAATTATTATGGCAAAATAAGTGATTTATATGAAGTGAATAAGCATAAAATAATTTATTACACATAAATTGAATTTTCATGCACAAAGCGACTTTTAAGTAAAGAATAATTTTTATGAGCATTTTAAAAATATTTTAAATAAATATTTTGGGGAGAATTTTAATGAAAATAATAAGAAAAATATTTTATTTTTACTTACCTATAATCAGCGCATAAATTAAATAAAAGGCTCAATTTCTCAAAGCTCACTACACTAAAACACTCTTAACCTAGCTCATTAATGGTAAACTTGTAATTTTGTCAAAACCCTACATATTTAAACATAATTTTGGCCAGCCCTAATTGCAACAGCCACCATTCTATTTTCCATCATATTTCCTGTAGAAAATTCTCTCAACCGAAATTCACAAGGTGACTTCAAACCTTGTGATTTCGTAACCAAATTCGTAAGTTTTTCTCTCCTTTGAATTTATTATTTGATTTTCATGAAACTAATCATGAGAAAACTATTTGGGGCTATCAATTTACTATTTTTATTGTGACAAAATTCAGCCTAAGTGATTAATTGGAAGGAGAAACCGATTTTCAAATGAAAACACAAACCTTTCTTTGCGAATCCTCCAAAGGTGAACCCTAAAACTCAAAGTTGGAATTTTCATGCATAAATAAATGGGAGGGCTGCCAAATTGTGTTTGAATGTGTTCTAAATGGATTTTTGTTTATTTAGATGAAAAATATTGATTTAAATCATATTTCTATATATTACTATAATAGTCAAAAAGTACGGAAAGTAGGAGAAACTCATGATTTTCACTCTAAAAACTAAAATTAGAATTTTCATGCATACGAACCACCAAGGCCTGCCGATTCCTTTATGTTGATGTTCTAAAATGATTTTTGTCATGTTTACATGAAAAATATTGATTTAAATAATGTGTTTATATAATACTGTGATGATCGAAAAGTACCAAAAATAAGAAAGATTCATGGTTTTTATCCTAAAACCTAAAGTTGGAAAATTTACATGCATAAATATATATATAGGCGCTGGTTGGTGCATTAGGGTATTGTAATGTAATTTTAGGTGAGCCCAAGAAGGCTAAGTTTGCAGGACTTTAAAAGTCAACATGTTATGTACAAGTGATGAGTGCATTTCTAAGTGCAACTCCAAGTATATGTGAATGTTATATGTGTACGGGGTAGTTATGGGATAGGATAGCATGATGATTAAGCAAATGCTAAGTATTGAATTAAATATTATGTTAGAGTTTGAGGCGTAGTAAAAGTTCAAAGGGTTACAAGTACTAGGAGCAAAGGAACCACAAGGTGAGTAAATATTATGTTATTGTTAAAAGTATAAGCTATCATGATATGTGAACCTTTGACATTCTTGAAACTGAAGTTCTTTTCTATTCTCAAATACAATTATAGGATTTCTTGTTAAGCTTAGGTTGCCAAAGGACAATTGGTCTAAAATTATTTTGAATATCCAATGATAATAAAGAACCTTTGTGATTATTGCCCTAACTTATATTCTTTCTAGAACTACACTTTATTTATCTTTTGTTTGATAAGCTAAACATCTATTGTTATTGTGCTACATGTGATTGCATTTCTTTAATGCTATGTTTACAAGTGATTACCATTAGCTCTAGCTATGGTACCCATAACCTTTTTTATGCATAAATCCTCGTGCCGATGCGGGTAATCATTGGAACCTGTGCACATGGTCTTAACCCAATAGATAGGGGTAACGTATCCACCTTAGCTAGAAGGGGTGGTTATAGCCATTGATCCTAATCAGTTTCATGCTCTTCTATGTGTTTGGAGTTAGAATTTGGTTTGATGCCACCCCTCCTCTATGTGTTTGAGTGAATATGGCAAAAGTCCTCACTCTCTACGTGCTATGTGTGATTTCTATGAACCTTGATAAATTGCAAACTTTAAACCATGAGCTATGAATCATGAATTGTGAATCATGAACTATAAATTATAAGCTACAAGCCCTTTTTAAAGGATATGTGTTGTTGTATAAGCTATATTGTTTACTCCTTGAGATCATCTATCTCACCCCTTTTCCTTGTGTGGTTCTAGGTGAGCATTATGAGGAGGTAAGGTGATGGCTTAAGCAATCTAATTTGCTTGGGGAATTTCCTTATCAATAATTATTATTGTGCTATAATATGATGAGTCTCTAGATGCTCTAAGAGTCTTTATATTAGGAGTTTTATTTTCAGAATATTATTTATTTGATGGTTTATTTGGAGTCTTAAATATTCTTTTCAAAAGGATTGTATTTAAAAGTATTTTCTTTAAATTATGCTTCCACTAGTTAAAGTGTGTGAACTGCTATGTTTTCTTTTTTTTTTTTATTTGCCATTCCCACTAGTGATCCTATGGCTGAGATTTCACCCATGGCCATGATACTCACACCTAGGTGCATCACACGGCTAGGGCTTCAATCGTGATCTTAATTATCCTTATCACACAGGTGAAGGCACGAGTGAGGTTCCAGGTGTGTCACCCTTTTTTTTTAAAAGATAAAACAAAAATAGAGCTTAATTAAAATAGTGGGTTGCCTCCCACCTAGTGCTTCTTTAATGTCATCTTAGCTAGACGTTTAGGGTGATTGCTCACCCTACCTCAAAAAGTTGAATTTTTCTTATATGATTTTGAAATGTACCCTTTTTAGGTTGAAGTAGCTTACCTGACTCACATGTAAAGAATTCTTTTTATCCTAAAAGATCCACAACATTTAGGGTTTAGCTTTTGAATAAAATTCAATGTTTTAGAGTTCAACAACCAAACTTGAACATCTGCTATAGACTTCCTTTTCTATTGATTTGCTTACTTTGCCAAAACTTAAATGTCTTTTTTCTTCTTCCCTGGAATGCCTCCTTTATTTTCTTGGCTTCAACATGAACCAAAGGCCCATCAATAGCAGAAAATTTTTCCTTCTCAATTACCTGCAAAACATTACACTACAAAGATTTAGTTTGAAGAACATCAATTATATGATTCATTATTTAATGCTCAACTATGTTTTCAAAAGAATAAACATTATCTGGTGCGAGTGTTTGAGGAGTTATTTTAGGAAGTTGGAAGACGACCTGTTCCTCACCCATTCGAAGTGTCAACCTACCATTATTGACATCAATGATGGCCCTAGCTGTGGCTAGGAAAGGTTAACCTAAAATGAGTGAGTTCTCAGAATTGGCATCCATATCCAACACTACAAAATCTATGGGAAAAATGAAATGACCAACCTTGACTAACACATCCTCAATGATACCCTTAGGGTAGATAATGGACTTGTCTGCCATCTGAATACTCAGATGTGTTGGTTTTGGTTCTCCCAAACCCAATTTCTTGAAAACCTTATTGGGCATAATGCTAACACTAGCCCAAGGTCTGCTAAAGCTCTATTAATTTGTAAACTACCTAATAAGTAAGGGATAGTAAAACTCCCTGAATCCTTGAGTTTTTTTAGTAGTTTCCAAAGAATCGCTGATCTTTCTTTTGATAATTAAACCACTGATACTTCCTCCAGCTTTCTCATTTTGGTCAGCAATTCTTTCAAAAATTTTGTATACTTTGGCATTTGCAAAAGAGTGTCTACCAAAGGAATATTGATATGTAATTGCTTCAAGAGTTCTAAGAACTTACCATATTGAGCATCCATCTGATTTTGTCTAAACCTCGCCGGATAAGGAATACGAGACTTGTAATTTGGAACCACAAGTATAGGCTTGACTGCTTCCTCTTCTTTACTCTTCTTTCCCTTCACCTCATCATCCTCAACTTGTACCATCACTTTCTACTTCTCAACATCTTCTAAACTCTTGCCACTTCTCAAAGTGATTGCCTTAAGCTGCTCCCTTAGATTTGCCTCAGTATTGCTAGGCAAACTTCCTTATGGTCTCTCACTAAGCATTTTGGCAATCTAGCCCATCTGATTCTCTAAATTATGAATGGAGGCTTATTGATTCCTAAGTGCTATCTTAGCTGCCTTATGCCTCTAATATGAAGACTTAATGAATTTCTCTATCATCTCATCTAAAGAAGTTCTCTTAGGTGAAGCTTGCTGGTATTGAGGTTGCTGCTGAAATCCAGGTGGAGGTCTTGGGTTAGATTGATTACTCCATGAGAAATTAGGGTGATTCCTCCACCTTGGATTATATGTGTTGTTATAAGGGTTGTTCTGCTATCTTGGAGCATTTCCTATATAATCTACCCGCTCTGGCTTGGCAACCTAATTGCCACTTTGGCAATCTTGACTTTAGTGTCCTCCCCCACACCAATCACAAAACATAACCTGAGCTTATCTTCCATATGAAGATGCAGTCAAGGCAACCATCAAATCCACTTGATGTACTCCAATTCCTACTCTTTCTCTCCCCTGATTTCTAGGAGACTACCACTAATAATTTATCAATGCCATATCTTTGATAAGGTCCATGGTTTCCTCTGAAGTCTTATTGTTAATTGATCCACTTGCGACTGCATTGATGGACTGCTTATTCCCATAGTTCAGACCATTGTAGAATGTCTAAATTTGTAACCACAAAGGAAGATGTAACAACCCACACCCACCCTAGGAATTTTCATGATAAATTGCTTAAATTAGGACTATTAAGGTTAAGTGTGTGCTTGTGTAGAAATTGGTGATCTAAGTGATTGATGAGTATGTGACATATTAAATTAATTTTAATATGCATAATATGTGTTGCTATTATGAAATAAATGATTTACATAAAATGCATTTGCATAAAAGAATTTATTTTAAATAAAATGAATTTTCATGCATAAGACAATTTTTAAGCATAAAATAATTTTATGGGTATTTTAAAAATATTTTAAAATAAATATTTTTGAGGGAAATGTTCCAGAATTAATAAGAAAAATATTCTTCTTATTTTAATTCTTATTCAGCCGAAAATTTAAAGGAAAAGCCCAAATACTCAAAAGCCCACTATACAAAAATCCTCCTAACCTAATTCATTAAGGGTATTAGTGGAAATTTCACCCAAACCCTAATATATGTTCTAAATTTCAGCCAAACCAGGGTTTCCAGCAGCCATTCTCTTATTCTTTCTCAAAATATTTCTCTCTACTGAAATATTGAAAACACCTTTCCGTTACGCGATTTCTTGACCGTAATCATAAGTTTTTATTCTTTTTCGATTTCTAAACTGATTTATATGAAATAAATTATGGAAAAATTATTTTGAACTGTTTGATTACTAATTTTCATAGATTTAATTCTATTTGGGTGAGTTTTTGGGAGAGAAAATTTATTTTCTACTGAAAACACGATTCTTTCTGCGAGATTGCTCCAAAGGTGAATTCTATGACTTAAAATCACAATTTTTATGCATAAATATCATTGGGGGGGAGGGGGGATGATTTGTGCATGGTTGTCTTCTAAACTAATTTTTAATTTTTTTTTATGGAAAATATTGGATTAAATAATATTTCTGCATATTTTTGTGATGACCGAAAAGTTTCGAAAAACAAAGGAGTTCAAGGTTTTCGTGTTAGAACTTGGAAGTTAGAAAATTTTATTCTTGAATGGACATATGGTTTCTAATTTGTATGAGGCAGTGTTCTAATATGATATTTGTTTTGTTTAGATGAAAAATAATGATTTGAATCATGTGTCTGTTTATCAATGAAATGAACGAAATGCGCGGAAAGCGCGAAAACTCATGATTTTTCACCTAAGCCTTTAAACTTAGAATTTTTTTGTATAAACCCTACCTATGGCTGCCGAATCATATAGGAATGTGTTCTAAACTAATATTTTCTATGACTGAATGAAAAATAATAGTCTAAATAACCTGTTTGCATATTTCTGAAATGATCGGAAAATACCGAAAACAAGAAAACTCATGGTTTTGTGCTCTATGATTCAAAAGTTGAATTTTTGTGTATAAATAACACCAATAGTGGCCGATTCTTATGAATTTAAATTCTAAAATGATGTTTATTATGTTTACATGAAAAATCTTGGTTCAAATCATGTTTTTACATATTTCTAAAATAGACGAAAAGTACGAAAAGAAGAAGAATTTGGTTTTTACCTTGATGATGCATTCGGCCTACATGAACATTTTTGTCCCAATGTTTATAAATTTTATGTGATGTATTTTGATGATTGTGGACATGTATGTATGTATAAAAAATGATAAAATTGCATGTTAGTTAAAGGTATGATCCTAGATAAGCTTAAATGCATTTTGGTATACTTAAGGTATCTTAATCTTATATTGTGATTAGAATGCAAATGTGATTGGGAAATTTGGAACTAGATGTTATGACGACTTGATGATGAACATATGGTTATGAGTTAATGAAGTGAAAGGGGATAATAAGAGTTAAGCATGACACTTGAAAGGTTAATTGTTAAGTTAACATGTATGGAAGTGTAAAGTGAACTAAGATAAATGTTAAAGTGAATTGATATTGAGGTAATAATATTGTGATGACCTTAAAAAAGGTATTAATGTGATTGTAATGTGATATCAAGAGAGCCTATAAGGCCTAAGTATTCAAGACTTTTAAAGTCAATGTGTTATGTGCAAGTGACGAGTACACCTATGTGTGGACTCTAAGTGTATGTGTATGCTATATATGCATGGGTAGTTATGGGATAGGAGCATCATGAGTAAATAAATACTAAGTATTAAATAAAATATTATGTTAGAGTTTGAGGAGCTTTAGAAGTGCAAAAGGGACTACGTGTACTAGGAGCAAAGGAACCCCAAGGTGAGTAAACATCGTATTCATTCTTCAAGTGTGGGCAAATGCCACATTCATGTTATAAATGTGAACAACATCATGTTGTGTTATAAGAATGTGATATATTGATATGTGAGCCTTTGTGATCTTTGAAACCCAAGTTCTTTCTATTCTAAATGTTATTACATGATTTCTGTGACAAGCTTGGGTTGCTAAAGGACATTTGGTCCAAAACCATTTTGTTTATCCAATGAGAATTTCTTGTGAATTACACCTTAACTTATATTCTTTCTGGAACTACACTATCATTATATCATTGTTTGAAAGCTAAACCACTATTGTTATTGAAATACATGTTATTGTTGTCTTATGTGATATTGTTAATTGTGTTTACCAATAGCTCTAGCTATGGTACCTATTACCCTTTATGCAGAATCCTCCTGCCAATGCAGGTAATCATCAAAACCTGTGCATAGGGTCTTAACCCGATGGATAGGGGTAGTGTATCCACCTCAACTAGAAGGGGTAGTTCTAGCCATGGAGACTGATTAGCCTCATGCCTTATATGTGATAGGAGTTGGAATTTGGTATAAGGCCACCTCTCCTCAATGTGTTCAAGTGATAGAGCAATAGCCTTCACTCTTTATATGTGATAAGTGTGATTTCTTCAAAACTTGCCAAATTGAACCCTTGCTAAATTGCAAACTGATTCATGAATTATAAATCATGAACTATGTGTATAAGCTATGTGTTTCCTTTCAAAGGAATATGTGATAATGTATGTACCTTTTCGTTTACTCATTGAGATCATCTATCTCACCCCTTTTTCCTTGTGTGGTTCCAGGTGAGCAAATGTGAGGAGGCAAGGAGATGGCTCAAGCATTCTACTTCGCTTGGGGAATTACTTGTCCAAGTTATCAATAATACTATTTTTATGAAGTCTTGTCATTAGATCCTCCGAGAATGTTGATTGATACTTATTGATACATATTATTTTCCTTATGGATTTCATATGTAATAATTTATTTTAAGTCTTATGCAATTTATGGTATTCATCTAAATGTTTTAAATGGGTTAATGTAAGAGGTTTGGTAAGATCCTAGGCATGATATGTTTATATGTAAGTGGGTTCTACGGGCATGGGTGACCTTATGTCTCCCCATGTTCTAGGACCGTCGTATCTCTAAGGTTGGGATGTGACAGAAGACCATGATGTGGGCAGCTCCTAAGCAGGTCTTTGAACCTTTCCCACACATTATAAAAAGTCTTACCATCTTGTTGAAGAAAGGAAGAGATGTCATTCCTTAACTTTGCTGTCTTGGATGGTGGGAAATATTTCTCCAAAAATTTCTCCTCCAGTTGATTCCAAGTGGCGAAAGTGCCTAGAGAAAATGACTTCAACCATTTCTTTAGTTTATCCTTCAATAAGAAAGGAAGCAACCTCAATATGATTGCATTATCTGCAACCCCATTTATCTTTAATGTGTCGCAGATCTCAAAGAAATTATCCAGATGAGTATTGGGGTCTTCATCTGGAAGTCCATCAAACTGGCAAAAATTCTGCGCCATCTGTATGATGTTGGGCTTTATCTCAAAATTGTTTGCAGCAACAGCTGGCCTGGCAATGCTAGATGCAGCCCCATTAAGTGTAGGCCGTGCATACTCTTGCATAGTTCTAAGAGGAATTTATGGATCTACCATCTCTTCCTGTACCTCTACTTCTACCTCTGTCCCTTCCAGATGTTCAACCTCTAGATTCTCAGTGTTTTCAAACCTTCTAGTAAAAGCAAGTTCCCTTTCCTCTCTTCGCTTCTTCCTTAAAGTATTTTTTAACTCTAGATCTTAAGCTAGTAAATTTGAGGAACTAGCTCTAGTCATACATAGAATAAAATACCTGAAAAGAAAAATTGACAAAGAAAAATTAAATAACAAATAAAAATAACAATTAAATAACTAGCTTCAACTCTATTTCTAATATTACTCTAAAAGTCCCCGATAATGGCACCAAAAATTTGATGCGTATTCTGTAAGTTTATAGATCGCACAAGTAATATAATAGTGAGTAGAATATCATTCCACTGGAGTCTTTATGTAAGTACTAGCTCAAATATCTGCTAATGTCTAGTTAATCAAATTGGTGTTTGATAAGAATGATTACAGCTATATTAAAACTAAAATAAAATCTAATTGAAGTAAAATAATAAGAAGGAAACGAAGATGAAATCAGTGATAAAGGCCTATTCAAGTATTGAATCCCCCTAGACCCTAATTGTATATCATGAATCACACATCAATCAAATTTATTCCATAAGTTGAATTAGCATTTCACTAAATTAGATAAAAATCTCTCTCGAGTAATTAAATCTCTATTTCCCAAGAGGAATGCAAGGAATCTTTTCTCAAGCAAACTCAATTAGGTCATGCATTAGATTCAGGAAATTATCTACCAAAGAAGTCTTATAAGCCTATCTCTAATGCCCTAATAAACCCTTAATCTTTATGAGTGATCAATTTATATAAAGCTATCTCTGGTCAATTATATGAAAATAATCCCTAACTAACAAGCATGCAATTATCAATTGGTAATTAAGCAATAATAATCATAAAGATAAAATAACTCAAGGAATGATTTAATTGAATAAAAAGTAATTCAATCCATACAAAAAGGTTCTAGGGTTCATCAATACCCAAATTGGGAAGAATTAGTTCATGTTACACATTAAAACTAAAGGAAGAATTAAAGAAATAAGAAATCCCAAACAATTCATAAATAAAGTGTAGAGGAATCCTGTTCTTTGATCTACAATCTTCAACCCCGTACTATCCTCTCTCCAATCCCTAGGCAACAACTTTACAAAATGCTATTAGATCTGATTTTATATTCCTCAAAATTTAAACTTACACCACTGAACCCATGACTGGGGTTCCAGCTGTGGCAATGGAGAACCAAGAGCCAAACTTCCCATGGGTGAAACCTTAGCTGTGCCTCCACCATGGGAAGCTACTAGATAATTTGCTAATTTGTTCTTATCACACAGCTAGAATCCTAGCCGTGGCTCAACCTGTGGCAACCTATGTTCTACCAAAGTCAGCATTTTGGCTTAGATCTTCACCATTCTGGGTCACATTCAGATTATGGCATCATTTGACACTGGATTAACTAAAAGAACTATAAAAACACTAAAACAAACAAGTTAAACTCAATTGGAGGCATAAAATACATTAAGAACAAGGGCCAAAATATAGTGTTTTTAGCACTTATCAGTACAAGTATCCCAGCGTGCGCCACAGTCTGCTACCTGCCTTTTCCAGTAGCGCTACTGTGCCCAGCTATAAATCCCCAGCACCCTCCTGCACTATTTTTGTGCTGCAACTTATTTTTAATCCAAGTTTTGAGGTTAAAAAGGCCCTTAGGTTATTTTAAAGAGTATAAATAAAAGGGAAAATAGATTTTTTGAGGAGAAAGCCGACTTGAAAAGAGGCAAGGAACATTTTTTGAGAGAACATTATTTTTATTCTTCTTATTCTCTATTTCTCTTTTAGTTTGGAGATTAATACTAGATAAGATTGTTTTTAGTTAATTTGGGAATTTTTTTTGTGAAAACACCAAGAGATTAGGTTAGAACATCAAATCAGTTTGTAAGTTTAATTTCCTTATTATTTTCATCTTTTGATTATTAAATTGAAAGTTTTAATTCAATGGATTCTTTTGATTTTAATAAATTGGAGATTATTATTATGTTTCCTACGAACTAATTTCGATCTTGTCTAGGATTTGTATGATGTGTTCATGATATGGAATTGAATTAAATCCCTTTTGATTAAGCTTTATTTTCTTAATTGAATTGATTGATTGTTATGAACAATTGCTTAGCTACCAATTATTTGACCTAGGTTTTTAATGAAGGAATGAGATTGAAGTTCAATTATGGATTTTATTCTTTTAGGATCTTAAAACGAATTAGAAATATAAGTTTTAAGATTAGGTTTTAGTTTTTGATAGAATGATTTCTATGAATGCGATTACTAATAGATTGATTTTTATCCTTTGAATTGTTAGAAACTACGGCTTTAGCATAATCAATTGGGAATATTTATGAACATATAGGATTGATAAACTAAATACAAACCTTAGGCATCTTTCATTCATTGCGTTTAAACCTATTACATTATAATCAACATTTTCTTTTAATTTCTTGTTTTACAATTATTTCTTTTCAAATTCAAATCAAACAAATCATTTTACATATAATTTGCTTAAAAAAGGAACAAGTGATTTCCATTTCCAATTCTTTAAGAGATACGACCTTAGGTGTTTTCGAAATACTACAATTGCCCCGTATACTTACGGATTGCTTTTGGATAGTATATTTTAAGGCGAACAAGTTTTTGGCGCCATGCCAAGGAATTACAAAGTGAATTTGTTTGTTTCACTGCAATTATTTTTGTTTCTGGTTTTTGTTTTTATTTGTTTTTCAAGATTTTATGCAAAGGAGAAGATCTCTAGAAGGAGAGATCATCCCTTTTGTTGATAACATTCATAGGGTAGGTGGAAGGAGATTTGACCCAATTGAGGAAGAAACTAGTCAAGAAGAACAATAAGAAATGGCACAAGAATATTGACTTATAAAGGAGTATGCTCGGCTAATCATAAGCACTGTAACATCATGCATTAGACTCGATGTGGTTGCCTAGAATTATGAGATGAAGAATATACATTATAAGATGCTCCTAGCATTCTATGGAGTGTCGAATGCAGACCCTCTGAATTTCATCCAAGACTTCTATGCTACCATCCAGACCTTCCCTCTACAATGTCTGACAGAAGATCAGCTGCAGATGAGATATTTTCCCTAAACTTTGAAAGACAATGCTAAGTTATGGTTAATGACACTCTAGATTCATTAACTACTAGGATGGAGGTGTATAATAAATGTATGGGAAGTTATACTCTCACCAAAAGACAACTAAACTGAGATCGAAGATTGCAACCTTTGTACAAATGGAAGGAGAACCTTTTTGTCATGCCTTGAACCTGAAGGCACATGACCAGCACTAGAACATAGGTGATGCACATGGCTACCAATGCCTATAGTAAGCCTGACATCACACAAAATGATAAAACACCACATAATGGGGTTATGGGCCTACACGTTAAGCAGATCCAATATAACATTAATTTAAATCAAAGCCACACTGGCTAACCAAGATCATTATCTAAAATTATCATATTACATATCATTGGCTTCTGCTTAACAACCCACTTCTCAACTTAGAATATACATCATAATTGATAATAAATAGAATATAGATTTCAAGAGTAACATTATGGAGTTCTAAAGTACCAATACAATTATACACATTATTTATATAACTCAGTACTTAACAATACTAAATACTGCCAAATCTACAAGGCAGTTTGGCTTCATCTAGATGTTAGCTTTCTAACCCAACTGGCAGTGCATCAATTGAAGGTCTGGTGATGAAGTTATGGCTGGATAACCACTGGATGTCCCATTCCCTTTCTCTTCTTCTTACTCCTTCTTCCTCTTCTACCTCTTTAAAAACAAAACCAGTAGATTTTTTAAATCTATTGGTCAAACATCTAGCCTAAGGCTACCATGTGGTAGCCTTGGGTTGGTCCTTCTCTTTTTTTTTTTTTTTTTTTTATAACTTTAGAAATTTATAGAAAATTCATTTTAAGTCCAAAAATTACAAATAAATAGTCATTAAATTCTTATAAAATGTACTTTAATTTGATAAATTAAGACTTGAAAAAAGACTACTTGTAGATTTATTAAAAATAATTAAACATAAAATTAATTTCTAAAAATTCTTAAAGAGAAAGATTAATTTACCAAACTATAAAATTTATTATCTTTACATATCTAACATTCAATTAAAATTACAATAAAATAATATATTTCAATACAAAATAGGATTTTTATAAAATAAATGAAAAATTAGGTTATTACACTTTTCATGAGGCATGGGAGAGGTTCAAGTTGCTGCAAATCCAATGTCCACTTCATCATTATCCATTGCAGTTGCTCAACAAATTTTTCTATGATAGGCTTACATTTCAGAGCCAAAGCATCATTGATAATGCAGCTGGAGGGGCAATAGGAGAAATAACTGCTGAGGAGACATATGACTTATTTGAAATGCTTAGTGCCAACTCTCAGCAAAAAAGTGTGAGAGGGAGAAGAGTTGGTGTTCAAGAAGGAGCTCTTAGGAAAGATGTGGCTATGCAAATAGCCAAGCTCATTAAACAAGTCAAGCTCCTAACCATGAAGGGAAACACACCAACTCAACAATATGAGGTATGTGGTGTTTGTGGTATTTATGGTCATGGTGCTAATGTTTATCCCTCTAGTTTTGATGTTTATACAGGTGAACTAGAGCAAGCACAAGCTTTGGATGGTTTCCAACCTAGGTCAAGGAATGACCCATACTCTAACACTTATAAATAAGGTAGGAGAAATCATCTAAACTTTTCCTGGAGAAACAACAACCAACGACAGCAGCCTCGGTTTTAGTTGATATAGAGAGGCCACAGTTCCAAGGAGAATCATCAAATCAACAATAGTAAAGGATGCCATCCTTGAAGCATAGCTTGAATGCTTTCATTCAGGCTAGCACTCGAATTCAAGTGGCTCATGATCAAAGATTTGACACTTTGGAAGTAGCAGTGAGGAATGTGGAGACTCAAATTGGTCAAATTGCAAATCAGGTGCAATCAAATCAAAAAGAAAAATTTTCTAGCCAATCGAAGTAAGCTAAGTCCATCACGGTTCTTTGGAGTGATGAGCAAATAAATGATGATATTGGTGAAGTTTCTAAATATATGGTAAAGGAAGAGAAAGAGATAGAGACACCTTTTCCATTTAAGTTACGCAAAGCAAACAATCCTTATCAACTGCCTATTCCATTTCCAGGCCGTTTAAAAAATGGTAAGCAAGACAAGCAATTTGATGAGCCTTTCACAATGCTATCCAAGGTAAGTATCAATTTGCCCCTGCTTGATGTGATTAACAATATCATTGAATATGGAAAATTTTTTAAGGAGCTGAATTCTAAGAAAAAGAGGCTAGAGATGGAGGAGAAAGTAGTAGTGCCGAAGGTGATTAATGCTATACTCTAGCAAAAACTACCTCCGAAAGCTAAGGATCTTGGTAGTTTATCGTTGACTGCAGTATGGGCAATGGTGAAAAGGCTAAAGGTATGTTAGATTTAAGAGCTAGTATTAATTTGATTCCATATGCCTTATTTAAGCAATTGAATTTAGGAGAACTAAAACCCAATAAAATGAGCTTGCAATTACCTAATAAGTCATTGAGATTTCCTAGGGGAATTATAGAAGATATGCTAGTGCAAATAGGAGGGTTGATAGTGCCTATTGATTTTGTGGTGTTGGATATGGGAGATAAGTTGTCTAATTAGTCAAAATTGCATATCTTGTTGGGCAAACCTTTTATTGCAACCACTAATACTTTGATTGATGTTAAAAATGGGAAATTAACTAAGACTGTTTTGGGCCAAACTGTTTAATTTTTCATTTTTAATAGTTTATCTGTTCCTACCACATCACTTGTTAAGGAATGCTCTTCCAATGAATACGTTAATACTACTATCAAAGATGTTTTCTTGCAGCGGTCCTATAAGAAAAAAATGCTGCAGGTGTCCAAGTTGGTTGAGCTCCAGAAAGAAGTGTCTGGGAGCTCTCAAATATTCAAAGAATGGGCCAAACCTCTTCATGATAAAAACCTTACCTGAAAGTCCCTTGAACCAGGTATGAAAGTATTACTCTACAACTCGTGGTGGCATCCTGATCCAGGTAAATCTAAACCCTACTGGAATGGTCCTTTTATTGTGAATGTGATACATCCCTCTAGAGCATTAGATTTGTTTAACTTTCATAAAGATAAAATTTTTAGAGTCAATGGTCAAAGAGTTAAACCATATTTTGAGGGAATTGAAAAATTTAAGGAATTTAAGGTTCCTTAATGTCTTCTAAAACGTCAAGCTAAGACGATGTTAAAAAAGAGCTTGATGGGAGGCAGCCCATCATTGTCTTTCAAATTTGATTTTCAAAATTTATTTTGTTTTAATAAAGTCCTATCTTAGAAAATATTTGCGTCGAGTTTTTTTTTTATGGCATAATTATTGGAATAATTTATTTGTCCTTACACTTTAAGGAAAAATTTTCAAGCAATCTCAAGTACTAATGTTTTAAATGTTTTGCACTTGTCATGATCTTAAATGTTTTTTTTTTTTACCTTTAATTCATTGCAAAGCATGCTAGACTCT
Organism: Reutealis trisperma; assembly: GCA_947687605.1. Classification (NCBI taxonomy): domain Eukaryota; kingdom Viridiplantae; phylum Streptophyta; class Magnoliopsida; order Malpighiales; family Euphorbiaceae; genus Reutealis; species Reutealis trisperma. The sequence goes on from CANTUT010000472.1 coordinate 784,631, forward strand.
ACCATACCATGGTTAACTTTTGAGCCTAAACATTGTTTTTCTTTATTGTAATTTAGAGTGCCATTTTGATTGAGCATCTCTAGAGCTTGCCTAGGCATACTTTTTGAGACTACATTAATTTCAATTTAGGCATTAAAATGAATCAAGCATTAGGATTCATCCTTTTAGCTTAAATGGCCAACCTTGAATGTTACTTCCATTAGTAAGCCACTTCAAGCTTTGACCATTTTCTTTGAAAACACATAGCTTTAGCCTGACCTTTCACTTTAATTCTCATTTATTTGTCCCTCCTTGAGGATTTGAACATTTGGAGATCATTTCATTGAAGTTGAATATGTTGACATTGCTTGAGGTCAAGCAAAGATTTTAAGTGTGGGGTGAGGGAATTTACATTGCCTTAGGGAACATGTTCTTGAGCAAACTATGATGTAATAGATTTAATTTTTATAAAAAAATAAATAAATAAAATAAAAATAAATAATGGAAAATGAATGAATGATGAAGTCTAGCATGAATTTGAACATATTATTGTGTTGCAATTGTTAATTTAGAGCATATGGTAAGATGTTGCAACAACTTTTCTTTGGAAGATTTTTAAGCTTTAATCATTCAGTCTCATTTTGCACATTATCCATTTTAAACATACATCACATGCATTCATATATATCATATATATATATATATATATTTCATAAAATGAATAATATACACATAGGTGTGTTCATGGACTCTATGGATCCATTTCCAAGCCATAAGGAATGGATTAAAGATTTATATTAATCAAATTACAAGTATAAGATTACCACATTTCTATCTTTATGCTCTTATTAGGTATGTTAGTGGGTTGAACCTCTTCTTGTTCTTGCATTTCCATACGTACATTAGTAACCTTGGCATTTCAAGGTGAGATTATAAAAACAAAAGAGCATATAAGCTCAATGAAATTAATTTACAACCTAAATAAGTAATTAATGTTTATTTAAATCCCATTAAATAATAAAATTAATTATTACTAGTCCATATAAGAAATCATACATTATAGTTTCTGAATCCATGACCAACCATCAATTCCTCTCAAACAATAAGAAAACATATATACACAACAATTGCATTTATAGATATATTGTTCAACATTGGAACATTTCCAAAAAATCTATTTTGAATATCACATATTCAAGGTTTCTATAGCTTAAAATCATATTTTAAATCATATAAATTTATTTGATTGAAAAATAAATCCAAAACATTTTTAAAAAAATAAAAGTTAGGTGCAGATACAGTGGAAATCGTGATCGTGGCCGCGATATGGTTTTTGCAAGTGCGACATCAGTATAGTGGGCGTGATTTCCATGATTGGTATAATAATGCTTACTCTAAATCCACTTGTCCATGCCCATAATATCACTATCATGATATGCAAATCGCGGTTGCAGTCGTGATTCTTGATTTAAGGTCATAACTTCTATGTCTGAGAGCACAACATTTGTGCATTAACTCTTTTTCAACCAAATCAAAACCTTCAAAACAACACATATAATGGTTTTACATAAAAATTCAGTAGCTCTAATACCAATTGAAGGAATCATGGACCCAATCACAGTGGAAGCAAGGTGGTGGGGTAAAATTTCAAACATTTTAAAATTTCACTTCGCCTACTTAGATCAAAACATTCATTCAAGTAATCAATTAATTTGAATGTAAAACATATACGCAAAGAAAGAAAAAGGAAGCATAATCATATTACCTCTTTAAGGTTCCTTCTTTCTTTAACAAAGAGCACCCCAAGTGTAAAGCCTCTAGATCATCCATACCTAGCTCACCTTCAAGTTTCCCTTTAGTTTCTTTGGTGTTCTTGAATCACTCTATTTGTTGCCCAATATTGATTCAAGATCTTCCTCAACAACCCTTAAGAAGATAAGGTTTCTCTTTGAATTATTTTGAAATAAACTTATTTTCAATTTGCAAACAATTATTCTTTCACAAAGAACAAAATTGAATATCAAAAGAAAAATTAAAGAAACTCTTTCTCCATCTTTTCTTTCTCTCTATCAATTTCTCTTTCTAAAAGCTTCAAAAGGAAAAATGATGTTCACTTTTTGAAGAAGATGAACATACCCTTTATGTACATCTTTTCTCAAGACTTAACCCTTAAATCTTTGCCAAAAGACTCTTCCACCCTTTTATGCTTTATGATTTATTATGAAATGTCCATTTTACCCTTTAGGCCTAGTGAATATTTCCATAAAGCCAATTAAAGTGGAAATGACACTTTAACCCTAGTAGAAAATTCTTTAACCTCTAAACCCATCAAACAGGCTTATGAATTGTGAATTTTCTCTAACCCTTAAATTACCTCTTTTTATATCACATATGGGCTTAGCCACATCTTATGTGTTTAGGGTTTTCACTAAGCTTAAAATGAAGCCTTTGATTTAGTCCAAATCATTTTCAATTTAATCTTTCTTATTTGCATCATATACAAATTAAGATTTAATTAAATCAAAACCTTTTTAGATTAAATATTAGGACATGCTAGAGTCCTTGTAAATTAAATTATATGTTTAATCATTTTATACTAATCAATTAATTAAACATTTTAATTAATTATTATGGTAAATCTTTTACACTTGAAAGGTAATCACTATTAAATGTGTAAGTTTCTAGGTTCATGTCTAATTAGCAATAGGATTGGGAAAATATTTTTCTTTACTAATGTGAAATCTCTAATTCACACTAAGTCTCAGAAGTTGTGACTGACAGCTAGCATTCCATATCATGACTACCAATTGACAACTACATAATTAGAAATGAATGTTTATAGTTGATTGCTTTAAATATCGCATAGACCATCGATTATAAGTTATTAAGCACTAGAATCCCTTTATTAAAATCCCAATCTTGGATAGGATACTGGTTTATGACAAACCCTAATGTGCCTCGATTCTATATCCTTATCTTGGTTCTAATTCTTGATGAGATTGGATTCCTACTAGAAACTCTTTCTAGTGAACCTTACTATTTTGGCCAGAAACTTTAGTTATCAAAAATAACTAGATAGCATAGGATACAAACCTTGCTTACTCAAGATAATGAATTCTCTCTTGGTGATCATTTACCTCCATACATAACAAATTAGAACTATCACATGCCATATATCCACATATGAATAGTATGTCTATGTAAACAGTAATAAATTCTAACCATTTATGTATATGGTATAGTATCCCTCAAGTCAAATGACTATATGCACTATTATGACCTAGATGATAAATAATTGATAAGTAGTAAAACCTATATTATCATCTAATATTATAGTTTGACTATTCATCCTATAAATATCTATGTAATTGTATTGACATCACATGTCAAGCAGCATGAGACCCACTGCATCTATAATCACCTGTGTCATATACTAATTATAGAAAACAAATATAGGTAATGGTCTTCCAAAATTAATGATGCCCAGTCATTAATCCTATGACTATGAACATATTTAAAATATTTGTAAAAGAGCAATCTGTCTCCCATATTCTCAATACTTGATAATAAATCCTCTTAAAAATACTTAAGGACTATATTCTATAATATGAAACTCATTTCACATAAAGAATATATTTATTATGCCATTGGAAATTATCATCTACTATTATATAATTATTATATGGCTCTTAAAGCATATACTGCTATCATTCTTCTTATGAGTTCTTTTGCCTATGTCTCTCACTATGTCCCTATACCATCTTCATCGTCTATGTTATAATCACTATCTACAAATTTAATGGAAGGATCCATATAATCTTCATAATCATCATCTAAGCTACATTTATTGTCAACCTCATCATTAAAGCTAGCCTCAATTGTCCTAATACTCTTGGCATCTAATTTCCCTTTACTCTTATCTCTTAGATTGACAAACCTACTATTCAATTCATTACTGTGAGCTACCTAGATTTGACTCCATTTCCCTAGGTAATTATTTAAAAAACACTAATAATTTTTATAGAATTTATATTGTATCCAATTTCTAATACATCCCTATCAGCAACTACGCTACAAACACCCTCACAGAAATTGGTATTAGGTCTTTGCAAAAAATACAACATATCTCTATCTAAACCACATTCCCCAACCATTATTTGTATTTTAATAAATGATAACTTATCAGGTGAACAATAATCAAAAAATAATCTATAGATCCATGCATGTGTAAACTCTCATTTCAGCACCTCAAAAATTAATTTTGAACTCATAAGAATTGACCAGAATCTTTCTAGCTTGACTTGATGCTTCTCTGATCCTGAACGAACTTTTAGTACCAGATAGCATCTTTCCCAAAACTGACTGGATTTCTACTCAAAATGACTGCCAAATGATCCTAAAATTAATTTCGGATTCACTGACACTGACTAGTAAATTTTTTGGACACAGAAAAACTCCAAAACAAACCCAGACGCTAAAAAAGAAAATGCAGCTAGGTTGCCATTAGAACATCCAATGCCACCGTTGCCTGACCCAGATCCTTGGCACTGCCGCCTAGAGGCCTAGTGACAATTTTACTAAAAAATAATAATTTTACCCCAGCCTAATTTGTTTTTAGTATTTCTAGCCCTACCTCTCCTTATCTTTTGACTTTTCCTATTTCCAAAATACCCTTACCCACCTTTGCCTATAAATGGGCCCCCATTTCCCTTCATTTCTCTTCACCCCGAAATCTTGTGTTGATTAGTTATCCATAAGTTTTCTCGTCTTCTTCTCCCTCCAATTGCTCTCTAATTAATTGATTAATATTTTTAATTAATTAATTCCCTCACCCTAACAAAAAAGTTAATATTTTTAATTAACTAAATTTTTTTTAAATTAATCACTCAAAAATTAATTAATTAATTAATCACTTTTTTTAAAATCAAATTAATCTTTTTTAATTAATTAATTAATCATCTTAATTTATTAATCATTTTTTCACTTAAAATTGGTTAATTAATCCTTTTAATTAACCACCAATCAACCAAATCACCCGTCCCGATAAAATGGAACTTCAATCCAGAAAAACACTCCATTCATCTTGTCCACCAAAAGCAAAAGTATTTTCATTAAACCCCCAAATCAAAATTAATCCAATCAATCCTTAAACCCCCTCCACTTAATCATGGAATGAATTACTCGTAGGTTTTGATCCCCATTCATTGAAGTACATAAGCATGTTCATAATTTAAATTCGAATCTCAAATCCAATTTTTTTAACTAAATTCAATATCCATGTATTTTACAAAATGTAATTAATTATTTCCAATACTATTTTAAGGGATTTTTATGGTAATCCTAGAATCCCATAAGGGATAGAGAAGACATCTAATTTTAATTAATTTATGTAATTAGTTTAATTAAATTGAAATTAAAGAGTAATCATATGGTTCCCCTAAATCCACAAGGATTAGATGGAACACTCTCCTTAATTTGTGGATGTTTACTGTAGTTTTTCTATTAATTTTCTATGCATCAATAATTATGCCATGCATTCATACTATGCCATGTTCATGCATCTTATAATATGTCATTCATAGAATTAATTTTCTAAAGCTAAATTAAACTTAAGAGTCGAATCGCGATTTAAAACTAAAAACCTAGTCCATTAGCTTAACTTGGTTCAAGGCTAGTGATTTTGTCTTTAGGTAAATTAATTAAAATTAATGAATTGGAGTTACAAATGGGTTTTTCCTTAATTTCTCCATTTTAAAAATCATAAATTAGGATGATGACTTTCAAAATCATTTTCACGAATCAATTTTCTGAGTGACAGCCACTCCAATCGTAAGCACCAAAACTCGTTCCATAATCTCCTTAAAAATTGATCGCCTTTTATCAACGCATTCCCGAGCGAGGGGGGGTGTTCGGTTAACCCCACAATCCACCAATGGAGTGCATGGTAGTACGTTTGGATGAAGAAGCCATCACTATAAAATGCATAACCTGAAAAGCAAAAGAAGACAAATGGATGAGAATCTCACCATAAAAAATAAAAGAATCTAATTTCAAGTAATTAGCTCTTAGCTAAAAAAATTAAAATTAATTAATTATTATTAATTAGTTATTCACTAACTTTTCCTAAAAAAAGAAAAAAGAAAAAAAGAATTAAAAATTAATTTAAATTAAAAAAAAAAAAAAGATGAGAACTCACTAACATCGAGTGAGCTTTGAGAAAGTGAGGTGAGTGTATGCGAGGTCTGAGTAGAGTGAATAAGAGGGTGAGCGTTTATATAGAAATTTAGGGTGGAAAAAAAAATAGCTGTGAACCCTCAATTTTACACCCTCATCATCTAGCTGCAACCTATCACCTGTTAAGTTTAATGCACTACGCAGAGCTAGTATAGTGGTATAGCTAGCTAGTTAGCAGGCAGCTGTCTTAAAAGAAAATATTTTTTAGCCTTGAAATACATTCCAACCCAAACACCTAAATTTTTTAAATCCCAAACCAACAACCAATCTCTTCAAAAAAAAAAAAATATTGCCATGTTAGCTGCTGCCAATTAATCAAGCGGCTGTCACAAGTTTGGTGGCGCCACCAGCCTCCTCGATGGCTAATCCCTTTTATGCCCTCCAAAATTCTGATTTTGCCCTCTTGCATGAATTTTTTTTTTTTTGGCATTTTTAGCCTTATTCTTTTGGTTCGCTTTTCCACTTTCTAAGTTACCTTCACCCTATTTTCCTATAAATATCCCCATCATTTCTTCATTTCACTCACCCTTGAGCACTTATAAATTAGTTACCCATTTGCTCATTTTCTTCTTCTCCCTCCAACCACTCTCTAATTAATTATTTAACCTTTTTAATTAATTAATTATATCAGCCTAATCAAGTTAATTAATCTTTTTAATTAACTAAAACTCTTTTTTTTTAAAGTAGTCACTCAATTAATTAATTAATTAATATTTTTAATTAATTAATGAATCACTTTTTTTCAAAATCAAATTAATCTTTTTATTTTTTTCAAATCCACCCTTTAACCAAATTAATTAATTAATCTTTTTAATTAATTAATCCATCCATCCATTTTATTACATTAATTATTTGATTAATCATTTTAATTAATTAATTAATCTCCTAATCAGTGCAATCACTTAGTCCTAATAAAATGGAATTTTGGTCAGGTAAAACTCTCTGCCTGCTAAAAGCTAAGGTATGAGCCTTTTTCTCTCACCTACAAACCTAAAACAAATTAATCCATCCAATTAACTCCTAAACCTTTCCACTTAATCCTGGAACAAACTACATGGGTTTTGATCTCTATTCAATGAGGTATGTAGGCACGTTTGGAATCTAAATCCAAACCTCAATTCCAAATCCAAAATCAATCTTCTTTCCCTTTTTATTTTCCAATGTAATTAGTGTATTCTATTGATTTAATTATTTTAGAATTAAGGAGCAATTATGTGGTTCTTCTACAATCTATGAGAACTAGAGGGAACACTCTCCTTTATTTATGGATATTTTCTTTAATTGCTCTTTAATTTTCCCATGCATTCATGTCATACTTATACTTATTATTTAATACTTCATGAAATTAATTTTTAAAGCTAAATTAAACCTGAGAGCCAAATTTATATTATTTAACAAAAAACCTAGTCCCCAAGCTCAACCTAGTTCGAGATTAGTGATTTTTATCCTCGGGTAAATTAATTGCAAAATTGATGAATTGGAGTCACAAATTAGATTTTTCCTTGATCTTCCTATTTTGAAATAAATTAGGGTGGCAACTCCCAAATCCTTTTCAAAATAAAAAATCAATTTTCCAAACGATAGCCATTCCAATCGTGAGCACCAAAACCCATTCCATGACCTCCTCAAAAATCGCTCACCTTTCCTTAAGGCAAAGCTTTTTTGAGAGAAGGAGAGACATTTATGTGAGGTCTCATAGTTAGTGACTCCACTGGAGATTGGTTGCCACCTTTTAAAATAAAAGGAAAGCAAATAAGAGGATTACTATTTGGTTAAGAAAAAAATTTTCAAAATAATCTCCATTCGGCTCATTAAGTATAATTTGACTTTCATGCATCACTTTGCATAATAAAAGCTCCTTACTTAACCTTAGCCTTAGGAAAAATTTTTGGATGGCAAGTAGCATTGGCTCGATAATTCTCTTTGAGTATGTTGGGAGATAGCGAAAGCATTCCACCCTATGACAAATCCTCAATCATTTCGCTGGTGTAATGAGCAATTAGTATTATTGGACCCACATGAGGCTTTTTGACTCATATATAGTTGGGTATATCGATACTTTAGTGGGATAGGGATCCTTAACCAATCCACCCTTCACCCTTATGTATATAGTTGCCCTAACCTTTTACCCTAGTTTCCATACATCATAATAATTGAGGCCTTTGTGCATATTCACTAAACCTTTTTTGGCATGCATCATAACATGACCATGCATACATAAAAGAAAAAAGGAAAAAAAAAAGAAAAAAGACTAAGAGCCTCGAGTCTAGATTTTTGCTTTGAACCAAGTCAAGTATCAGCCTTCAATCCTCAAACACTTTTTGGCCCAAGACTTTTGGCTTATTACCTCCCTTAAGCCTAAAACCATTGGCACCCTACATCTTTTAAGCCTAAAGACTTTAGCATCTCACCTCTCTTATGACCAAGACATTTGGCCCACCACCACCTTAAACCCAAAATTGTTTGGCTTGAGACCCTAAAATCCAAACACCAATACCTTTGCTCAAACACTTTAAGATACCAAACCTTTATTAAATCCGAAACCTTTTAGCCCCAACCTAAGTCCTAATCCTTAAGCCTAAAACCTTTTAGTCCATGATCTAATACTTAATCCTTAAGCCCAAAATCTTTAACCCTGAACCTAAGACCTAATCTTCAAAGCCCAATATCTTTAGCCTAATGAATAATCATTACCCTAAACACCTTAAGCCCAAAACATATGGCCCAAAACACCTTAGGAAATCCTTTTTCCTCAAAATTTGCATACCAACCCATCCTTTCATCACTTTTTCATGCATTTCTCATGCATTTACCCTTTCTTTTTTTATTTTCCTTAAAGGTGCTAATGGCCTACTCTTTTGATTGAGATACTGTGAACACCTTTCTCACTAATCTCCTCAAAAAGCAAGAAGAGTATTTTCAAGCCATACTCATATTTGCCCTTTATGCTCAACAAGCCAATTTCAACCAAGCTTTAAATAGGCTAGCTTTAGCAATACTTTGATCCATTTTACTACTAGTTTCGCTAATGCCTTGAACCTCCAATGCCAATTCATCATCGACGAGGCAGGGGGAATAATGCACCAAGCTAAGTCATCTAATTGTACCCCCTACTGTTGACCTAACCCATAACCTTACATCACTAACCTTAAACACCAATGCCATCATAACCCCTACCATTGATCTAACTTATAACCTCACATTGCAAAAATCTAGCCCCTACAATGATGTCAAATCTCAACACCAATCTATCCTTTTCTTTGAATCATTTGCAAAGTAATGAAAATCCTACCCCACCCACTGTTAAGAAAATCTTAAAGCGTAACATACTAGGACAAATCCCTACAATATAAAAAAGGTGTAATAAAAGTGACATTTACACTCCCCTCACCTTTACTGAATAGGAGATTAAATAAGAGGCTACTATCAACAATCATCATTTTATGAGGTTGGAAAGAAGAGCCTTTTCTGAATTGGGCATGTCCTTGAGCACTGTCAATAGAAAAGCTTTAGAAGCTCACCTAGTCAAGCCTTTACAGTAGAGATCACCTCTTAACCCCTTGCCTAAGAAATACAATACTCATGAGTACTGTGACTACCATCAAAGAGCAGGACAAAAAACTAACGCATGTAAGGCTTTGAGACATAGAGTTCAAGAGCTCATCGATAAAAGAGATATCATTGCCCCTAGGACTAATCCTCTTCTAAACCACTCAACCCATGTAACCATCTCAAGCTTCACTCAATGTCTAACACTTTGAGGAGAACATTGGTTTAGCTGACTTGCCCTTGTTCAAGTCCTATAATCGAGTTGAGTTCAGTCAATCTTGAGTCTGAGTCATCTAAGGTCCGAGTTTGAGTTGTTTGAGTCTGTTGAATCTTTCTCTTAATTTGAGTCTATTGAGTCTTATGCTTATTTATTCTCTTTTCAATCTTTAGTTGTCCAAATTCAAAGTTAAAGTTTGTCACATGTTTCTTTCCTTTTAAGTCTGTAATGACTTTTTTAGTTCATCTTAATAAAAGTTTAGATTTTTCATATTATATCTTATGCGTATTCTTTTTGAATCTAACTTGAATGATACACCATTAAAAAAAAAGAAGAAGAAAATAAAAAAAAAATTACATGCATTAATGATGGAACAACTCTTAAAACTCAACTATAAAGTTATTGTGCACGTCAAAGCTATCCTTCCTTAAGCTGAGCCCAACTAGCTATTTTTTTAGGGCACTCAAATTTAAAATCCTCAATTAGGCATGAGAACATCTTACATGGCTGTACATCACTTCACAAAGAGGAAATGGGGAAAGGCCCAATGAGAAGCTACAAAATAGATCAAATAGCTAACAAAATTGTCATGCCTAACTTTTTTTTTCCCACATTGTAATAAGAGCTATATGGACCTGATTCTCCCTCTAAAAGAAAGAAGAATAGAAGCAATATAAGGGATATATAAGCATCTAAACCAAGGTATAGTCCAAATCATAGTAAAAATATTTTTTGTCTTATAAGCCATCATGCCCTCACATTCTCTAAACCACATCAATCACATCCCTACTTATTTCCTCTAAAAAAAGGGAAGATAAGGTGTCATTCAAATTGGATTCTATTTTGAGTCATGTCAAAACCCATTTATTTGATTCTATAGTGTCGGTTTAAATAATTTATTCTCATGAGCAGTCAAACAATTTTATCCTCTTCAGAGTCATCCCTCTTTGTGTCACCCTTTTTCTTCCCTTTATCATTCAAAGGGTAAAGAAAGTTTTCAAGTTGAATACCAAGTCATCATCAGGGGCATGTCATTTAAAGACATTCACATTCTTTCAAGCAACCTTCAGTTAGTCCACTACCTCTTGTCAAGGGCCAAATCTCTAAGTCGTGTTTTTCTATCAAAGTGCTTAAGTCACCAAAAGACTAGAATCAAATAGCTCCCCCATCATTCCCAAAAGTTCATCCTGACCTCTATGCCAATCCAACTAAACTGAAAAAGCATTATCCCTAAGACCCTTCTTAGCCTAGATAATGTATTCCTTTCTTTGTATGAAGCATTGCAAAAAGAAAAAAAAAAAAAAAAGGAACAACCACAGAGCTAAAGCCCATGAAAATCTGCATCGCCCAAGCCATGCATTGAAAGCCCATAACCCACTTTGAATCCTTATTTTATTGGCAAAATGAGAGCCATGTACACTTTTTAGAAGTCCCAATTTCAAATCCTACGCCAATGGACGAAGCCTACCTCCTATTTCTAAAGCCCTAGCTCCTTGATGAAACCAAGCCACTCGAAAGGTCCTACCATAAACTGAAATCAAGGCATACCCTTATCATCCACTCAAAGAAAGGCCAGTCTCCAAAATCCAAGTGAACCTTCTAAACTTATCCAAGTCATTTATCCTTTTAATCAAAACCCTGTCATACCCAGACCAAAACTAGAGCTAAGATTAACTGAATCTTAATACCTACCAACCCATTTGTTCAAACCTCTTAACAAAACTAGAACTAAACCCTGAAAGAAGTCCAAAGCCTAGACTACCTGATTAACTGCCCAAGCAACCTAACCAAGCCAGAAGCACAAAAGGAAAAATTAGGCCACTTTGAGTGAACCATAAATCTTTGTCACTAATGCTAACCTATAAGTCCCGTCATGGCCATAAGCTCCCAAAGTCAAATCAGGGGTAAACTATCGACACCTCATTACCTGAACTAATTCTCCTTCCGAACTCTTGGGAAGGCTAAACAGATAAATTTCCTTCTGAACTTGAAATAAGCCATTTGTCTCTAAATCTCAACTATCCTATTATCATGACAATCCCTAACCTATGTTACAATAGTTAAATTGTTGCCTACCAAATGGGGCATCTTACTAAAATCACTTTTTTAGATAGCCAATCATTTGTTTAAGGCATCTAGCTTACATATGCATCTTTCTTCTTAGGGTCTAGATTACGCATCATTGTCACTACTCAAAAACATCACAAGATTGTTAGACAACCTTAGGAATCTACTAAAAAAATCAATCAAAATAATCATCTCGCAAATTACATTCATAACATACCTAGAGCAAATCCATGAACCCACCCACTTACATCTAAATATTCATCTATTATGTGCATCATCATGCATAAATCATACATAATGCAAAAGTTAAGATGTCCATGAATCTCAAAGCATGCATGCATAAACATGCATCATTTGTGCACTAATATCTACGCAACCAAGTAAATGCATACACTAAGCTAATGTCATTAATTAAGCAATATCAAGCTGAATCAAGAAACTATAAATGGTCACCTCCATCCAACAAACGGTCACACTCCATCTAAAAGGCCACCATATGAGTTCACTGAGTATAATCCAAGATAATTTACGGCATAAAGAAAAATCATTTTTACTAAGGATCATTTCCAAAAGTAAAAATATAGGTCCCATCATGGGGTATCACCTTCATTTTCACCAAGGATTTCCAAAATTCAAAAGGAAATATCTTATAAAGGGCATACCTTTCAAGTCATCATTGTCTTTATTCATTATTACAGGCATTACATTTAAAATCGTCAAGTTACCTCCTTAGCCAATGTAGTTAAATGAACTTTACCTTCATCAGTGACATATAAGTCAAATGCTCATTGTATCAAGCCAAACAAATCCCTCTCCACTTTCAAAGACCCATCAAGTCGAGTAGCAATCCTATAAAATCTAACCGATGAAGTGTGATATTCAATGTCCTTTTAATCTCAATAAAGTCTGTTTAAGAATTCCAAAAGGCCTAACCATTCATCTTATGAAGCCCAAGTCTAGACATAACTAAGATCTTCTTAAAATTTCCCAAGCCAAAATAGGGATCATTAACCAAACAGACTTTCCGAACCAAGACTAGGATCATCAACCAAATAGACTTCCCAAACAAGATTGGGACAATCAACCAAACATACTTCCCGAACCAAGACTGAGATCATCAACCAAACAGACTTCTTAAACTAAGACTAGGATCATCAACTAAATAAGACTTCTCAAATCAAGACTAGGACCATTAGCATTACTAATAGAGATGCCAAAGGGCATCTCTTTTATCCCAATCACTAAAAACCTCCTTAAAAACACCAGGGGCATCTTCCTTTATCAATCAATTCACCTGTAAATGCTTAAATATGATCATCTAGATATCCCTATGGTTCTTTTTCCCACCTCTTTTAGCAAAATCATTTTCACCTATAAATGTCTAGTAATAGTCACTTAGGCATCCTTGTGGTCCCTTTGAATCACTCACATCCTCCACCCAGAAATGTTTACATTCTCACTTAGACATCAAACTAGTTCCCTTATTCCACTCCTTTTATCGAAAACCCATCCCTTTCTTTCACCCAGAAATGTCTAAAAATTAACATCCCTTTCATTCCCTTTTCCATCCCTTTGATTGAACATCCATCCAAATCCCTCACTTAAAAATGTCTGAGCAATGATATCCCTCTAGTTCCTTTTCCACCTCTTTTATCTAAAATTTGTCTAAGTCCTTCACCTAGATATGTCTAATCTAGCATCCTTTTTGGTTCCTTTTCCCACCTCGAATCAACTTAATCAATCAATTCACCTAAAAATATCTAGTCATTAGCCTAGATATCCCTTTAGTTCCTTTTCTCGCTTCCATTTATCTGTCAATTCCACCCACAAATGTCTAGAAAGGGTCACTTCGACATCTATATGGTTCTTTTTCCATCTCTTTTATCGAAATCCATCAATAACACCCATAAATGTCTAGAAACGATCACCTAGGCATCCATGTGGTTCCTTTTCCTATCTTTGATATATAAATCCATCAATTTCATCCATAAATGTCTAGAAATGATCACCTAAACATCTATATGGTTCCACTATCCACATCTTTTGCCCAAAATCCATCAATTCACTCGAAAATATCTAGCCACCAGTTTAGATATCCCTTTGGTTCATTTTCTCACTTTCATTTATCAGTCACACTTTCCATACATAAATGTTTAGAAATGAACACCTAAATATTTTTTGGTTCTTTTTACCATAGTCCTTGAAATTTAACCATGTCTCTCACCCAAACATGTCTAATCACTAACCTAGATATCATTTTGGTTCCTTATACCATCCCAACTCTTGGGTTCACGATCATCAAAATTGCCTTACATAAGAGAAAATTTTGATGGAAGGCAGCTATGAACCTTCAATCTTACACCCTCATCATCCGACCGCAGCCTACACTATAAAAATCCACTGATTTACAACAGAAATTAGTGACGGAAACCAATCCATAACTAAATGCTGACCGAATACTGATAGATAATTGTTTAGGAATATTTATCTATCTACTGACCATTTACTGACAAAAAAATAATATTATTCATGGAATATACTGGCAGATACAAACCAAATTTTACCGACAGTTTAGTGACCAATTACATATAGAAAAGAATACGTGGGAATGTTTTAGCACCAATTAAGACATTTACTGATGGAATTATATGCTGCAGTAGACATTCCATCAATAAATACAATGAGATACTGACAGAATACTTACCATAGTGGAAAAATAGGGGCAGAATGTTTTAGCGCCAATTAAACCATTTACTGATAGAATGCCACGTGCGGTAAGCTTTCTGTCAGCAATCCGTCAATAAATACTAAATAATACTGACGAAATATCAATAGAAGAGAAAAAATAGGCACGTATTTTACTGCCTTTAGCCTTTTACTGACTGATTTTTTAATCCATAGGGTATGGTTTGTCGGTAATCTATTAGTAATCATGAAATATAACCTGTTCACCTTCTTTTTTCTCTCTTCCCTTTCTTCTTCTTCTTCTTCTTCTACCTGTGTCATTTCTCTCTACCACCCTTTAATCTCCCCTGTATTCTGCCCGTCCTTCATCCATCACCGGTGATTTTGATTTTCCAGCAGTATTTACATGATTACCTTAATATTGATTATGATTTTAATTGAATTTTTGTTTGGATTGATTTTGTTGAAATTTTGTTAATTTTGTTGTGTATATATGTATAATTATGGGATTATTGATTATTGATTTCAAATTTGTATATTATATATATATATATATATATATATATATATATATATATATATGCTAATTAATTTTTTAATTTAAGATATTTTATATTTTTAAGCTTAATAAATTTTTTATAAATTTATGATGGTATTAAATATGGTGAAATTATTTTATTAAATTATGTTAGTAATTATTTTAATTATCTTGATTTTATTAATAGAATTTTAATTTTGTTTCAGATAATTGACATGTAGGGCAACAATATAAGTCAGATTCATGCGTCAAGAGGTTTGTACTATAATTTAATTTATTTATACTAATATATAAATATAATAATTTGGAATGTAATGATCTTTTAACTATCGTATGTATAATTTGTAGTTTGTTATGTTTATTTGTAAATGTATATGAAAAAATAAATGTTGTGATGTGAATTTGTAATTTGTGATTGATTTTTGTATTATAATGTAATTTTTAATTATGTTGTTAAGTTTATATGAATTTATAAATGTATATGTATGTGACATAATTTTGGTTTTATTTAAGTAAATCCGTTAATAATACCAATAAAATGAACTATAAATTTATTTTTAATCATCTCATAAAAAGTGAAATTTATTTTTTATGAATTTTATAAAATACTAAAAATTCTCTTCACATTAAAAAATAAAAAAAAATCCACCAAATATGCTACCAAAATTGAAATATAAATGCATTTCATAAAATACAAAAAAAAAAAAAAAAGAAATGTTTTTAGTTAGGAGTAAAAATATTTTGAAGAAAAATAAAAAGAAAATAATAAATTAAAAATTTGCTATTAAAAATGAAATTTTAAATACATTTCATAAGATTTTCAAAACAAAAATGACAAATATCCTCTTAGAGGAAAAATAGTCTAAAAAATATAATAATGCATAATCGCTTAATTAATGCTAACAAATAATTAAAATTCGAATATTCAAAATTAAAATGATTAAGAAAAATTTTAATTAAAATTTTTCCAAAATGATATAAAAAATATCTAATATAATATTAATATTTTTATTATTAAGTAATAATATATATGTGTGAAATTATGATACAGTAAAAAATGGAAAAAAGTATAATGCATTTAGAAATTTGTATTGTATTCAGTAACATTTTGCATTTATTTTATTAATTTTGATTATATGTTCTTGTGTTGTGATGTTGCAATTATTATTTACATGACGAATCTATACCATTTTTTTAATGAACGAATTTAAATGATTTTAATTTTATTTTTGGACTTTCACAATCAAATGTCTAAAAATATTGTTAATTAAAATGATTAACATATTTAGGATTAGCCGTAGATCCCGTTTGATGTCCTGCTCATCAGATGGTGAGAAGATATCAAATTGTCCAAATTGGGTAATTTAGAGATCTCATTGTTTATATAACTGTCTATGTATATTCTTATTTCATACAAATGTTTGAAATTTCGGTACTATCTTCCACCGTGTTCTCTTAATGCACATTGAAATAATTTCTTGATTATGTGGATTTTTTTGAATGTAGTGCACTAGGAGAACAATAAGGAGATGCTGCTGAAATTTCAGCAGATGTATGAGTGTAGAATGTAACAGTAACAGTTATGTAGCAATGAGTTTCTAAATGGGTTAGGTTCTTACCTTATAGGGAGGGAGATATAAGGATGTAGAATTAGATGTTGCGAACTTAATTAAAATTATAACCAAATATATAAGTTTAAATGTAATTTTGTTTGTGTGATTTAAAAAATAAATTAATACTATTGAATATACAAGGAATAATTATGAGGACTGATAAGAATTGGATGTACTCTAGACTTACTAATGGGTATTTCAATATGAAATTCTTAGAGGGTTTAGACCAGAATTCCCAATATCTCAGCCACAGTGCATAAGTGGGACTAGTGTTCAATGTCATTGTAATCATAAGAAATGTCATAATTGAAATTTCCTTGAGCCAGATACTGTCAATTTGTATATTCTGAAGAAGGGTTTTGTACCCGGTTACTATGAATGGTATTTGCATGGTAAAGTCAATGGGTCTAGATCTTTAACTGCGGTGAAGTAGGCGGTGAAGATACGGACAGTTGTCCTCTAACTACATACCATAATATGTTAATGGATGTCGCTGGGCCAGATTTTGATTAGGATCGAATGGAGGAAGCTCCAAATCTGACTGCTCATAAACTGTATGATATGTTAGAGGTAGCTAATGAAGAATTATGGCCTCGTTGTGACAAACAGTCTAAGTTATCTGCTGTGCCATGACTTTTGAATATCAAGTCAGAACACCATTTATCTGAAAGGCGTTATGATGAGATATTGCAATGGTACAACAAGTCGTTGCATGTAGATAACACAATGGTTGATAGTTTCTACAGCACCAAAAAGTTAATGCTGGGTTTGGGCCTTCCAGTTGAGAAAATTGATTGTTGCAAGAATAATTGAATGCTTTATTAGGGTGAAGACAATAATCTAATTGCATATAAGTCTTGTGATTGGCCAAGACAGTAATATGTTTGTTTAAGTGTGAATGGTTTGATCTAATGCCAAATGTGGGAATGAAAATTCATTAGTAATATAATCTTGTTGAAGTCAACCACAGGTGGCAATTTAATAAATATGAGCCATTTATATTGGCAATACAAGCTTGTCAAGTATATTATGTTTCCTATCCGAGTCTATGATGAGATAAAGCAGATTGGTAGGCAATACGCTAGATTATAAAGTGGATTGGTAGGCAATATGCTAGATTAAAGCTAGATCAGTCATAGATATTAAGGAGGGTAGTGAAATAAATACAACATCTGAAGAACCATTTCAGGATGACGAAGTTGATGAGCCTATACTCGAAGTTAATGATGACGAGCCTCCTGTAACTTTAAATGATGCTAATGAGCCATTAGTTGAAATGGATGATGAAGATAATAAAGATATAGAAGATGAATTCGAATTTGATTTAAATGTCAAGATATCTGAGGAAAACATAGATGAAGATAAGCTCGAAGAAATAGATTCTGAATAAATGTATTGTGTACTTATTGTGTATGGATTTTTCCTAAATGTGTAAAAGAATATTATTTTTACATTTACAATGTTACATTATATTTCAATGAAGTCATTTTTAACTTGTGTTGTAATTTTATTTTTAGTATTTACATTGTTATTCCGTGATTACACCATATCAATTTTCAATATTTTGTTTTTGTTTTTTTATTTTTTTATGTAACATTAAATAATGAATGAATTTATTAAACTTTATGAAATATATAGATGTCAACTCTGAGACATGTACCGACTCCTGGAGATACTCTGAGTAGCAATATATCAACATCCCGGAAATGGCGTCACTCTTAGGAAGGGCCTGCCACCATTAGTGACCTTCCCACTACCCTTTCTTCTTTACCATATATCTCTCCTTCTATACCACCCACATTCACCCTTTCGACCATCACCACACAGATCCCTTTATCTTCTCCTCTTCCTACGTCTACTACTTCATCCACCGGTCCTATACTTTCATCACCTTCCATTATTCCTTCTTCCATTTTCCCTTCATCCACTATGCCTTTTTTTGTTACCCCTCCATCAACTATCCCTTCTTCAGTTACCTCTCTATCTACTATTCCTTCTATTACCCCTCCATCTACTATTCCTTTTGTTACCCCTCCATCCACTATTTCTTCTGTTATCCCTCCATCCATTATCCTTTCACCCATTTCTCCATCTACCCATCCTTCATTTTCTACACCTATTGCCATTACCTCTGCAGCTGCTCTTACCACTGCAACAGCTCCTACCACTACACCAATCTTGGTTCTAGATTCAAGGTGTAGGCAGCATCTCACACTAGATGGAGATGTAAGTACTATATTTCTTAAGATAATACTTAATTTATAATATCTTACTTTTTGTTTAACTAACATTTAAGTTTTTTAATTACAGGATGTATCTGCTAGAAGCGATGCGAATGATTTACAAGATATTCGAGAACCAGCTGAATCTTGAAGCCACACGTTGGAAATCAGTGTCTCAGGAGACGAAAGAGTTCTACTGGAAGGAGTTTCAAGTAATAAATAACTTATTATATAGAATTTGCAATTATATATATATATATATATATATATATATATATATATATTAAAATAATAAATTTATAATATATAATAAACTGCAATAATATATAATAAAATATAATAATTTGTTAGTAATATGTATTAAATAGATACATGCTATTAGTAAATTAATTTTGAATTTTATATATTAATTATTATTTATATACTAACTTGTATTTTTTGTTTTTTTTTTCAAAAGTACTACTACTGGAACCTCGCTATATCAGAAATGGTGAAGATAACCTTCTTTAAGATGGCTGTAGTTCGGTACAAGAACTTCCTTTACAACGTCAAGAGGAAGGGAAAGAGAGAGACGTAGATCTCTCAAGAGATATGGGATGCTTGGAAGAAACATTGGGATTCTTTGGAGCATAAGCAGCTATCCCATAAGGCATCCATGAACAGAAAGTCAGATAAAAGCGGTCTAGCAAATGGACCGTCTAAGCATACTAGAGGGTTTGTCCCTGCCGCGGAGCATGCCAGGAAATTGGTAAGATGTCAATTTTTTTTTATAATAAGTAATTAAGTTGTTATAAAATTTTTGTATGTACTTTAAAAATTCATTTATTTTTTAAGTTATTAATTTCATAATTTTTTTATTTACTAATTTTGGGATCATACTTTTAATTTTTAACAAAGAAATGATCTTGATCGGGACCCTATTCCTGAGGAGATCTTTGTGTGCATCCACACAAGGATGAAAGATTGATAGACGTTTGTCGACCAACGCTCTCAATGGATTTATGTATGTTTTAATTAGAAATGTTCCTATTAAAGTACATTAAAAATTTTAAATGCTAACTATTATTATATAAAAAATAGGAGGATCTCAGAAACCTTCGTGGACAAATGTTGCAGCCGGCTCCTGGATCTACTAAGCCAACTCAGGTAGATGAGTTTGAGCTATACTTTAGAGTTGTTGGGGGCTAGGAAGAAGGGAAAGTCTATGGGATGGGTTCAATGGCTCTCTCATTCGGACATCCCAGGGCCAGTTCTTCCTTAACTCCACTACTGCCATTGCCGCCTACAGCTAAGCATATACAGTAGGAGATCAATAGGCGAGTAGCTTAGATGCAGGAGGAGATGCAACATGAGATGCAGTGGACAGTCCAAGAGTAGGTCTGCCAGCAGGTCTAGTTGTAGATGTAGCAGTTCTTCTTTAGGTATTTTGCTGGTGGTGCTGCTCCTCCACCTATTCCACCACCGGCTTCTACTACTTCTGATCAACACACTTCAGCTAGAGATGCTTCTATTGCTATTACTGATGTGTACATAGTAGATTCGAAGCATGGCCAGCATCATCAAGAGGGCCATGAGGAGGAGGATGCTCAGGAGCACGATTAGTTACTTGCTTACATTTTTTAGTTTAGTTATTTGTAATATTTATATGGTGTACAGTATGTTACATTATTTTATAAATAATATTATGTTTTCTAGAAAAAAAAATTTTGATATTCATATTATATGTTAATTTATAATTTTTTAACTAATATATATTTTATAAAATTAATTTATTAAATATAACAAAATTTTTTAAAAAATTACTATCTAATTTACTGA
Organism: Reutealis trisperma; assembly: GCA_947687605.1. Classification (NCBI taxonomy): domain Eukaryota; kingdom Viridiplantae; phylum Streptophyta; class Magnoliopsida; order Malpighiales; family Euphorbiaceae; genus Reutealis; species Reutealis trisperma. The sequence continues at coordinate 805,553 of CANTUT010000472.1, forward strand.
CGGATTACTGATAAAATTGTTATTAAATTATTTTTTTTATAAATTGCTGACAGATTACTAACCGTTAGTCATAAAATATTATTTTTATACTTATTTTACTAATTGTTTGTCATAAAATATTATTTCTTATACTTATTTTACTAATGGATTACTGACTGTTAAATTAAAATATTATTTTGACCATAAATTACTGACCGATTATATTATTTAATTATATTTTAATGATGGATTACTAACCAATCACTGACGAGTTTTTGTTTTTACCTACAGATTATTGATAGAATATGAATACTTGTGATTTTTTTCAAATGAAATTACCGACCATTTTTAATAAAAACTGATCAAATTTCTTAAGTAAATTTACTGACGGATTGCTTTATCTATCGCTGATGAGTTATTAACCATCGTTTGATCGACTGATTTAATCCATCTGTAAATTAATTTATTGACAGATTTTCAATTGTTACTGACGGATTTTTCCATCGATAAATCAGTGGATTTTTGTAGTGCTAGCACCTGCTAAATTTAGTGCACTATGCAAAGCTAGTATGGCGGTCTCACTAGCCAATTAGTGGGCAAGGGTTTGGGGGCAGTACCCTTAAAAGAAAATTTTTTTAGCCTTCAAATACATTGCTACTCAAACACCCAAATTTCCTAAACCCTAAGCCAACAACCAATCTCTAAAAAAAAAGAAAACTACGACATCAACTGTCGCTGGTTGTCTAGGTGGCACCACCCAAAGGTCTAGTGGCGCCACTAGTCTCCCCAATGGCTAGTCCCCCTTTTGCCCTCTAAAATTATAATTTTGTCCTCTAGCTTTATTTTTTTTATTTTTTATTTTTTTGCATTTTTAGCCTTATCGTTCTCGTCTTTTCATTTTTCCACTTCCTAAATTACCTTCACCCCATTTTCCTATAAATATCTCCTCCATTTCTTCATTTCACTCACCCTTAAGCACTTGTAGATTGGCTATCCTAATGTAATTAATTAATCACTTTTTTCAAAATCAAATTAATTATTTTTCTTTTCAAATTCACCCTTTATTCAAATTAATTAATTCATCTTTTTAATTGATCAATCCATCCATCCATTTCATCATATTAATAAGTTAATTAATCATTTTAATTAATTAATTAATTAATTCCCAATCAATCCAATCACCCCGATCACGATAAAACAAAACTTCGATCCAATAAATCTCTTTGCCCTCCAAAAGCCAAGGTATCAGCCTTTTCCTCTCACCCACAAATCCAAATCAAATTAATCAATCCAATCAACCCCTAAACCCCTCTACTTAATTATGGAATAAACTACATGGGTTTTGATCCCATTGAATGGGGTACATAGGCACATTTAGAATCTAAATTCAAATCTAGAATCAATCTTGTTTCCCCTTTTATTTTCCAATGTAATTAGTGTATTCAATTGATTTAATTATTTTGGAATTGAGGAGCAATTATATAGTTTCTAGAATCCATAAGTACTAGAGGAACACTCTCCTTAATTTGTAGATATTTTCTTTAATTGCTCTTTAATATTCCCATGTATTCATATTATACTTATGCTTGTCATTTAATACTTGTCATTCATGAAATTAATTTTCAAAGTCAAATTAAACTTGAGAACCAAATTTAGATTATTTAACAAAAAACCTAGTCCCAAATTTTAACCTGATTTGAGACTTATGATTTTTATCATTGGATAAATTAATTGCAAAATTAATGAATTGGAGTCACAAATTGGATTTTTCCTTAATTTTTTCATTTTGAAATAAATTGGAGTGGTGACTCTCTAATCCTTTTCAAAATCAAAAATCAAATTTCCGAATGATAGTCATTCCAATCATAAGCGTCAAAACCTGTTCCATGACCTCCTTAAAAATCACTCACCTTTTCTTAAGACAAAATTTTTCCGAGCGAGGGAGGGGCGATCGGATGAGGTCTCACAATAACGCATAGTAAAAGTACCCTGTAATTATCTAGTTGCATAAAAATATATTTTTTAGCCTATTTCAACTCAGAATTTAAATTTGAAAGTTTCTATATGTTTGTGTGTTTTTTTTTCCATCTGTAGACACCTCATTTGCATACCTTTAGACCAAAAGTGCATTTTCTACACCAAAAAAATAAAAACATTAATAATCTAAAAAAATTCACTAGTCTCCAAAAATTACCAAACCAAACTCTAAAAATTACCAAAATTATTTCATTGCATTTGTAATCATTTTTCGTCCCCAAACCTATTAAGATCTCAGGTTAACTCTCATCAAAACTATCCAACCGATGGATAATTTTGATAAGGGGGCAATTGCAAACCCTTGTTTCAGCACCTCAAAAATTAATTTTGAACTCACTGAGACTAACCGAAACCTTTCTATCCTGAATTGAAACTTCTCTGATCCTGAGCGGACTTTCAATATTAGAGAACATCTTTCCTAAAACTGATCGGATTTCTCCTCAGACTGACTGCTAAATCATTGTAAAATTAATTTTGGATTCACTGATACTGACCAATAAATTTTCTAGAATCTAGAAAACCCAAAATCGACCCAAATGCTGGAAAAGAAAATTCAGATGGCCTGCCCAGTGCCCCGGTGGTGCCACCGACTACTCCTGTGGCTGGTCCCCCTTTTCTCCTCAAAAATGTCAATTTTATCCCCAACCTGATTTTTTAGCATTTTCAGCCCTACCCCTCCTTGTCTTTTGACTTTTCCTATTCCCAAAATACCCTTACCCACTTTTGCCTATAAATAAGCCACCATTTCCCTTCATTTCTCTTCACCTTGAAATCTTGTGTTGATTGCCTATCCACAAGTTTTCTTTTTTTCTTCTCTCTCCGATCACTCTCTAATTAATGAATTAATCTTTTTAATTGACTAAAACTCTTTTTTAAAATTAATCACTAAAAATTAATTAATCTTTTTAATCAATAAATTAATCACTTTTTCCAAATCAAACTAATCTTTTTTTTAATTAATTCATCCATCCATCTTAATTAATTAATTAATTAATCACCTTAATTAATTAATCCACTTTTTTACTTAAAATTGTTAATTAATCCTTTTAATTAAATCCCAATCAGCCAAATTGCCTAGCCTCGATAAAACGACACTTCAATCTAGAAAAACACTCCATCCATTTCGGTCCACTAAAAACAAAGGTATTTTCATTAAATCCCCAAATCAAAATTAATCCAATCAATCCTTAAACCCCTTCACTTAATCATAGAATGAACTATATGGGTTTCGATCCCCATTCAATGAGGTACGTAAGCACATTTGAAATTTCAATCCAAACCTCAAATCCAATTTTTTTAACTAAATTCATTTTCCATTTATTTTCCAAAATGTAATTAATTATTTCCAATTATATTTGTAAGAGATTTTGTGGTCTTCCTAGAATCCCATAAGGGCTAAAGAAGATATGCCAATTTTAATTAATTTATATAACTTGTTTAATTAAATTGGAATTAAGGAGTGATTATCTGGTTCCCTTAAATCCATAAGAATTAAAGGGAATACTCTCCTTAATTTATGGATGTTTCTTTAGTTGTTCTATTAATTTCCCATGCATCCATAATTATGCCATGCATTCACGCTATGTCATGTTCATGCATTTTATTATTTGCCATCTTATAATATTTCATTCATGAAATTAGTTTTCTAAAGTCAAATTAAACTTAAGAGCCAAATCGCAATTGTTTAAAATCAAAAATCTAATCCTCGAGCTCAACTTGGTTCAAGGTTAGTGATTTCATCCTTGGGTAAATTAATTAAAATTAATGAATTGGAGTCATAAATGGGTTTTCCCTTAAATTTTCCATTTTAAAAATAATAAATTAGGGTGGCGACTCTCAAAATCATTTTCAAGAATCAATTTTTTGAGCAACAGTTACTTTAATAGTAAGCACCAAAACTCATTCCATAACCTCCTTAAAAATCGCTGGCCATTCATCAAGGCACTCTCGAGAGAGGAAAGAGCATTCGGGCTAGGTCTTACAATTAGCGACTCCACTAAGGAGACACAGGTGATTGAAGGTCTCATCTGGAACAAGATCCCCTAAAACATAGTCCCTTCAGCTTCTTGTGAAAGAGTGTGCACTTAATGGTGATGCTATCTACAGGAGGGGCAAAGTCTATCAATGCAGTGATCTCCCCTTTGATGTACTCGTCTCACTAGTCCTCTGTCACATTCCAACCTTAGAGATATGACGGTCCTAGAACATGGGGAGACATAAAGTCACCCACGCCCGTAGAACCCATTTACATATAAGCAAATCATGCCTAGGATCTTACCAAATCTCTTACAATAACTCATTTAAAACATTTAGATGAATACCTTAAATTGGGAAAGTCTAAAATAAATCATTGCATATAAAACCCATAAGGAAAATAATATATCTCAAATAAGTATCAATCAATATTCCCGAAGCATCTAATGACAAGACTCCATAAATTAGTATTATTGATAACTTGGACAAGGAATCTCCCAAGAGAAGTAGAATGCTGAGCCATCACCTTGCTTCCTCACATTTGCTCATCTGGAACCACACAAGGAAAAAGGGGTGAGATAGATGATCTCAATGAGTAAACGATAAGGCACATACATATCACATATTCCTTTGAAAGGGAAACACATAGCTTATACATAAAGTTCATGATTTATAATTCATGAATCAAGTTGCAATTTAGCAAGGGTTCAATTTGGCAAGTTTGCAGAAATCACAGTTATAACTTACTAAGAGTGAAAGCTATTGCTCTATCACTCGAACTTATAATGGAGAGGTGGCCTCATACCAAATTCCAACTCCTATCACTTATAAAAAGCATGAAGCTGATCAGGCTCCACGGCTAGAACCGCCCCTTCTAGCTGAGGTGGATACACAACCCTTATTCATTAGGTTAAGACCGTGTGCACAGGTTCCGATGATTACCCACATCGGCACGAGGATTCTGCATAAAGGGTTAAAGGTACCATAGTTAGAGCTAATGGTAATCACAATTAACAATATCACATAAGGCAACAATAACATGTATTCCAATAACAATAGTGGTTTAGCTTTCGAACAAAAGATACAATGATAGTGTAGTTCCAGAAAAAACATAAGTTAGGGTGTTAATCATAAGAAGTTCTCATTGGATAAACAAATTAGTTTTGGACCAAATATCCTTTGGCAACCCAAGCTTGTCAAAGAAATCATGTAATAATATTTTAGAATAGAAAGAACTTGGGCTTCAAAGATCACAAGGCTTACATAACAATATGTCACATTCTTATAACACAACATACTATTGTTCACACTTATAACATGAATATGGCATTTACTCACCTTGGGGTTCCTTTGCTCCTAATACACATAGTCCCTTTGCACTTCTAAAGCTCCTCAAACTCTAACATAATATTTGATTTAATACTTAGTATTTATTTACTCATGATGCTTCTATCCCATAACTACCTATGCACATATAGCATACACAGACACTTAGAGTCCACCTAAAGGTGTACTCGTCACTTGCACATAATACATTGACTTTAAAAGTCTTGCATACTTAAGCCTTATAGGCTCACATGAAAACATATTGCAATCACATTAATACCTTTCTAAGGTCATCACAATAGTATTACCTCAATACCAATTTACTTTAACAATCATCTTAATACACTTTACACTTCCATACATGTCAACTTAACCATTAACTTTTCAAGTGTCATGCTTAACTCTTATGATCCTTTTTATTCAATTGTCACTTCACCAACTCGAAACCATGTATTTATAATCAAGTCATCATAACATCTAGTTTCATATTTCCCAATCATGTTTATATTCTAATCATAATATAAGGTTAATATACCTCAAGTATACCTTAAGTATACCAGAATGCATTTAAGCTTATCTAGGATCATACCCTCAACTAAATTCTTTTTCTTTTTGCACTTTCCGTCTATTTCAAAAATTTGTAAAAACATGGTTTGAACTAAGATTTTTCATGTAAACACAAAAAAAATCATTTTATAATTTTAATTCTTAAGAATTAGCCACACTTGGTGTTGTTTATCCATAAAAATTCAACTTTTAAATTATAGAGCACAAAATCATGAGTTTTCTTGCTTTCGGTATTTTTTGGTCATTACAGAAATATGTAAATAGGTTGTTTAAATGATTGTTTTTCATTCAATCATAGTAAATATCAGTTTAGAACACATACATACATGATTTGGCAGCCATAGATAGGATTTATACAAAAAAATTCTAAGTTTAAAGGCTTAGGTGAAAAATCATGCGTTTTCGCGCTTTCCGCGCTTTTCGTTCATTACAGCAATAAACAGACACATGATTTAAATCATTATTTTTCATCTAAACAAAACAAATATCATATTAGAGTACTTCTTCATACAAATCAACAGCCACATATCAATTCAATAATAGAATTTTCCAACTTCCAAGTTCTAACACAAAAACCTTGAACTCCTTTGTTTTTTGAAACTTTCCGGTCATCACAGAAATATGCAGAAATATTATTTAATCCAATATTTTCCAACAAAACAAATCAAAAATTAGTTTAGAAAACAACAATACACAAATCCCCCCCCCTGTGATGTTTATGCATAAAAATTATCATTTTAAGTTATAGAATTCACCTTTAGAGAAATCTCGCGGAAAGAATCGTGTTTTTGGTAGAAAATAGGTTTTCTCTCCCAAAAACTCACCCAAACAGAATTAAATCTATAAATATCAGTAATCAACTAGTTCAAAATAATTTTTCCATAATTTATTTTATAGAAATCAGTTTAGAAATTGAAAAAGAATAAAAACTTACGATTACGGTCAAGAAATCGCGAAACGAAAAGGTGTTTTCTTAATTTCGGTAGAGAGAAATATTTTGGGAGGATTTTTCTATCAAGATACAGAAAAAATAAAGTGATGGTTGCTGGAACTTTGGTCTGGCTGAATTTTAGAATATATATTAGGGTTTGGGTGAAATTTCCACTAATACCCTTAATGAACTAGGTTAGGAGGATTTTAGTGTAATGGACTTTTGGGTATTTGGGCTTTTTATTTAAATTTAGGGCTGAGTAAAATTAAAAATAAAAATAATATTTTTCTTATTATTTCTATAACATTTCCCCCAAAAATATTTATTTTAAAATATTTTAAAAATACTCATAAAATTATTTTATGCTTAAAAATTATCTTATGCATGAAAATTTATTTTATTCTAAAATAAATTTTTTTTATGTAGATGCACTTCATGTAAATCATTCATTTCACAATAGCAACTCATATTATGCATATTAAAATTAATTTAATATGCCACATACTCATCAATCACTTCGATCACTAATTTTCACAAAGCACACACTTAATCTTAATAGTTCTAAATCAAGCAATTTATCACAAAAATTCCTAGGGTGGGTGTGGGTTGTTACATTCTCCCCCCTTAAAAGAAATTCATCCTCAAATTTAAATCTTTACCTAGTTGCTCTTGAAAAGCTGAGGATGCTTTTGTCGCATCTCTTCCTCTGCTTCCCAAGTGCACTCATCTATCCCATGATTTCGTCACTGAATCTTAATCATGGGTATCTCCTTATTTCTTAGCTTCTTTACTTGCTGATCCACTATAGCTATCGGTGACTCCTCATATGATAGTTGTTCATCTAAAGTAATGTCTGGAGGTAAAAGAACGTCAGATGGATTTGACATATATTTCCTTAGCATTGAGATGTGGAACACTGGGTACACATACACCAAAGTTGGAGGTAGGGCAAGTCTATAAGACACCTCTCCAACCTTATCTAAGATTTCAAAAGGACCAATGAAATGAGGTAATAATTTCCCATTCTTGCCAAATCTCATAACTCCTTTCATTGGAGAGACCTTTAAGAACACGTGATCTCCCACGGCGAATTGGATTTCCTTTCGCTTAGGGTCCGCATAACTCTTTTACTGACTGAAAGCCATCCTCAGTCGATCTTGAATTAATGGTACTTTTTTGATAGTCTCCTTAATTAATTCAGGCATTTCTACATGCTTATCTCTAGGTTCAATCCAACAAATCAGAGAACGACATCTCCTCCCATACAATGCTTCATATGTCGCCATGCTAATGGATGAATGATAGCTATTGTTGTAGGCAAATTCAATCAAGGGTAAATACTTATCCCAGCTACTGCCGAAGTCTAAGACACACATCCTTAGCAAATCCTCAAGTGTCTGAATTGTTCTTTCAAACTGGCCATCCGTTTGAGGGTGAAATGCCGTACTGAAATCTAGTTGTGTTCCTAACACTTCTTGCAACTTCTGCTAGAACCTTGAGGTGAATTGGGTTCCTCGATATGAGATGATAGAAATTGGCACTCCATGTAGTTTCACAATCTCATCTATATATAACTGCACATACTAAGTTGTAGAATATATGGTCTTAACTCCTAGAAAATGAGCAGACTTTGTCAATCTATCCACTATAACCCATCTAGAGTTATGTCCTTTAGAGGTTCTAGGCAAGCCAACAAAGAAGTCCATAGTGATGCGTTCCCACTTCCATTCAGGTAGTCGAATCTCTTGTAGCAATCCTAAGGGTCGCTAATGTTCACACTTGACTTGCTGGCAAGTTAGGCAGGATGCCACAAACTTAGCCACATCTTTCTTCAGTCCAGGCCACCAATAGTTAGCTTCCACATCATGGTACATCTTGGTAGTTCCAGGATGAGCATAGTAAGGTGTCTAATGTGCCTCCTTCAATATCCTTTCCTTTAATCCATCCACATCAGGCATACATACTTTATTCTTGCACTTTAAAATTTTATTGACCACCTCAAACTCAGAGTTCTTTCCTTCTTTCGTCTCATCCTTCAACTTCATCATGTGTGGGTCCCTATCTTGTGAATTCCTTATTTCTTCCATTAACTTAGGCCTTACTTGAAAATGAGCCAATAAAACTCTTGATCCTCTAATATCCATTTTCAATCCTTGATTAAACAATTCTTTTAGTTCCTTCATGATCGGCCTCTTTCTCACATCCACATGGGCTAGGCTTCCCATTGACTTTTGACTCAAGGCATCTGCCACTACATTCACCTTCTTGGGATGATAGAGAATCTGATAGTCATAATTCTTCAATAGTTCAATCCATCTCTTTAGTCTCAGGTTGAGGTCTCTTTGGCTTAAGATGTACTGAAGACTCTTATGATCCATGTAGATCTCACACTTCGTCCCATATATGTAATGTCTCTAGATCTTTAGAGCGAACAATACTACAGCTAATTCCAAATAGTGAGTAGGGTAATTTACTTCATGTCTCTTTAGTTGTCGTGATGCATAGGTGATGACTTTACCATTTTGCATTAAAACACACCCAAGTCCTACTCTCAAAGCATCACAATAGGCAGTGAACCCTTCTTCTCCTTTTGGTAATGTCAAAACTGGAGTCGATATCAAACACTTCTTGAGCTTCTAGAAACTTCACTCACAGGACTCCTCCCAATTGAACTTAACTTGCTTTCTAGTCAACTTGGTCAACAGAGTTGCTATCTTAGAAAAGTCCTATACGAATCTATGATAATATCCTGCCATGCCCAAGAAACATCGTACTTCTAAAACTATTATGGGCCTTGGCCAATTTGCTATTGCTTCAACTTTCTTAGGATCAACTTGAATCCTTTCCTTACTTACTACATGTCCAAGAAAGTTGACAGACTCCATCCAAAACTCACACTTGAATAACTTAGTGTAGAGTTGGTGATCATGTAACATTTGAAGCATGATCCTCAAATGTTCTTCATGTTCTTCTTTATTATTTGAGTAAATCAAGATGTCGTCAATGAATACGATCATGAATTTTTCAAGGAATGGCTTGAATACTCGATTCATTAAGTCCATGAAAGCAGCAGGAGCATTTGTCAAACCAAATGGCAAAACCGTGAACTCGTAGTGTCTATATCTAGTACAGAAGGCAGTATTGCAGATATCTTCTCTTCAGATCTTTAGTTGATGATAGCCAAACCTTAAGTCAATTTTGGAGAAGTGACCAGCTCCTTGCAATTGAACAAAAGATCATCGATCCTCTGCAATGGGTATTTATTCTTCACAGTGACCTTGTTAAGCTAGCGATAATCAATGCACATTCGGAACTAACCATCTTTCTTCTTCACAAACAACACTGGAGTGCCCTATAGCGAGCTGCTTGGTCGAATGAAACCCTTATTAAGTAGATCATGCAATTGCGTCTTTAACTCCTTCAGCTCCATTGGTGCCATACGATATGGCGGTATCGATATCGGTTGCGTACCAAGTAGCAATTCAATGTTGAACTCAATCTCACGATTAGGGGGTAATTCAGGTAATTCTTCTAGAAAGACATCCATGAATTCATCCACCATTAGAATATTCTCATCTCGAATGGCAACTTCCTTGTCAGTGTCGATTATACGGGCTAGGTATGTTTGGCATCCTTTTCTTAACATCCGTCTCGCTCCTAAAGCCGATATTAAGTTTAGAGGATTCTCATTCCTATCTCCTTAGTACATAAACTCCTTCTCATCTCTAGTTCAAAACTCGACAAGTTTCTTTCTATAGTCAATACGAGCTCCATGCTCATACAACCAGTCCATCCCTAATATCACATCAAATTCTAGTACGTCTAATTCTAGTAATACTACCAGAAGTGTTTGTCCATTAATGTCTACATCACAGCCCTTATACTCATACCTTACTTCTATCACTTCCCCTAAAGGACTTGATATTACTAATGGTTCACTCATCAATTCCTTATCTATACCTAGGTACTTAGCAAAACAAAGTGACACAAAAGAATGGGTAGTCGTTTCCTCTCTCTCTGAGCAGGTGTCACTACTGTAGGTGGCATAACTCCATTCCTTTCTTGAGTTAGCAGTGCTTCTCGCCTTTGAGCTCATAGCTCATCCAGTTCCTTGCGCAAGTCTCTCATTTCTTAGCGCATGGCGTGCACTTCTTGCGAAGATGCTTGCTCGCTAGAGCCCATAGTCAGTGCCCTCGAGTTAGATCATTCTCTTGACCGTATAGGTGCAGAGGCAACATTAGATGTGATGTCTAATATAACATCATCATTAGCCCTAATGGATTGGGCAACTGTGTGAACCTTCTTCTTGGAAGGCATTCTGTCTATCATAATAAGGGAATTTCATACTAATCCCCTATCCTAACCCATTTAATCCCTCCTTATACTAGCACACATTATCATGCATTTACCATATCACATCACTAAGCACATGTCATGTATGAATCGCATATCACATAGTTTTGCACATATCACATATCATAATCAAGTAGCATATATCTCATAATATCACACCATATCATAATAATGAAAGAAATCATCTCATACTAGGTAACTAGGCAATCAAGGAAAATCATTCATATCATATAAAGTGCTATGCTATAACGTCAATCATCATATCTACTCGGCCTAGTTCTCGTGTCCACCTCTAAAGCAATCAAGAGTGACATGGCCACTGTTGCCACATCGGTAGCAAAGAAGATCTCTATCTTGATGGCGATTAGCTGAAGATGCAAACCTCACTGGCAAGTAATCTCCTTTATGCTCAACAATCCCTGACCTGAGTTGCTCCATATCCTCTCTTAGTGCATGAATCATAACCTTAAGATGTTGGTTTTCCTCCTTCAAGTATGAATAGTTATCCTCCAATTTTTGGATCTTACTATAAACCCAATCAGGATCTAAGTGCTCCTCAGGGTCCTCGTCATTGTCAGGGGTCTCCTCTATCGTGGGGTGAATCACAAATACAACTTTCTCTAACATCTCTGGCTAAGTCCTCTTACAGGTCACACGGGGTGCTCTGGGTTGCGGTCCTCGAGCAGGTGTAATCTTCTTGGTCATCTATCATATGTTGATGCTATCAGGTGTCTTCAACTCCATGAAGTCAATGAAACCTGTCAATTCCAGGATATTTCTAACAGCACCTCCTGTGGCGATGCACTTAACCACAATATCTAGATTGCATCATCCACTTTGATTATGGATGGCTTTTACCTTCAATGGACCGATAGGCATATATATGGTATGGTTCACAAAAATAGTGTTAGTCCAAAAGAGAAAGATATTTAGAGAAAGGCAAATGAAATACTAACTGTCATACTCCCATCATAAAAAACAAAGTCCTATGAATCTTGCAGTAAAATCGAGGGATCAAAGTTATCCCTCAGTGCCTCATATAGCTGACTTGTGGTCCACAAATGGAGGGTGTAGTAGTATACCTAGATGAAGAAGCCATCGCTACAAAGTGTTGACCCTGAAAAGCAAAAGAAAACAAATGAGTGAGAATCTCACTATTAAAAAAAAAATCTAATTTTAAGTAATTAGTTACTAGCTAAAAAATTAAAATTAAATTGAAATTAATTAATTATTATTAATTGGTTATTAACAAATTTTTCCTAAAAAAAAAAAGAAAAAAAGAATTTAAATTTAAAAAAAAAAAAAAAGATGAGAGCTCGCCAACATTAGGTGAGCTTTGAAAGAGTGAGGTGAATGTGTGTGAGGTGTGAGTAGAGTGAATGAGAGGGTGAGAATTCATATAGAAATTTACGGTAGAAGAAGACATAATAGCACATAGTAAAAAGTGCCCCATAATTATTTAGTTGTATAAAAATATATTTCTTAACCCATTTTAACTTAGAATTTAAATCCAAAAGTTTCTACATGTTTATATGATTTTTATTCATCTGTAGACACCTCATGCGCATACCTTCTGACCAAAGGTGCATTTTCTACATCTAAAAAATTAAAACCTTAATAATTTGAAAATTTTATTAGTCTCTAAAAATTACCAAACCAAACTCTAAAAATTATCAAAATTATTTCACTGCATCCATAATCATTTTCCATCTCCAAACCTATTTAGATCTCGGGTTCATTCTCATCAAAATCGCTCAACCGATAGACAATTTTGATGAAGGGATAGTTGTGAACCCTTATTTTAGCACCTCAAAAATTAATTTTGAACTCACTATAACTAATCAAAATCTTTATATCCTGACTTGACGCTTCTTCGATCCTAAGCAGACTTTCAGTACCAGATAGTATCTTTCCCTAAATTGACCATATTCTAACTCAAACTAACTGCCAAATCATCCTAAAAGTAATTTCAAATCCATCGATATTGATTAGTAAATTTTCTAGACTCTGGAAAACCCCAAAACTGACCCTAACATTGAAAAAGAAAATCTAGTTGGCCTGCTACTAAAACTGGCGGCTGTGATTATCACATCCCACTTTTGGGATGGACAGTCCTAGGGCATGGGTAGCCATAAGGGCACTGAAAACCCATAGAACCCATCTACCTGCTATCAAAACTAATATGGTATTGAACAATCAAATTGCAAATATCACATCAATACTGCTTAAGATCTCAACCTGGATACACATCACCATCTCATATACAATTCTATGCACTCTTCTTAATGATCATCAATATCACTTATCAATTAATTCATACATATTTCTCATTCTTACATAAACAAATTATATTACATATAAAACATCAATTTCTATGGAGCAACTAATTATAATATACATGTACTTGCATACAAATAACATAACAAATATCTTTAAAGATCTTCTACTCTAAGACATCTTCAAGCAAAACTCATACTTCAACTTGGACTGATCAATCTTACATTTCCTATAGAAAATTATGGGAAAAGGAGTGAGTTTATGACTCAGTGAGTAAAAAGTATACAACAATAAATCACATAGCTTGATGCTCAAGGTTTGTTAACAAGGAGAACGTTTGGCTGACTTACATATATAAACATATTAGTTGATAAAGATGATAAATGACACTAATTATCAATAATACTTTTGGAAACTTAAATCAACAACCGATAACATATTTAAATCTTTATATTGAATAGTATAAAATGTATATTATTCTTAAAATTAATTATATAGCTTGTTATACTTTTAAAAGTTAAGTCTATATAATAAATACTTTAGTTAACTTGAAAATTATCATTTAAATACGAATAATTTGCAAATACACTCAAATACAAATTCAGTAACTAACCATAGTTTCAAATATACTTTCAAATAAATAGTAACACATTTCAAATAAGATTTCATATAATTGGCAATACATTTTAAATACTTTCTTTAAATAATTAATAACTTGAAATTCAATTCAAATGCCATTGTAGATAGAACTTATGAAATACTTTTCAAAACTTCTTTTATCTCATAATCATCTTTAAAATCTTTTACAATAGATGAGAGAGGATTTTAATTCATATCTTCTCATCAACACTACAATAACGGTAGCTCTTCTTGAGGAGAATTTGCCAGACATCTTGCACTTCCTTGTAAAACATCATTCATAAAATACTATCATATCATGTCATATCATTAGTAGAGATCTGGACTATAATAGTTGGATATAGATTTGATCCATGCATCTTATCATAATCACATTATTGGTAGAGGCTCTTCTTGTAGAGCAATATCATACTTCTTATGCCAGGTGAGCCAGGCCAAGCAGCTAGGATCATACCTCCTCCCATCTGGAGTCACTACAGTGTACACTACCCAGTGTGCACCACACCAGATAAGGGGATCTCTACTTGAAAATTAAAAAATCAAATAAAATAACTTTATAAAACATATGACAATGCACTAGCATATAACTTCTCATATAGGGAAAAACAATAAAATATCACATCTTTTATAAGAGAATTTATGAAATTTAAGTGCTCACACAGGAGACTGCAAATATCCATATAAAATACTTTAACACCTTTCAATAGCAATTTACTCAATACTTATCAAATCAACATAACTCATCAATAACTATTTTAGTAAATACTTTATAACTTTTAAAATCAAATAACCATATATATATAGATCAATTATATTATCAAAAGGGAATCAAATAATCATAAATGTATTTGCAATAAGCACATGGAAGAGACTTTTATGAACTTATTATTTGGGATTTCATAGCAATTAGGAAACTCAAATGAATATAAATTCCTTACAAGATGGTTTAACAATAACATGGTTTTCAATAACGGATTCGTAATAAAAGAATAGGATAGTAATTACTCACCTTTCTTACTATATCCTCTAGTTAGGTTTAACCCATCTCTACTTGCACGCAACTCATCTTTTCTCGCCTCAATTCATCCTACACGTAAATTCCCAATTTACATATCAATCATGATTCAATCCTTTATTTGTTATTCTTATAATCTATTCATCAAATCTCTATCAATTAAATCCTCTATAAATTATTCTTATATATTCCTATAATTCTAATGAAAATTCGGCATCATTTCCCTTAAAATTGGACTAATCCCCTTGAAAATCAACAAATATTTTCAACTCAACAAGCATCGCAATTTAACTATCCAACCCGGACCTCCAATACAACAACTAATCCCATCCACCATCTTATCTTAATATTTATTTAACTCATTAATCTCACTAATAAAATTACTAACATACTTATAAAATTATTTCATCTTAATATTTGATTAAAATAACTTAAAAATTCATATAATTTACAAATAATCAATTATATAATTAAAAGGAAAACATTAATGATTTAATTTCACTTTAAACAACTTCTACATAATTTAATAATGATTTTTATTTATCAATTTAACACTAAAAATAACTAAATATAAATAATCTAATAATTTTCCTAACATTTAAACATTAGAATTAATTTAATGGAAACATGTTCTAGGCTTACCGAAATCAAATTCTCAAAATCTAGCTTCGAAAATGGATCGTACACGCGAAGAACGATCCGCTAGAATTATCTGTCATCGGCGGTGCGTGCGATCGTTTGGCAATGCACCACCACTAGAGGTAGCTGATAGAAGCATGGTTGATGCCATTGCATTCATCTCGATGCCAAGAGCATGGATATGCACTTCACTCGCCACCACGCTCCTCCCTTCTGCTGAAAAAACCTCAGAAAGTTCGGTGGCTTAATTTTTGATCTCCTTCTCTGATCATTCTTAGTGGATGAGCTAGGTACCAAATTGAAGCTTATGACGAGGCCATTCTATAGACACCAAAATTGCCTTAATCTGTAGCCGAAATAACCATTTGAATCTTCAGCGCCAGCGAGACTTTGCCGTGTGCATACACTATTGTTCACCGCCCTTTCCCATCACCACTGCTTCGATCTTGGTCGCTAGTCACTTGCCTTTCCTCTGGTGTAAGCGGTGCCATCTATCACTGGTCGGAGTTCACCTAACAATGCTCTCTCTCTCCCCGACTGCTGTCTGTCCAGTTTCTTCTTTTTTTTTTTTTTTCCATTTTCTATTTGTTAACATATACATATATAATTTCGTTCTTTCTCAATTTACACAATTATTATTATTATTATTATTATTATTATTATTATTATTATTATTATTATTATCACTATAAACCAACAAAATAACATTTTTATTTCACAATACTTTCAAAATTAAAAATAATAAATTTGTATGAAAATATTTTCTTAAATTATATTTTACTTTATTTCTTAAAATATTTTTATTCCTTAAACTTATCAAAAAATAATCATATTTCTTATTAAAATAAAAATTCATAAACACGGAAAATCGGGTTGTTACAGTGATGCCTAGTGGCACTACCAGCTACTTCAGTGGTTGGTCCCCTTTTTCTGCTCAAAAATGAGAATTTTACCCCCAGCCTGATTTTTTTTAGCATTTCTAACCCTACCTCTCTTTGTCTTTTCACTTTTCCTATTCCCAAAATAGCTTTACCCATCTTTGCCTATAAATAGGCCCCCATTTCTCTTCATTTCTCTTTAGCCCAAAATCTTGTGTTAATTGGCTATCTAGAAGTTTTCTCTTCTTCTTCTCTCTCCAATCACTTTCTAATTAATTAATTAATTAATAGTTTCAATTAATTAATTCTCTCACCCTAACCAAAAGTCAATTAATCATTTTAATTAACTAAAACTCTTTTTTTAAATTAATCACTAAAAATTAATTAATTAATTTTTTAATTAATTAATCAAACTAATCTTTTTTAATTAATTAATTCATCCATCCATCTTAATTAATTAATTAATTAATTAATCACCTTAGTTAATTAATCCATTTCTTCATTTAAAATTGATTAATTAATCCTTTTAATTAACCCCAATTCAGCTAAATTGCCGAGTTCCAATAAAACGAAACTTCAGTCCAAAAAAGCACTCCAATCATCTTGTCCACCAAAAATAAAGGTATTTTCATTAAAACCCCCAAATCAAAATTTATCCAATCAATTCTTAAACTCTTCTACTTAATCATGGAATGAACTATGTGGGTTTTGATCTCTATTCAATAGGATATGTAGGCACATTTGGAATTTAAATCCGAACCTTCAATCTGATTTTTCTAACTAAATTTATTTTCCATTTATTTTCCAAAATATAATTAATTATTTCCAATACTATTTGTAAGGGATTTTTGTGGTCTTCCTAAAATGCCATAAGAGTTAGTCCTCGAGCTCAACTTGATTTAAGGTTAATGATTTTATCCTTAGATAAATTAATTAAAATTAATAAATTAGAATCACAAATGGGTTTAAATAAAACCCCCACTATGATGCAAATGAATGTTAAAACATTTAGAATTAGTGGCTGCACAATCCACAAGCACAAATAAACATCAAATTAAAGAGAGCAATCCATATCCACAACATCACAATAGCAATCCTATGGACTAGTTTACTTTTAGGCCATGAGTATGTAGTTTAATCTAGCAATATAAGAACAACATAGGCAATATAAGGATAGACCGAAAAATTTATTCATTTTTTTAATTCCTTATTCACAAAAGTTAATCCATATTTTGTAATCCCTAATCTTAAAAATTAATTAATTTTGGTAATCCATAATTAATTTTTGTAAACCTAATCCATATTTTGTAATCTCTAATTAATCTTAAAAACTAATTAATTTTTATAAACCTTAATTCAGATATTTAATCCACATTTTGTAATCCTTAATCATAAAAGTTAATTAATTGATAAAATATAAGAAAAAAAACCTCAGTAAGAAAAAAACCTCAGTAAAAAATTATTTTTTACTCATAAACCCTAATTAAAAAATTTATCTAGCATCCAACTATATAGGTCCCTACATCTCAGTCAATCTACACCCATTGAATATCCAATAGCTCATTTAGAAAACAATAAACATAAATACTCATCTCATTATTAGAATAATACAATCACAAAAGATACTTATAGTAATTCGGTGCCTACTCATCTTTTTTCCTATGCCACCAATCCATTTAACCTATTTTTTGTGCTTTTAAACCTTTGATTCTCATATCAACTAGATAGAGAAGGCATAAAATCAAGAGAGAAAGAGACATAGAACTGATCTAGAGAGAAAGGGACAGAGAAGAGATTAAAAGAAAATGATCAACAATAGATCGAGGGAGAGAGAGAGAACGGGACATGGTAAAATTTTTTTAACTTTCTCTCTTTGATGCGTGTCATGCATTGGCACAATTAAAAAATTTACTAAGTGACATGGCAAATGACGTGTAAAAAATGTGTTGTGTGGCGATGACGTGGTGGTGATGTATCAGTCCGACTCATCCAACCAGTTGACATATCTTGCCACATCAGTATATCGGTTGCAATTTTTCTCTAATTCTACTAGGTTATGGTATATTGATACATTTTTGAAAGTTTAGCAACAAATTTGAAATGAAAAATAGTGAGTGACCAATTTGATACATCACCCATAGTTTGATAACCCCTGAAAATTTACCCCATTTTTAACACATATATATGTATTAGTTGTGTTAGTATGGTTTATAGTAAAATTTGTAGAATTTAAATATATAAAACATAAATAAAAGAATATAAATATAAATAGATTTAAATATTTAGTACTAAATAAAATAAATTGTTTGTTATTAATATTTTAATATTGAAATTTAGTACTTAAGATAATGATGTATTAAATATGGTACGTTACTTCTAGGTAAAATGTACCAAAAATACTAAATTTTTGGTGATTTTCTATTTTGATCACTAAAGATTAATTTATTATAGAAGTGTCACTAACTTTTATTTTATTTCATTTTATTTTTATCAATAGGTCACTAAGCTAATTCCAATGAAGAGCTTACTAGAAAGCTGACATGGAATTTCACGTCATCCGCAAATACTGACTAAGCTGGATACATCAAATTGTCATGTTAGATAATTAAAATTGCATACAAAGTCATTAAACTTTGTACTATTTTCTAATTTGATTGCTAACCTTCAATTTTTTACAATTTGTTCACTAAACTTTAATTTTTTTCAATAGAGAGTCACAAAGACAAATTCGACACATCCAATGATGATTTATGTTATTTTTTGCCATGGTTTTGAGAGTTCTTAGTATCATTCAATTCTCATATCTAGAGCTTCATTTCAACACCCATTTCATCACATGAAGTTGAATAGAGATAGAGATTAGAGAATAAGATCATTGAAACTTTTGGCCGTTTTCTAGTGGAAAAGAGGAGAGTGAGGGTGAGTGGCTATGTTTTTGTATTTCTAATATCGAGATGAGCTGATTGAAGTCAATACCATTAAGCTTTTCACCAAATTTGTCTTCGTAACTTGCCTGTAAAAAAAATTAAATTTTAGTGATCAAATTATAAGAAATTAAAGGTTAGTGATCAAAATAAAAAATAATACAAAATTTAGTGACTTTGTTTACAATTTTAATAATCTAACATGCTAAGCTGATGCATCCAGCTTAGCTATCATTTGCAGGTGAAGTAGAATGCGATGTTAGCTTCCAATGAGTTTTTCATCATAATTAACTTAGTGACCTGTTGGTGAAAAAAAGAAATATAAAGTTAGTGACTCTTCTATAATAAATTAATATTTAGTGAACAAAATAAAAAATCATAAAAAGGTTAGTAATTTTTAGTACGTTTTATCCCATTACTTCCATTGTACTTTTAAAATATTATTGTGCTAATAATTTCAATTATTTGTATAATAAATCGTTGACATGTGAAAATACAATTAGACATGTAAAAAAAATTAAAAAAATAATTACTATATTAATGATCCAATTAATTCGAATAGATACGAGAATTGAAAAACATTAAAATAATAAATAATATAAAATATTAAAATAATAAATAATATGATTTTACTTGTAATTTAATTAATAAGTATTTGAATTATTTATATTAAAAATAAATATTTTTTGCTCTAATTTTTTTTTTATTTTCGGCACATTTAATAATCTTTCAAGTTGTTAATTTAAATTATTGTAATTTTTAAGTTTAGTTAATTATATATATTAATTAATTGTATATGTTTAGTAATCTCATAAAAATTTGATTATTTTAAGCGATTAATCCTAATTTTTACTCTTGACACACGCATATATATTGAAAAAACACACATATATATATGTATATTAAAATGAAAACCTGCTGTTGTACTGGTACCAAGGGGTACCATAGGGCAAGACAATAAATTCCAATAGAGTTTCAAGAGCAAGAATAATCGATGCGGCAGTTGCGTAAAGATGATAATATAAGGAGATTCA
Source organism: Reutealis trisperma (assembly GCA_947687605.1). Lineage (NCBI taxonomy): Eukaryota > Viridiplantae > Streptophyta > Magnoliopsida > Malpighiales > Euphorbiaceae > Reutealis > Reutealis trisperma. Next base: position 826,126 of record CANTUT010000472.1, read on the forward strand.
GAGCTACCGTTTCAAGAGAGAGTGGAAAAGGCATATAAGATTAAGGCTATGATTTGGAAATGGGTGAAAAATAAAAGAGAGAAAAATGGCTTAAATTTTATGAATTTTAATTTTTTAATATTTTAGCATAAATTTTAAAGTATTTTTTACCCATTTTCCTTTCAAAATGGGAGAAAAAGAGGTGAAAAATGCCCTGATTTTTACACTAAAATATTAAAAAAATTAAAATTTACAAATTTCAAGACATTTTTCTTCCTTATTTTATTTCCTTTTATTTTCTATCCATTTTCCAAACACTACCTAAAAGTGCAAAAACAAAAAATGGACCAAGTTTATAAAAGCCTCAACAAATGGTATAAAATATAATTAATTTTAATTAAATTTGAAATATTAAATTAACAATCTTATATAATAATTTCTAAAATAACTTTGATATTTTTCATGACACATGGTTTTGCATAAAAAATTGGAGTAAAAGTATTAGATTATATAGAATAAAAGTATTAGATTGTATATAATTTTCTTTTTAAAATCTTTTAAGAATTAAATTATCAATTTGGTATAATAAATTTAAAGATGACTTTGATATTTTTCCTAATTATTAATTAAATAATAAAAATTTTCTTTGTATTTTGATTTGAAATATAATTATCTAGAACTTATGAAATTAGAGTATAATTGAAAGAAGAAAAAAAAAAAGTAATAGAATGAAGTTGCAAATATATATATATATATAGAGAGAGAGAGAGAGAGAGAGACTTATCCTAGTTGGATATGGTTCTGATTATTTAAAACCTAACAGGTTAAAATATTTTGGCTACAAAGGTTAATTCTCAACGGACTAAATTGTATTATACGGCTTATTGTATGTTCCTTTTCCTATGATCTAGATGAAAGCGAGCTTTATACTGCCAGCTTTTGAGTTAAAAGCACGAGAAAATAACCAAAAGAGCTAAGCATTAACTCTCCTTGTATGTGAGTCATACTTGAGGATTAATAGATGACCCCAAAGGCCTTTTTATTTTATTTTATTTTATTTATTTATTTATTTTTTTTTATAGCATGGAGATGGGAACTCCAACATCATATAATATCAATAAGTAGTTGTCAATTAAAGTATTCATTCATTACAAGCTGATTTGGCCAAAAAAAATCATTATAAGCTGGAAATAGTTGTAACTTGGAATATTAGACGGACTCGTCAAACCATCATGTAACTTGTCATGATCATCATTGATGTTGCCCATATAAAACCTAACAAGATTTCTACGTTGTTTTGTTTTAAGGCATTTGGTAATGGCAATTTATATCATGAATTCAGAATCATATATCACCATAGTTTTAGGCCAAAATGCACTGTTCTATTTGAAAAAGAAAAAAAAAGAAAAGAAAATATTACAATGATATCACAACGAGATCTCTTCTTCTATGAGCTTAATCTTTTTCTTCTTCTTCTTTTGGTGGATGCGTGATTTCTTTTTCTTCGAAATAGTTAAGTCTGGTCTTCTTCTTCTTCTTCTTTGAAATTACTTTGTTTTTTTTTTGTTCTTTTTTATAGAAACTGTCTTCTTCTTCTTCATTTTTTGTGAATTTTTATACTGTTTGTTTGAATATTTTGATTTTTTTTTTAATTTGGAGTTTGATTGCTTGGTATTTTCATTATTTAATACTAAACTTTAAATTATCATGTTCATTTTATTTAAAAGTTAGGTTAATCACATATAACTATCAGGTTCATTAGATATAAAGTTGAGATTCAACATACATCACATACAAATTCATTATTTTTTTCTGCTAGATTCATGATTAATTATTCTATAATTTAATTTCATCCATTTAAAATTTTCATTATTTAATATTTCACATATAATTATCAAGTTTATTATATTTAAAGTTTATGTTTATCACATATAATTATCAGGTTCATCAAATATAACATTTAGGTTCATTATATATCATATGCAGATTCATTATCTTTTACTACCAGATTCATAATTTAATTATTCAATAATTTAATTTCATTCATTTCTCATATTTAAAATTTTCATCATTTAATAATTTATATATAATTGTAATGTTTATTAGATTTAAAGCTTAGATTCATCATATATAACTATTAGGTTCATTAATTATAACGTTTAAATTTATCATATATCATATGCAAATTCATTATATTTTACTACCAAATTCATGATTATAAATCAATAATAATATCTATTTTATTTTTTATTAATCAACAACTAGCTTTAAGATTTAGCACAAATCACAAAAAAAAAGAGTAATAGTTGTAGAAAACTTACTCACAATGTAATACCCAATGTTTCTATAGCTCATTAGAGTTATAATAATACCATAAAATATAAATTTTTATGAATATAGTACCAATGATATAGTGATGGGATGAAAGGAACCATTTTTGGTGCTAAGTGTATGATTGTGTATTTTTATGAAGTGTGAATGTTTATGTATATTTTATTAAATTAATTTAAGGCAATATGTCTTTGTTTAAGTTTATTATGATATGGGAAGGTAGGATTTAAAATTCCAAGTGAAAGGAAAGGGAAAAAGTTACAAAATTTTTTGAGTTGAAAACGTGCTTGATTGGGCTTGATAATGGAATTTGGACTCAAGGCCCAAGCCCAGGGAATGGCCAGCCCACTAAGGCCAATAAATTGGTGGAGCTTAACTAAACTAACATTAAAATAAATCAACAAAGGGTTAGGGTGAGGTTAAGATAGGTTAGTCACCTTGTTGGGTGATAGCCACCTTTATTGACTTTTGTCAACCTTTAACACCTAAGCTAATTCACTTTTCCATCACCATTATACATTTTGGTGATTATTGAATTCATCCTTTTGATGCTAAGTCACCATACACCTAAGAGCAATCTTAACCATCCATCTTGATCAATCTTAGCCATCTATCTTAGGCAAAAATATAACCATTGATCTTGTGAGATTAAATCACCACCATTGATTTCATTTACATATAAAGTAAAAATATCTTAATTCTTTTCAATTGTAACCTAGCACCAAAATCATATTCTCACCAAAGACTAAAACCTCTCAACTTGTCCTTTAACTTACAACCAAATTTAAAGCATTTCAAGGTAAGATTTTATGCTTAAGTGATTATTTCCTTGTTTCTAGCCTAAGAGTGATGGATTGCTAGCAATTATATGCTTTTTTCTTTTTTTTTTTTATTTGTATGGTTTGATTTTGGTGGAGGGATTTAAGGAAGGATTAGTTTTGCATGTTAAGGATTTGGGGTTTAACAGGTAAAGAATAACAAAGGAAGCATGAAAAACCAATGGAATGTTGACACTATCTAAGGTTATTTGGAATGTTGAAAAGTGGTTTAAAAGTGTACAATTTAAATTTGGAGATTTTATACAAAAATCAAAATCTTTGAAGGCATAATCCATATTATAAGGGAAGTGTATGATTTGATGTGTGTTTTTGATGTTTGATTATTGTTATAGGTTTTGTATGGTGTCAATTTCATATTGAAAGATCAATTTAAGATTTCATTAAGAAATTTTAGGTTTTCCCCAAATCACCTCATTTTGGTAAGATTAGGGTTTTAGGTTAAATTGGGAATTTTAAGATTTGAACTTGATTTTTAAAATTGGTTGGTTAATTAGGTTTGTGATTGATTCAATTTGATGTTTATAAGGTTGAAATGTGGTTGGTGAAAATGATTTTTCTCAAATTTAATTGGAACATACCAAATTAAGGATTTTAATTGTTGAATTGTGTTGATTCCATTAAATGCTAGAAAATTAATTACATTGATTCTAATTGATGAATATAGGATTTAATTAAGGAATTAGAAATGAAAAGGAAGTTATTTGTTTTGGTGGAAGGATTCGGCCAACATGGGATTTTTGGAATAAATTAATTAAATTGTTAATGTGTTTGAATATGATGTTGTTTAATGTGTTGAAGTGTGTTGATGATTAATAGTAGGAAGATCATGTTAAGTTTGAATTAGGGTTTGGCTAGGAAGTTAAAGGAATAGTGATTGATGTACACTTGTTTAGGTGTATTTATAGAATCAAAAAGCAAAGACGTTGCTCGGGATACCAAGGAGCCTCACTATTATTTATGCTGAGTCTATCGGTATAGGAGCTAAGGAGTAAAATGTGATTACTTAATAATATAATACAACTTGTGCCTTAAATATGAGCATAAATGTTAAATCATTTCCTAATTGAAATGCATTGCAATTATTTGGCAAGCATTATCTGCCTTATTGATTATTAAGCCAAATTGAATAAAATATTCCTTTATGTCACTTAGCCAAATGAGCCTATATTGCTTTGATCTTATAATGGGATCAATGATGGGAACCTAACTGTTTATTGATGTATTATCCATTGAATCATTTCATGGATAGAAAGGTAAAATGCTATAATGATACCATGATAAACAGAATACCCCTCTGATGTGGGGCAATACATCAGACCTTATGCATAATGTAATGGACCTGCGGATAGGGTAATGATTATCCAAACCTTTGCTGGGAAGGGTTTAATGTCCCCAGTACATATGACTTGATTAGTTGTACATTTGACTAGGCATGTAGGAGAGAGTAAAGCATATGTCACCACTCGATTGATTATAGGGGAAACACACTATTTCCAAGAAAGGAAATTTTCTGCTAAAGATATAATATTTGTCATATATGGGAAAATTATTCCATAAGAATAATTTCTAATCCACTTTACTTTATTGCTATAAGGAATCGCCATTGATCTCACATCATTTGTTTAACCTTTATAATATTATTCTATACTCACTGAGCTTTGTCTCATCCCATAGTTATTTATTTTTCAAGACCAATTGATAGATCAACAAGGTAAATTCTAAGTTCTACGTCTTCGCTTGGAAATTGTATTGCTACTTTTGGTATCATGATGTAAATATTATGTTGTATTTTGGAAGTTTCACTCTAGAGCTCTATAGATTGTTAAGGTTTGTAATAATGGTATAATTTAGAATATTATTAGTTTGTTTGTGGTTTGGTACTATATCATCATAGTCCAAACACTTAAGTATTATTTGGGTGAGTTGAAATTAAAATATTGGAAAGTGAAGTTCAAAAGCAATAAGCATGAAAATGGATTTAAAATGATAAATGTTTATCGCATAGATAATTAATATGGTAATCGGTAACAAGGAATAGTAATGTTGGTTTCGATCTTGGGTTAAGGATAACATGATATTTATCAGCACTTAGTAAGTTATAAATATGTTCTATGGGTTTAGGTGGCCTTACATCTCCCTATGCCCTAGGACTATCATGCCTCAAAAGTGGGTCATGACAAAGGTGGTATCAGAGTGAAGATTTAGGTCTTTATACCTATTTTGAGTTATAAGTTAAACTGTGGGGCATAGGATTCATTATTGTTAGTAAAGTATCTTGTTAAGTCAGATCTGTGTTGGTGTTATGCATTAAGTTATCATCCTTTTGTTATAACTATGGGATCTTATATGTTGTTGTTATATAATATTATTGAGTTGTGAAATGTTGCTTGTGACAAGAAATATGTAGACGTTCAGGATTCCTAATCCCATTGTAGAGCGGGATGTATCTGATGCAGCCTCGGTTACTTATCTTGACTCAGAAGAGACTGATCTGGAGGAGGATCCTGATTCTATTTGGGTAGTTAGAATGAAAACTAAGAATGAAGAGATTATGAAAGAGCTACACATGTTGCGGAATGAGGTACTTAACCTAAGGAGGACAGTGAGGAATTTAAAGTGGGGATTGGCAAAGGTTAGTAATATGTATAGGAATCTAGACACAAACCTAATTCCACCTCTTAAGGATTTAATGTCAAGAATTCCTGAGCATCTGTGTGCTGCATGTGGTAGATTTGACCACTCTGAGGAGAGGTGTCCTATGAGGAGACGTTTGTTATCCTCATCTATGCTATCTACATGTCATAGGCAGGTGGGTCCAGGAGAGAGAGAGGCCTCCAATAATGAGAGGGACTCTGAAGATTAGTGGGATAGATCATAGATGGATAGACCATAATCACATTTTGGGCATAGTATGGTTTATATGTATAAAAATGTTATGGATGATTGAAACTTAAGGTAACTAAAAGAATGTTGTAGTTATGTAGTGTTTGTATATAGGTGTGTATGTTTGCAAAATAAAGGAACAACGATGAGTACATTATAATATTTATATGGAAATGGTTATATGTGATAATGATTTTGCTCTATGGGTTACATGTAATGACTAAATGGTATATGTACGATTAATGAGATAAAATGAGTAAGGTAAATTGGTGAGTAATGTATATATGAAAAATTACATATGTTGAATATCAAAATTGTGATGTGTGAATGACACTATGTATGTTGTTTTCATCATAGATGTTGTCCATAGGATTGCTCAGCTAGAGGGACAGGGGTCCCAGGAATCTGAGAGCATCATCCCAAATGTAGCATCTAATGCTACGTTTGTCCAAAATATCAATTGAGAATCTTCCCAATCAAGGCAGCGTGCTGTAAGTGGTGGAGGATAAGGACCACCAGGGATTATGGAAGCATTACAATAAGAAAATGAAGCGATGAGGCAAGAAATTTTGGAATTAAGGCATTAGCGTCGAGAAGTTCCACCACAACTTATGGTGCCACCTACACCATAAGTGGATGACATACCTCCCATCTTTCCATGAGCACCACGTAGGGTGAGGAGATGGATGTTACCAGGAGAAAGAGTTACAATGCATGATTTAAAGAAGTTCAAACTGCTAGAATTTTTAGGGGAAGAAGGGGAGGATCCCCAGAAATTTTTGGAAGAGATGGACAAGATAGCCTAGAGGATGACATGCTCTAATAAGAAATTGATCAAGTTAATAGGAGTTCAACTTCAGAGTGAAGCATGGGGTTGGTTTTAAAAAAACAGAGAAGAGCGATTATACAGAGATGATCCACCTACTTGGGAATAGTTCAAACAAGAATTGATGAATGAATTTCTATTTGAAAGGAAGAGATAAAATCATGCACTCTAGTTTGAACAATTGAAGTGGAGGCTTGGGACGTCAATTCAGAGTATGCCCGGGAGTTTAAAAGATTAAGCAAGTATGCTACTCATATTGTGCTAATGAAAGCAAGTAGAGTTGATCAATTCTGGCAAGGATTAGTAGCTCCGTTATATCATGTTCTAGTGGCCACTAAGTTTTCCACTATGGCTAAACTTATTGTAAAGCTAAACTCATGGAGGCAAGGCATAAGGTAGAAAGAGTGAAATGGATGGAAAGGGATCAAAAATACAAGAGTAAGAACAAGGGATAGGGTAGTCAACAATGTGGCAGTTTTGGCCAGAATAGGGGTCCAGAGCAGACTTTCATTGTTTCCACCCCCTATCAATTGCGAGGAAGTGGACCGAATAAGTTCTAGGTTGGTAATGGTTTAATGGTATCTACGCCAAGTAATGTAAGGAATTTTTGATTTGGAAAATAGAGCCAAGCTATCCCCATATGTGTTTTATGTGGAAGGCCACATAAGGGAGAATGTAGGGAAGCCTCAAAAGCATGTCTAAAATATGGTGATATGGGGCATTTCATTAAAGATTTTCCATAGATGGTCAATCAAAGGGTAGTGATAGTAGTGTCATAACCTATAATAAAGATGTACTGACTTGAAAACCATGGCCAATGAGGACGAGGAAGAGGAACAGGGAAAACCTTGAATACTATCAAAGCCATAGAAAGCAGGGGTCGAGGGAGAGTGTATGCTCTCAATCAACAAGAAGCAGGAACTTCAAATAGTGTTGTTACAAGTACTATTTCTATTTAGTCTATAAGTGCTAGTTGCTTATTTGATTCGGGTGCGACACACTCTTTTGTTTCATCTTATTTTTCTAGGAAGTTAGGAAGAGATAAGGAAGTTATGCATGAACCTTTGATTATAAGCACACCACTAGGAAATGATGTGATAGTATATCAAATGTATACAGACCGTATTATCGAAACTGAGGGTAGAAAATTTCTTATGGATTTGATTGAGCTAGAAATATTAGGATTTGATGTTATATTGGGTATGGATTAGTTGTCCAGACATAATGCTAGTATAGACTATCGAAGTAAAAGAATTTATTTTGAAGGAGGATATGGGCAGGAGTTTAGATTTTAGAGGAATCAAAGTAATTTTCCTATAAATCTTATTTTGGCCATAGGAGCAAAAAGGATGCCAAGGAAGGGATGCCAGGCATTTGGCACAGATAATGGATGTTAGTAAGGATGGTAGTGATATTAAGAAGATATCTATCATAGGAGATTTTGCTGATATCTTTCCTAAGGATTTGCTGGGAATGCCACCAGATAGGGAAATTGAGTTTTCAATTGAGCTTCTACCTGGAACTCAACTAATATCGATACCACCTTATCGGATGGCACCTTTAGAGTTGAAAGAGTTGAAGGTCTAGCTATAAGATTTACTTGACAAGGGTTTTATTAGACTGAGTAGTTCTTTACAGGGCGCTCTGGATGGATCTCTTAGATTGTGTATTGACTATAGCTAGTTGAATAAGGTGACTATGAAGAATAAATATCCTTTGCCAAGGATTAATGATTTATTCGACTAGCTATAGGGAGCCAGTTACTTCTCAAAAATCGATTTACGATCGGGATATTATCAGCTAAAGATCCAAGGTGAGGACGTTTGTAAAACTGTATTTAGGATGAGATATGGTTATTACGAGTTTACTGTGTTGCCATTTGGGTTGACTAACACACCAATAGCTTTATAGACCTGATGAATTAAGTATTCAAACCTTTCCTTGATAGATCTGTGATCATGTTTATTAATGATATCTTAATTTACTCAGAGAGTAAGGAGGACCATGAAAAACATTTGAGAATGGTGTTACAGACTTTGAGGGAGCATAAACTTTATGCCAAGTTGTCAAAGTGTGACTTTTGGTTAAAGCAAGTATGTTTCTTTGGGCATGTGGTGAGTAAAGAAAGAATTAAAGTAGATCATAAGAAAGTGGAAGCGGTAACGAATTGGCCTCGACCCACAATGGTCACAGAGGTGAGGAGTTTCTTAGGGTTGGCAAGTTATTATCGCTAATTCATAAAAGACTTCTCAAAGATAGCTGCACCATTAACAAAGCTTACTAGGAAGCATGTTAGATATAAGTGGTATGAAGCTTGAGAGGAGAGTTTCCAAAAGCTTAAAGATTTCTTGATTTCAACTCCAGTATTAGCTTTACCTTATGGAAATGAAGGTTTTGCCATATACTGTGATGCCTCGAGAGTTGGTTTAGGGTGTGTACTAATGCAAAATAAGAGGGTTATTGCCTATGCGTCTAGGCAATTGAAGAGACATAAAGTAAATTATCCTACACATGATCTACAAATGGTAGCAATTGTCTTTGTTTAAAGATATAGAGACATTATTTGTACGGGGAGAAATGTGAGATCTATACTAATCATTAGAGCCTTCATTATATTTTAAAGCAAAGGGATTTAAATTTGAGATAGCAGCAGTGTGTAGAGTTACTTAAGGACTATGATTGTCAGATCTTTTATCATCCTGGTAAAGCTAACATTGTTGCAAATGCTTTTAGTAGAAAATTGATGGGTAGTTTTTCTCACATAGCAGGATGAAGGTGGCCTATGGTGAAGGAATTAAAGCAGATGTTCAATGAGGGCTTACAATTAGAGGTAAGTGATTCACAAGTATTGTTAGCTTACTTCCAAGTGAAGCTGAAGCTTATTGATGAAATCAAGACTTTTCAAGGTCGAGATCCTCATTTAGTGAAGATTAAAGAAGACTTAGAAAAGGGATAAGCTCCAGAGTTTAGGGTGGAGAAAGACATTTTGAAGTGTGGCAATCAACTTTATGTGCCGAATGTAGAAGGGCTAAAAGAGAGGATTCTGAAGAAAGCACACCAGACTCCTTATAGTGTACATCTAGGTGCCACCAAAATGTACCATGATGTAAAAGGTTTGTATTGGTGGCCAGGATTAAAGAAGGATGTGGCAAATTTTGTTGCTTCTTGTCTTACCTGCCAACAAGTGAAATTTGAGCAACAATGACCTTCTAGATTACTTTAGGAGATAAAATTGCTAAAATGGAAGTGGGAATGTGTTACTATGGATTTTGTAGTGGGATTGCCCAAGATTATGAAAGGCTATGACTTTATCTGGGTCATAGTGGAGCGATTGATAAAATTTGCACACTTCATTAAAGTGAAGACCATGTATATAGTGGTTGATTATACTCGTATTTATGTTGATGATATCATAAGATTGCATAAAATTCCACTCTCAATTATTTTGGATCAAGGTACCCAATTCACTTTGAGATTTTGGCAAAGGTTACAAGAGGCATTAGGAACACAACTCGACTTCAGCATTACTTTTCATCTGCAGATATATGGATAGTCTAAAAGAACAATTCAAATGCTAGAGGATATGCTTCATATGTGTGTTATGGACTTTGGAATTGGCTAGGATAATCACCTCGCACTTATTGAATTTGCATACAACAATAGTTATTATTTTTTTTATAGGAATGGCACCTTATAAAGCATTATATGGTAGGAAGTGTTGATCTTCGATCTGTTGGATGGAGGTTGGCGATAAATATCTTGAAGCCCCTGACATGGTAAAGGAAGCCACAGAAAAGGTGAAGGTTGTCTAGGAAAGAATAAAAACTACTTTTAGTCATCACAAGAGCTATGTTGGTCCTAAGTGGAAGGATATTTAGTTCACAATAGGGGACCATGTATTCGTAAAGGTTTCATAGATGAAGGGAGTGATGAGATTTGGCAAGAAGGGAAAGTTATCTCCTTGATTTGTCAAACCTTTTGAAATTCTCAGTAAGGTCAGAGAAGTTTCATATATGTTAGCACTACCTCTTGCACTAGAACATGTACATCTATTTTTTCATGTGTCAATGTTGAGGAAGTACATATATGATCCATCGCATGTATTGCAACCCCAACATATTGAGATTGATAGAGACCTTTCCTATAGAGAAGTTCCTTTTGCCATTTTGGATTGACATGTAAAGAAGTTAAGGAATAAAGAAGTACCAATGGTAAAATTCCAATGGTGTAACCATAATGTGGAGGAATGCACATGGGAAAGTGAGAATGATATGCTATAGCGGTACCCGTACTTGTTTCAGATAGTAGGTAAATTTTTTTAAAATTCGTGAATGAATTTTTTTTTAAGGGGGGTAGAATGTAATACCCAAGGTTTCCATACCTCATTAGCATTATAATAATACCCTGGAATATAAATTTTAATGAATATAGTACTAATGATATAGTGATGGGATGAAAGGAACCCTTTTTGGTGCTAAGTTTATGATTGTGTATTTTTATGAAGTGTGAATGTTTATGTATATTTTATTGAATTAATTTAAGGCAATATGTCTTTGTTTGAGTTTATTATGATATGGGAAGGTAGGATTTAAAATGCCAAGTGAAAGGAAAGGGAAAAAGTTACGAAAAATTTTTGAGTTCAGAAAACGTGCTCAAGTGGGCTTGATAATGGGCTTTGGACTCAAGGCCCAAGGCTATGGAATGTCCAGCCCACTGAGGCCCATAAATTGGTTGAGCTTGACTAAACTAAGGTTAGAATAAATCAACCAAGGATTAGGGTGGGGTTAAGTTAGGTTAGTCACCATTTTGGGTGATAGCCACCTTTGTTGAATTTTGTCAACCTTGAACACCTAAGCTAATTTACTTTCCCATCACCATCTCTATATACATTTTGATGATTATTGAATTCATCATTTTGATGCTAAGTCACCATACACCTAAGGGCAATCTTAACCATCCTTCTTGATCAATCTTAGCCATCTATCTTAGGCAAAAATGTGACCATTGATCTTATGAGATTAAATCACTACCATTGATTTCATTTACATATAAAGTGAAAATATATTAATTCTTTTTCATTTGTAACCTAGCACCAAAATCATATTCTTACCAAAGACTAAAACCTCTCAACTTGTTCTTTAACTTACAACCAAATTTAAAGCATTTCAAGGTCAAATTTTATGCTTAAGTGATTCTTTCCTTGTTTCTAGCCTAAGAGTGATGGATTACTAGCAATTATATGCTTTTCTTTTGATTTCTATGGTTTGATTTTGGTGGAGGAATTTAAGGAAAGATTAGTTTTCCATGTTAATTTATGGAATATGAGGATGGGAGTTAAGAATTTGGGGTTTAATAGGTAAAGAATAACAAAGGAAGCATGAAAAACCAATGGAAGTGGATTCCACATATTGGTTAGGCCAAAATAAAATTTTTAGGGGAGGTGTTCTAAATTTTTTTTAACACTATCTAAAGTTATTTGGGATTTTGAAAAGTGGTTTAAAAGTGTAAAATTTAAATTTGGAGATTTAATACAAAAATCAAAATCATTGAAGTCATAATCCATATTATAAGGGAAGTGTATGATTTGATGTATGTTTTTGATGTTTGATTATTGTTATGGGTTTTGTATGGTGTCAATTTCATTTTTGAAAGATCAATTCAAGATTTGGTTAAGAAATTTTGGCTTTTCCTCAAATCACCTCATTTTGGTAAAATTAGGGTTTTGGGTTAAATTGGGAATTTTAAGATTTGAACTTGATTTTTTAAAATTGGTTGGTTAATTAGGTTTGTAATTGATTCAATTTGATGTTTATAAGGTTAATTTGAAATGTGGTTAGTGAAAATAATTTTTCCCAAATTTAATTGGAACATACCAAATTAAGGATTTTAATTATTGAATTGTGTTGATTCCATTAAATGCTAGAAAATTAATTAGATTGATTCTAATTGATGAATTTAGGATTTAATTAAGGAATTAGAAAGGAAAAGGAATTTATTTGTTTTGGTGGAAGCATTTGGCCAACATGGGATTTTTGGAATAAATTGATTAAATTGTTAATGTGTTTGAATATGATGTTGTTTAATGTGTTGAAGTGTGTTTTGATGATTAATAGTAGGAAGATGATGTTAAATTTGAATTATGGTTTGGCTAGGAAGTTAAAGGAATAGTGATTGATGTACACTTGTTTAGGTGTATTTATAGAATTGAAAGGCAAAGGCATTGCTTGGGATACTAAAGAGCCTCACTATTATTTATTTTGTGTCTATCGATATAGGAGCTAAAGGGTAAGAAGTGAGTACTTAATAAGGTAATACAACTTGTGCCTTAAATATGAGCATAAATGTTAAATCATTTCCTAATTGAAATGCATTGCAATTCTTTGGCAAGCACTATCTGCCTTATTGATTATTAAGCCAAATTGAATAAAATATTCCTTTATCACATTTGGCCAAATGAGCTTATATTACTTTGATCTTATAATGGGATCAATGATGGGAACCTAACTATTTATTAATGTATTATCCATTGAATCATTTCATAGATAGAAAGGTAAAATGTTATAATGATACCATGATAAGCAAAATACCCCTCTATTATGGGGCAATACATCGGACATTATACACAATGGTAATGGACCCACTAATAGGGTAATGATTATCCGAACCTTAGTTAGGAAGGTTTAAGGTCCCCAGTATGAATGACTTAATCAGTTATACGTGTGACTAGGCATGTAGGAGTGAGCAAGGTGTATGCCGCCACTCGATTGATTATAGTAGAAACACACCATTTCCAAGAAAGGAAATTTTCTGCTAAAGATATAATATTTGTAATATATGGGAAAATTATTCCATAAGAATAATTTTTGATCCACTTTACTTTATTAATATAAGTAATCACCATTGATCACACATCATTTTTTTAACCTTTATAATATTATTCTGTACTTACTGAGCTTTGTCTCATCTCATAGTTGTTGTTTATTTTTTAGGACCAATTGATAGATCAGCAAGGTAAATTCTAAGTTCTATGTCTTCGATTGGAAATTGCATTACTACTTTTGGTATCATGATGTATATATTATGTTGTATTTTAAAAGTTTCACTCTAGAGCTCTATGGATTGTTAAGGTTTGTAATAATGGTATAATTTAGAATATTATTAGTTTGTGTGTGGTTTGGTACTACATCATCACAATACAAACACTTAAGTAATATTTGGGCGAGTTGAAATTAAAATACTGGAAAATGGAGTTCAAAAGCAATAAGCATGAAAATGGATTTAAAATGATAAATGTTTATCACATGGATAATTAATATGGTAATAGGTAACAAGAAATGGTAATTTTGGTTTTGATCTTAGGATAAGGGTAACATGATATTTATCGGCACTTAATTAGTTATAAATAGGTTCTACGGGTTTAGGTGACCTTACATCTCCCTATGCTCTAGGACTGTCATGGCTCAAAAGTTGGTCATGACATATAGTGAAGTAGAGCTCCCATAATGTAAGTGATTACTAAGTTTCTTTGTGTAAGATGATTTCTTTATATAAGATGATGAAGTTAATAGGAAGTAGTTTTTGTGGTGTCGTAATAGACAATTTTTGGAGTTGAGCGGTTGGAAAATTTTGGAGAATAAAAAAAATGAAGATTTCTAGCTTGAGGGAAATGGGTATGAAGCATAAGAAGGTGAACAATAGGGAGGAATGGTTTTTAATTTTTGAATTTTAAGTTTTAATTAAAAATTAAAGAAAAAAAGAAAGAAGGCAGCGGGAGGTTTAATGAAATGGTGAGTTTTGTACCCAAGTCCATGATGTAAGGTGGATCTGGGTCCATGAAATAAGAACTCTTTAGGAATTACAATCAGGTTACAGCAAATATTGGTAGTCAAATTTAATTATATAATATTATTGCATAGTATTAAGATTATTTTCTCAAATATTGATAAATAATAGGAATAACTTATTTCCAGCCCCTAAACTTAACTATTTTTGTTCTAAAGCCTTCTTCCCCCGCCCCCCTTCTCTTTTGGTAGAGTCATGTGTCCTACAATCCACATAATGTTATGTAAGAATAGTATTTGGTTATCAAGTCTTTGATGATGACTTGAATAGTAAGAAGGATTACACGTCAAAAAAAAAAAAAAAAACATTGAATCACACTATTGAAATTTGAGACGGCATCGAATCCATCTACTTCTCATTTTGAAACCATGTTACGTAATACCCAAGGTTTTTCTAACTCATTAGAGTTAGCAATAGTAATAGAGGAGATTTATGTCAATGAGTATTGTGATGGTGAAATTAAATTGAAATCAAGGGATTCAATGACCTACTTGCTTGAGTTGTGACACTATAATATTCATGTACTATACTATCCAAGGCTTTTCTAGTATATTAAGACCATAACAATATCATAAGAAGTGATTTTAATGAACAATGTGACAACAAATGGAAAATGAAATCAATTTGATACACCAAAAACTGCGTTCATAGCATCTATATGCATAAACAGGGGTTAAACAGAGGAAATGATCAAAGAATTTCAAGGCTGTTTCGCATGGCATCCTAAGGACATGATGGGTTTAGATCCGAGCACAACTGTTCACAAAATTCCAATCTACCCTAATTCCAAGCCAGTCAAATAGAAATTATGAAGACTCAAAGCTGAATGGTCCATATCGACTAATGAAAAGATTATGAAGCTACTGGACCACAACTTCATTGAGCCCATCAGCTACCCCTCTTGGTTTGCTAACATTGTGCCAGTTCCTAAAAAAGATGGTAGAGTTAGAATGTGTGTGGACTATAGATATCTAAACAAGGCTTGTCCAAAAGATGACTTTCCTTTGCCTCACATTGACCTTATAGTGGACCAAATGGCAGGATCCAAAATGGTTTCTTTAACCGATCTAGCCACGGGATAGAATCAGATAATGGTTCACCCCCTGACAAAGAAAAAACAACCTTCATCACCGAGTGGGGTACCTATTGTTACAGAGTTATGCCATTTAGACTTAAAAATGCAGGGGCAACATACCAAAGGATGGCAATCGCAATCTTCCATAACATGATGCACAAAGAGATTAAAGTATATGTCAATAATATGGTGGTTAAGGGCAATATTGTCAAAGAACACTTAGAAGCTTTAAGGCGATTCTTCCTTAGACCTTGCCAATATAATCTCAAACTCAATCCTACCACGTGTATTTTTGGTGCTTTATCTGGGGTATTCCTAATCCATATGGTCAGTAAGAAAGGTATAGAGGTCGACCCTGCAAAATCAAATGCAATTTTAGAAATGCCACCTCCTAAAATAGAAAAAGAAGATAAGAGGTTTCCTCAAATGGGTCCAATACATTAGTCAATTCATCAATCAATTGGCTGATGTATGTGGGCCCATCTTTAAGTTACTTAGAAAAGAAGCCTTAAAGCAATTGAATGAAGACTATTAAAAGGCCTTTGATTAAATCAAACAATATTTGTTGAACCCACTAGTATTGCAACCTCCAAGGCTTGGGAAACCATTACTGCTTTACTTATCTGTGATTAATGAAGTAATGGGGGCAATGTTTGCCCAGAATGCTTCTGACTTTTACAAGGAAAATGCTATCTACTACTTTAGCAAAAGAATGTTGTCCTATAAACTCAGATATGGCTATATAGAAAAGCTATGCCTTGCCCTTATTTGGGTTAGCCACAAACTGCAACACTATCTTAGTTCCTACACAACTCATATCCTTGCTGACAAGAGCCCTTTAAAATTCTTTATGGAAAAGCTAGTTCTTGATAATAAGATGGCGAGATGGATGGCAGTGTTGGCAGCATATGATCTCAAATATGTACAATGGAAAGCAATCAAAGGAAGCATAGTAGCAGACTAATTAGCTGCAGCCCTAATAGATGACGAATGGACTAAGCTTGAATTCCCCCATGAGGATATCCTAATGATTGGCAATGAAGTTTTGAAGCTTTACTTTGATAGGGCATCAAACAACAAAGGGTATGGTGCTTGCATTATGTTTATTACACCAAATAGGGAAAGCCTACCCATAGCCATCAAACTAAACTTTGAAGTAACATACAATGAGGCAGAGTACGAGGCATGTATTTATGGTCTTGAAGCAGCAATAAGGCTCCCAATCAAGCACCTCGAGATTTGTGGAGACTCGAATCTAATAATGTCCCAAGCCTTGGGAAAATGGAAAATAAAAGAAGAGCATTTAGTTCCTTACCACAAACGCATAGATGAATTGGCAGCCAACTTCTATGGATTATCCTTCCATTATCTCCCAAGAACAAAGAATAGATTCACTGATGCTTTAGTAACACTCACCTCGATGCTTGACGTAAGCAATGGCTTCATAATCAGACCAATCACAATTGAAGTAAAGCATAAACTAGGGTGCATAACGCATTGCCAAAATATGCAAGTTGTTGACAGTAAATGATGGTTTTGGGATATTCTCAATTATATCAAGAACGGGTTTTATCCTAAAGGGGCCTCTAAAACAAAAAAGAGGACTCTGAGACAGTTATCCAAGGGATTCATTCCAAATAGGGATGTGCTCTACAAATGGACTTGGGATAATATCCACCTAAGATGTGTCACTGAAGAAGAAGCCCAACAGATCATAGAATGGATGCATGGTGGTGACGAAGGCCCACACATGAATGGTATTGCTTTGGCTTACAAAATCGCGAACCAAGGATATTTCTGGCTTACCATGAATAAGGATTGTGCTAAGTACATGCAAAAATGCCATAAATGCCAAGTTTATGCTAAGCTTCAGAAACAACCTCATGTACCTTTATCGCCAATCACTATGCCTTGGCCATTTGCTATATGGGGCCTCGACGTCACTGGGAAGATAAGCCCAAAATCCTCAGGCAAACATGAATACATCCTTGTGGCAATTGATTACTTTTCCAAATGGGTTGAAGCTGCACCCTACCAAGTGTTAGATTATAAATGAGTAGCTCAATTTATTCATACCAACATCCTTTGTAGGTATGGAGTCCCTTTTGAAATAATCATCGATAATGGATCCCACTTTCAAAAAGAAGTCACCCAGCTACTGAAAAAGGAGAAAATCCAACACCACAAATCTTCTCCTTATAGGCCTCAAACAAATGGTGCAGTAAAAGCTGCAAACAAGACTCTCAAGAACATACTTCAAAAGATGGCTGACAACCATAAAGATTGGCATATACATCTACCTTATACTTTATGGGGATACAGAACGTCAGTACACACTCCAACTGGTGCTACACCATACTCCCTGGTGTATGGAATGGAAGCGATCCTCCCAATCGAGGTGGAAATAAAATCAGCTCGGATCATGAAAGAGAGTTAGTTGGATGAAGTAGAATGGGCAAAAGGCTACCATAAATAGCTCAATACCATTGATGAGAAAAGGATGGATCCCTTGTATCGAATTCAAGGTTACTAGCAGAAATTGGCAAGGCATTTCAACAAAAAGGTCAAAGACAAAGGACTACAAGAAGGTCACCTTATTTTAAAGGAAATTAGAGCACCTGTTCATGATCCAAAGGGAAAAATCAAACCCAATTGGAGTGGCCCATTTATGCTAAAGAAGGTCTTATCCGGAGGAGCAGCTATCTTAATGAATTTGGATGGCATAGAGTTTTCAAGCCAATGCAATCTGGATCAGCTCAAGATATATTTTGCATAAGCATCCTTGTAATTCATCATTGCATTTGCATCCATATAAAGACATGAACTACGTGGACTTGATTCTCCATAAAAGAAAAAATGACAATGATGAAATTGTTGTAAGGAGATACGCAAGCATGTGGGTTTGATCTAAATCATCAATAAAATTTCATTATGTACTACACATTTCTTTGGCTCTTATTAGCATAGAAAAAAACAAAAAAAAAACAAAAAAACAAAAAAAATAAAAAAATAAAAAAAAAGAAAAAGAAAAAGAAAAAGAAATGAATAAGATGTCTCATTTGTCTCATTTAATTTTTGGAACATAAAAAAGAAAATAAAAGACATAAACTATTTAATCAATCTTACAAGCCAAAAGCCTTCCTAAAAAGCATAACAAAAATGGGACAAAAGTCAATCATGACTCTTATCTTCATCCTCCTCTATCTCCTCAACCATTACAGCTCTCCTAACTTTCTCAAACTGCCATGAGTTTGCTATCCACCAATCGATATACTCTAAAGTCATGTCATAATGATGAGAAGAATGGACAGCATGAAAACCTGTCACCCATCCATTCCTAATGGCTAGGGCAACAATCTTGGTAATAAGGACTAACTGAAACAAAGCACCATCTAGGGGCATGCCTTGTTTATGGCCCATCTGGCACATAACTCTAGTAGCCTAATAAAAAGTGACCATCCTCAAACCCAAAAGATAAACCATCCTGTAACCAAAACTTATGATCATGAACCAATTTATCTTATACCACTCACATCTCCAAAGCAACTCATCAGAATCCAATTCAAGAAGCCATTTGAGCCACTCCCTTTCAGAGTCCTTTTTTATCACAATAGTACGGGTCCTATACCAGGAAGCAGAGTAGTCTGCTTTAACAAGAGGAGCCACTATCCAAAGATGGTCTCTCAACCAAATCTGGGGGAAGGAACAAAATAAGGAGAAGAATGATGAAATGGATGAAAGAAAAATAGAGAGTTAGAAATAAACGATAAGGATAATAGGGCTGATAGTCCATGGACCGCTCAAATCGTATGCCTATCCAGACTCATAATAGTCTTACCAAGTACAATGGCAGCAATAAATCTTCTCCCTTCCATTTGAGGAATCAAATTAACAACCCTAGCATCACCTAAACTAGTAGGGCTCCCGAAAATATATCTAGCAATCAGGCAAAAAGAAAGAGCCTGCATCCTCAAATGAAACCACTTATCAACCTCAATGTCTTTAGGATCATGAAATTCTACAACTACACCAGCTAAATCTACCCAATCCTCCACTACCATGGGACTAGCCACTTCCTCATTAAGATCCAAAAGCCTTCTAAAGGAGTTGAAATATCCCACTCTCTAGACAAGTGTAGCCAAAAGAGCCTTAAGATTATATCCGAGCAACACAGAAAATTCCTCAAAAGTATGACACATTTCTTCCATGCTTGCCCCAAACCTGAAGACATAGGCAGCAGGATCCCAAAAAGGTGTATAGGTGCTCAAAAACCTAATCAATTTTCACTCCCCTTAAAGTGGGCATGGCACTTTATATTTTCCTAAATTTATTCTCTAAACTTTAGTAAGATTCTTGCACCATATGAACATTGCATGACTTAAATAGGGCTCCATTGTGAAAAGAGTTTCCAAGAAATAAATAAAAAAAATGATGAAAAAGCAAATAAGGATGCTTATAAGTATTTAAAAGTATTCAAAGGTCAATGGGATGAAGTTTTAAGAAGTCGAGAAGCCTATAAATAGCAGAAAATCAAGAAAAATCATAATCAAAGATGGACCTCACTGCGATTGTTACACCTAGACTACAGTTACTGTAGCCCTCCCTACGGTTGCTACAGCTTCTCTACAATAACCATTTTGGCTAATGTAGGGATGCATGCGGTTGCCGTAGGAATTCTACGGTTGCCGCAAATGCTACCACATTGCTATGATACCTTTTCCATATCAATTTGCAAATTCATAACTACTGTAAGACTTCTTAGCTTTTAAAAAAAAGGTTCAAAGCCCTATTTCAGTTATATTTAGGAACTGCATTCATGCATATTACACATACATGATTAAGGATAAAAGTGCATCTCATAACAAGTAAAATTGTTCATGACATCACATTTAGAAAACATCTATATATGTCATAACATCACATTAGGAATAACATCCATTACATCTATACATATCATCTATAAAACCAACAACTCAAAGGAAGGATAACAGAGCATCTAACGGTGTCTGCACCTCTCCCTCCTCTGCTCGCGTAGAGACTCATCTCCTTCATCACCACTAGCACCTCTATCTCCACCAACATCTCTGCTACCTCCCAGCTCCGCTTGGGTTAAAGCAGATGATAGAGCAGAAGTCAGATGACCCATCACCCTTTGGACCTCATGAGCCCAATCCATAAGCACCTATAAGATAAAGAAAGTCAAGCAACTAAATAAGAATCTAAAGTCATGGCAGAATAAGAACAACCTACCTCAGAAGTATCGACTGGAACCTTAGGCCATCTAAATGGTGTCACTGTAGAAGAATCATACTCAACCAGATGCCCTTGCTCAACAGAAAAGTACTGAAAACATATAAAAGGCCATAAACTCTGATGCCAAATATCACCACCAGATGATCTTGAAGTTGTTATGGGGTTAGGTACAGTAGTAGTAGGAGCAGGAGTAACCATAGAAGGCCTTGCTCTATTCAAAGGGTCCCTAACCAAAGGGGTTTAGGTAGAACCAGCAGTCGATCTCTTAGGATCAGAACTAAAATCTAGCCTAGGGACAGTAGCAGTCATCAAAGAAGCCTGGCAGAAGTATTCATAATCTGCATCATAATCCAAGAAGTGGTCACAAGGGAGGCCTACCAGCAATGCCTCATCATCTATAATACTTGACCTGTGTCTCATGTCAGCTGAGAGAGGTAAAGGCACAACCCTATCACCAGTAATTTGCCCCTACTCTCTCCCCGAGGTAATATCTTCTCTCATCCCTAAAGCGGAGAAGTAGCCTGCATGATGAAAGCATATAGTTAGAACCCATCCACCCCATCACTGATGGTGGCAAGCGATCCTGATAGGAATTCCACCAGACCTAAAAAACAGAAAGTAAGTTTAAAGCAATTAAAAGCAATAGAAAGCAAATTAGCAAGACAAATACCTGGTGCACACCCAATAGGCTAAAATGGGTCTGATAACTGGCAAAACCCATCCTATCAAAATGGCTATGGTTACCATAATTTTATAAGTACCCCTAGGGCACTCTGTCAGGAACAAAGTTTCTTAAGGGTGGAGATACCTGGGTAAAGTATTCATAAGCCCAATACTGTAAAACAAATACCAATTAGTCAAGATAACAAGAAGTGCAAGACATAAAGCAAAAATAAGAAAAGAACACATGCTCACCTCTTAAATAACATGGGTACCACCTAGGCTGGAGAAAGTGTTTCAGGAGAGATTAGACATCTCCCTATACATTGCACACAAAGTGGCACCTCCCTAATCATACTCAGAGATCTGGGTCAAGTCCTCCAATGAAGCCAAGATGCTAAAGTCAATAGTGTCTCTCCTCGCGTGAGAGATAGAGCAACCTAAAATCATCATATATAAATGAGTTGCTTGCTCAGTAGTGTAGCTCCCATATTGATCTAAATCTATAATCTAGTTCTGAAGCCAGAATCTCGATACATGAACATCAGTGCAAGGAGGGTCAAACCTAATAGCTCAGTCATCTTCTGACTATATAGTGCAGTCCAGGAACCATAAAAGTCTAAAGCCTGATGTCAAAAAGGCAAACCAACTAGCAAACGGAGATCTATAGGAGTCACCGTCAACTCCTTATATGAGAAATGGAAAGTATTAGTGGTGTGCCATCACCTCTTTACCAAAGCCCTTAATAAGGCATGATTGCCCTCATGAGAATAGTCCAAGTCTAGCAGACTAAGCAAACCAGAAGGCTCGATCATAGTTCACACATCAGGATGGCGATTCAAATAAGTAGCAACTCTCACCAGGTTACCTCTACCTCCCCTCAATCTCAGGTCACATGACTTTGCATGAAATAGATAAAAAATAAATTTTTTTGCATGCATAAAAAAACTAGGGTTTTCTTTGTTTTTTTCTATTTTATTTTATTTCTTCTTAATGATCATAAAGTGCCATTGTAAAAAAAAAAAAAAAAAAGAGGAAAATCAACCAAGCTGCATAATATTATTTTTATTGCTTGTATAGAACTAACCCAAGTGCAGGAAAGAGAATAAATACCTCCATGCTGCTAGTAAAGCATGTAGGATCTCTAGGCTCCTGCAGTAGAACCTTGGGATTCGCATCACCTTGGGGCACCGAATAGCTTCTCACATGCCTTAAAGTTAAGGAAGCCATCTTGGTGAAAGAGTTTTAGAGAGAAAGAGTGTAAATAGAGAGAGAGAGAGAGAGGAAGTTGAAAATGGTGACAATGAACGAAGGAGGGGTATTTCTAGAAAGAACTGTGGCCCCACCTCATCATTTCCTTTCAGTTCGCATAGCTAAGTTGCCAGATTTCACATAACAAATCCATTTCAAGTTAGAATTTAGTTTTATCCAAACAAATAGGCCTATAAGATTTTTATCTATTCCCCAAAACAAAAAGCAACTCAATCGGAATCTATAATCTTCCATAATTATAGAAAGTTCAAAAATTCAAAATGTCCAAAAAAATTGAAAAATAGTCCAAATGAATTCAAAAAAGCCCAA
Organism: Reutealis trisperma; assembly: GCA_947687605.1. Taxonomy (NCBI): domain Eukaryota; kingdom Viridiplantae; phylum Streptophyta; class Magnoliopsida; order Malpighiales; family Euphorbiaceae; genus Reutealis; species Reutealis trisperma. The sequence continues at coordinate 849,395 of CANTUT010000472.1, forward strand.
AAATAGACATGGCACCTCAACATAAATCTTAAAGCTGACCAAGATCCTCAGTCATCTAAAAACTTCTAGAATTTCCCCAATTCACACTTATCCGACCCAGCCTCTTGTCTGGCCGAGTCCAATAAGGGGGGCAGCTATGAACCCTCTATTTTGCATTTTCAAGTGATTGACATTTGATCATAAATGCATAAAATCAAACTGGGCTCGGATCAAAGACGGATGAGAACGAACTAACAAATGAGCTACGTCAGCCTACGGGCTTACTGCGGCAACTCACAGCCGGCCGCGGTTACTACATCCTCCTCTATGGTTACTATAGAGGTGCTTATGGTAGCCAATTAGCTACCACAATCGGCCCTGTGGTTACCGCAAAGCACTTTGCAGTTACCACAGGCATCAGCCAGTTACCGCAACCCATTTTGATAGAATCCCACACCAAAAAATAACCCTTTTAAGCCTCTACACCCCCCTATAAATACCTTGCACCTCATAACAACTCAGACACAATTATATGCTTCTATACTCTCCTTAAAGCTTTCTAAACCCTATTCCTAAGCTTCCAATCATCAAAACCCTCTTTCTAACCCTCCAAATCTCTAAAATCTCATCCCAAAACCTCCTCCATCACATAAAACCTTATCCATAAGCTTCCTAATCATCTCAAAACCCCATTCATAAGCTTCCTAATCACCCCAAACCTTATCTCTAAGCCTTTTAATCAAGAAAACGTGCCACTCAAGTTATTTCTTTCAAAAGGGAATTCGTGGTATTCAAGCAAAGGTGATCCAAAGTCTTTCCTTCAAGAAAAGAGTTTGTGCTATTCAAGAGTCCTTCCAAAAAGAGTGCTCATGATATTATTAGGCCAAGGTGGAATTTAGATCTGGTGCCAAGCTCGCTTCCTATGTTCCTAGTTGATGAAAATCAAAGATAAAAGTTCTTTCCTTTTCCTTTTCAATTTCAATTTCAAGATCTAAATATGAAAATATCTAATTTTTGCTAATTAAAATCTAACCTAATTAATAAATCTCTAAGCCCTTAAAATCAATCAAAACATGATAATAAAGGCAATGACTTAAAAACCCCTCCTTCACAAGAAGGAAGAACTGCGTGGGGTTTGATTCCCATGCAAAGGGATACATAGGCTTGCCATCTCTAAGGCATTTAACTCCATTAAAATTAATAACTTCTTCTCTTTGTCACCTTCTTCACATAGTTTAGGATTGAAATTACTTTTCTTAAATAAAAGTCAAAATTTTAATTCATTTTATTATAATTTTTTTAATACTCTCTTTCTTATTGTAGTTGTTTAGATTATATTTGGGGAATGTGTGCTTTTCCTAGAACCCATAAGGGCTAGAGGAAAGATCTCTTGATTTTGACATTTTGACTTGTAATAGTTTTAAGTAGTTTTCCTTTACTTTTAGTATTTTGTAATAGTCATTATCTCATATTTTTCATGAATTATACGAGTAATATTTGTTTCATACATCATATTATATCTGTTCATGCATACATAAAAACTTCTTTTTTTTTCTTTTACAAAAGCTATTTTGTATTTAAGCCAAACTAAATTTTTTTTGTATTGTTTTAACCAAAACCTAGTCCCCAAGCCCTCTTTGGTCATTCGAGAATTAGTGCTTTTCCTTGGGATAAATGGTATAATTTGGAGTCAATCAAATTGGGTTTTTTCTTTAATTTTTCCAACTAAAATAAACAAAATTAAAGTGGTGACTCCTTTTGCAAATTACAACTTACAAAATACAATTTTTCTAAAGTTATAGCGAATTCCAATTGTGATGTTTCTCCCAAATGGGTATTTTCGATTCCCTTTAGCGAATCGAATCGGGTGCTTGGGTAAGGCCTCACAGTTGTATGATGTGTTAGAATTTATATCTCTTTAACTAATTCAAAGATTTGATGAAGAATTAGAGATTTTTCCAAAACTTGACATCAATGGGAGAAGTTACAATTTATGTGACTAAGAGTAAATCAACTTAAGTTAATTGGTGAAGAATAGTGAATTTAATCTAAAGGTACGATTAATATCACCATTAGTTACTAATTAATGTGTATTTACAATGTTATGGATGTAGAACCTCGAGGGAAAGGCAAAGAGATTACTCAAAACTAAGAAGAACCTTAAACAAATAGAAAACATATGATTGATAAGAGTAAAGGAGTTAAGGTGAGTACATGATAATATAATGTAGTCATGCTCTTCCTCACGATGAATGATGAATTATGATTCTTTGATATGTACCGAACAATATTTGATAGAAGTGTATGATTGCCCATTAATTGCTAAGCCCTTTGAAAACCCACATTTTCTTATCTAATGTTGACCAAGATGAATCTTTTGTTTGGCCTTCATATTTGTTTAGTGATAAGAATGATTAATGTGCTAAACTATTCTCATTGAATTCCTATTGTGAACTGTGGATTTACTTTTTTTTTTTTTATGAACACCCCCAACTAAGCAAAAATCCTCTATGATGTGAGGAAAGACATCATACCATGTGCACTTGGTATAAGCTCATAGGTAAGGCGAGAGTACCCAATCTTTGTTAGGGGGGAGTGCCTAACCATAAAACCCAATCAGTTTTGCATAATGTTATATCTATGAGTGAGTAAGGCTTAGACTGCCACTCTAATATTTATGTGTGGGAAGCTTTCTGCTTTCAAAGCAATAGTATTTCTGCTAAAAATGCATTTTAAATACAACATAGCCACTTTTGATTAACATCACTTTATTGTTATCCTATGCCAACCCAAGTGATACCACTCTGTACTACTTATATATTACGTTATATTATTCCGTACTCATTGAGCTAGTCTCATCCTATAGTTGATATGATTTTCTAGGTTAAGGATCCATTAATAAGGTAACCTTCGAGCTTCGCCCCTCTATTTGGAACTCGCTATGATGCTATTTGTGCTACTTATGTTGTTTTGGGAAGACAAATGAAATAGAGCTCTATGGTGGACTAGTGCATAGTATTAAAGTATGTACTTTGGAAAGTAATGTAAACAACTAATGATAGATACTATGTATTTGTATTTATACTAGTAGGTAACAATGTATGGGCAACATTAGTTATTACTTGTGAATGATGTTCTAATCATGAATGTGAAATGACCCTAAAGTGTAATGATTGATAAAATAATGGGAAAGGATAATGGATGCATGTGGTTCCGATCTTGGGAATGCATGAGGAATGAATTGCATATAGTTGTTTAGTAAATGTAAATCTATTGCGTTCTACGAGTTTAGGTGACCCTAGGTCTTCCTTAGCTGTAGGACAGTCATGGTCTAGAAATCTGGGTCACAACAAAGTTGGTATCAGAGCTAAAGGCTTTAGTTTTGCTTAGGCTAAATGGTAATGTGAACTATAGGTTAAACCATAGAGCATAGGAATCATTGATGTCTAAGTATATTATTAGGTTAGATTTGCATTAATAATATGTGTTAAGTTATTCTTTTTTTTTTTTTTTGTAATCTATTTATGCATTCTTGTGTTATGGTGTCATTATAATGTTGTGTTTTATTACTTGATTATGGTTATAGATGCCACAAATTCATAACCCTATTAGAGAGAGGGAAGTATAGGATGCTACTTTGGCCACTCTGCCTGAGCTTGAAGAGATAGACCCGAAAGAGGATCTTGATCCTGATTAGGTAGTAAGGATAAGAGCACAATATGAGGAAGTAATAAGAGAACTCCATATGTTGAGGGAAGAAGTACAGAACTTGAAAAGAATGATGAAAAATGTGAAATGGGAGTTAGCTCGAGTTAGGCACATGCGTCAAAATCTAGAAGAAGAACCAATTCCACTACTTTGCAATGTTATGCCGAGGTTTCTCGAGCATCTATGTGTGGCTTGTAGAAGGCTAAACCATTCAGAAGAAAGATGCCCTATTAGAAGGCGTATGATATCCCCCTCATTACTATTAATGGGCCATAGACATGTGGGCCCTGGAGAAAGTAAGGCTGAAAATAGTGGAAGGGGTTTGAGGAATTAATAAGATAGGAAGAAAAATAGATAAATTTTGGTTAGGTTTTGAGTAAAACTGTTGGTATATATGTATATGTAATGAGTAGGCAAATGAAAAAGGGGTAACTGATGGGATGTACATAAGTTTTGTATACATATGATGTGTGAATGTTAAATAGGATATAAAGAGGTGGATGCTAATAAATAGAGTGTTACTTCTTTCCTTGTATAAATTAGAGTTCTTTTTAGGAGTTGAATTTTAAACAATTGATAAATTATGATAAAGTTGGAATATCATATATGATGAGTTTGAACCCATTAAAAGTATTGGAAATTAGGAGAGAAAGTTCAAAATTTGTTGGCGCTTACACACCCAATGGCATAGGCATGTCGATGGCAGTGTAAATTCTTATAAGTTGGTATAGCTAGGCAGTAGCCTGACATGCCCAGTGACACGGGCATGTCTTTGACCGTGTAAATTATTAGGAATTGAGATAGCCAAGTAGTAGCCAGAGATGCTTAGTGACATGGGTGTGTCACTGGCCATGTAAATTATTAGGGGTTGATATGGCTAGGCAGTAGCTCGACATGCCCAGTGACATGGGCGTGTTCCTAGCTGTGTCAGAGTCTACATCTAGTTTTCAAAGATTTGTAAAATTTTATTGCAATTATGTTTGATTTTCCATATTTTAACTTTCTCCCTATATGAATTATGGTTATTGACCATTGATGTGCACTATAATCCCTAACTTAAGAGATAAAGAATTTCTTCTCGTATTTTTGAAATAGTGATTAACATTATTCCATCTAGCCCTTTGTGATTCCTCCTATTTGTGCTCTTATAATGAAGCCACTAAAAAGATGAGTTAAATTTCCATATTACATGTTTCCTTGACTGTATTGGGAGAAGTACCTAAAGAACGATACATTGGTTTACAATATATATAAGCAAAGGATTAGATGATGTATGACATCATTGAATGATATGTATATGAAATTGTTGTGTGTGTTAAATAGTAGTAATTGATATGATTGAAAGTGGTTCATATACATTTTATGTGTTGAAATTTATATGGAAAAAACTAAGAAGAAGTATTCTTAAATTTATGGCATAGATGCTACCCCATAGAATAAAACCAAAGAGATAGAGATCTCAGGAGGCCGAGAGCATTGCTTTTGATGCGGCATCTAATGTTGAATCAGTAAGAGATGATGATAGAGAGTCATCTAGGTTAAGGCCACACATAGTAGACACAAGGGAACGAGAACTTTTAGTAGGCATGGATGTATTGATGCAAGAAAATCAAGAATTAAGATGCCAGCTGAAGGAAATGATATGAGGGCAAGAAATGCCTCTGCCACCTCTACTGTCTATAGCCCCACTTGGTATTAAATTTGAGAATGTCCCTCCTTTTCCACCAAGGGTGACATGCTGTGTTCATAGAAGGTTGTTACTAGAAGAAGGAGTTTTGGTAAATTACTTTAAGAAGATGAAACCCCCTGAATTCAAAGGAGAGGAAGGAAAAGATCCTCAAGAGTTTTTGGAAGAAATAAATAAGGTAGCCTAGAGGCTATTGTGCTTAGATGAAAATTTAATTGAACTAGTGGGGTTACAGCTCAAGAAAGATGCATGGGAATGGTTCCAAAGAGAAATTGAAGATCAGATATATAGAGATGACCCTCCTACTTGGGCTGAGTTCAAGCAAAAATTAATGGATGAATTCTTGACTGAAGGAGAAAGGCAGAATTGTGCTCTTTAATTTGAGCAATTGAAGCAAAAGTTGGGGATGTCTGTGTCAAAATATGCTCGAGAGTTTAAGAGGCTAAGCAAGTATGCCTCTCATATAGTACCTACTAAAGCGAGTAGAGTAGATAAATTTTAAAGGGGATTGATTGCTCCACTCTATAATGTGTTGGTAGCTACTGATTTCCTCACTATGGCCAAACTCATTGATAAAGCTAAGTTGGTAGAAGCACCAGGCCAAAAGTACAAGGGAAAAGGAAAAGGGCAAAGCAACCAACAACGAAAAGGCTCTCCCTAATAAAGGCCCTAAACATGTTTCCATGATATCTACTCTATATCAATTGAGAACAGGGGGACAAACTCAAACTCGAGCTAGAGGTGCTTTGGTTGCCTTAGCCTCAGGCAGCATTACTACTTACTAAATAAGATAATAAGGCCAGTTCATACCTATCTGCACTACGTGTGGATGATAACATCGAGGAACTTGTCGTAGAATTATAAGAGCATGACTATGCTATGGACAAATGGGACATTTTATCAAGGACTACCTGATAACTATCAAGCCAAGGATGACTATAGAAGCTTCGCAGCCCATGGTGCAAATGAATCAAGTGGAAAATTATGGATTGGGGGATGAGGCGTGGTGCCAGACAACCTCAAATAATGTGCAAGCTATAGAGGGTAGAGGAAAAGGAAGAGTTTATGCATTGAACCAACAGGACGCTTGTATGTCCCATAATGTTATTACAGGTATCATCTCCGTCCAATCCTTCATGCTCGATATTTTTTTGATTATGGTGCAACACATTCTTTTGTTTCACCTCATTTTGTTAAGAAATTAAATAAGAATAAAGGGAAGATGAGTGAACCCTTGATTATACTGACCCCCTTAGGAGAGATGGTAGAAGTAGAACAAATATATAAGAATTGCATGGTACAAATTGAAAATAAGAGATTCCCTGCCAATCTAATTGAACTACAGGTCTTGGAATTTGATGTTGTATTAGGAATGGATTGGTTATCTACACATAATATTCATATAGATTGTAATGGGAAGAAGGTTAATTTCAAGGAGGAAAATGGATTAGAAATTATTTTTCAAAGTGATAGAAGTAATCTTACTATGAACTTTATCTTTGCTATTGGGGCAAAAAGATTGTTACGGAAGGGTTGTCAGGCATATTTAGCTTATGTTGTAGATATTGAGAAGGTAAATAGCTTCATTAAGAAGATACCTATAGTAGATGAGTTCCCTAATGTGTTTCTGTAACAACCCACACTCACCCTAGGAATTTTCGTGATAAATTGCTTGAATTAGAATCTATAAGGTTAAGTGTGTGCTTGTGTGAATGCTTATGATCTAAGTGATTGATGAGTATGTGGCATATAAAATTAATTTTAATATGCATAATATGTGTTGCTATTGTGAAATAAATGATTTACATGAAATGCATTTGCATAAAAGAAATTATTTTAAATAAAATGAATTTTCATGCATAAAACAATTTTTAAGCATAAAATAATTTTATGGGTATTTTTAAAATATTTTTTTAAATAAATATTTTGAGAGAAATATTTCAGAATTAAAAAGAAAAATATTATTTTTATTTCTAAACACTTCAGCTGAAATTTTTAAAGAAAAAGGCCCAATACCCAAAAGCCCACTACACAAAAATGCTCCTAACTTATTTCATTAAGGGTAATAGTGGAAATTTTACTCCAACCCTAATATATATTCAAATTTTTGGTGAGCAAGGGTTTTCCAGCAGCCACTCCCTCATTATTTCTGTATTATGGCAGAAAAACCTCTCAAAATAATTCTCTCTACCGAAATATCGAAAACACTTTACCGTTTCGCGATTTCGTGACCGTAATCATAAGTTTTTAATCTCTTTCGATTTCTAAACTGTTTTCTATGAAATAAATTATGGGAAAATTATTTTGAATTGTTTGATTACTAATTTCTACAGATTCAATTCTTTTTGAGTGAATTTTTGGGAGAGAAAATTTATTTTCTACCGAAAACACGATTCTTTCCAGAAGATTTCTCGAAAGGTGAATTTTATAACTTAAACTCACAATTTTATTGCATAGACATCATGGGGGGGGGGGGGGGGGGGGGGGCAGGAATTTGTGTTTATTTGCATTCTAAACTAATTTTTGATTTGTTTTGATGAAAAATATTGCATGAAATAATATTTCTGTATATTTCTGTGATGACCGAAAAGTTTCGAAAAACAAAGGAATTCAAGGTTTTCGTGTTAGGATTTAGAAATTGGAAAATTCTATTCTTTCATGAATACATGGCTGCCAATTTGTGTGAATTGGTGTTATAATGTGATATTTGTTTTGTTTAGATGAAAAATAATGACTTGAATCATGTGTCTGTTTATCGCTGAAATAAACGAAATGCGCGGAAAGCACAAAAACTCATGATTTTTCACCTAAGCCTTTGAACTTGGAATTTTTTTGTATAAACCTTACCTATGGCTGTCAATTTGTGAGATAATGTGTTCTAAACTAATATTTTCAATGATTGAATGAAAAATAATGGTTTAAGCAATCGGTTTGCATATTTTTGAAATGACCGAAAAATATCGAAAACAAGAAAACTCATGTTTTGTGCACTATAATGCAAAAAATTGAAATTTTATATATCAATGGCACCAATAGTGGCCGATTCTTATGGATTTGAGTTCTAAAATGATTTTAGTTATGTTTACATGAAAAATCTTGGTTTAAACAATGTTTTTGCATATTTCTGAAATAGATGGAAAACACGAAAAGAAGAAGAATTTGGTTTTCACCTTAAAGATGCATTCGGCCTACATGAACAATTGTGTCCAAATGTTTATAAATTTAATGTGATGTGTCTTGGTAATTGTTGACATGTATGTATGTATAGTAGATGATGAAAATTGCATGTTAATTGAAGGTATGATCCTAGATAAGCTTAAATGTGTTTTGGTATACTTAAGGTATACTTAAGGTATCTTGATATCATATTGTGGTTATAATGCAAATGTGATTGAGGAATTTGGAACTAGATGTCATGATGACTTGATGACGAATATATGGTTATGAGTTAATGAAGTGAAAGGGATCATAAAATCTAAGCATGACGTTTGAAGGATTAATTGTTAAGTTGACATATATGGAAGTGTAAGGTGAACTAAGATAATTGATAAGTGAATTGATATTGAGGTAATGGTAATGAGATGACCTTAAAAAGGTATTGATATGATTGTAATGTGTTTTCATATGAGCCTATAAGGCCTAAGTATGCAAGACTTTTAAGTCAACGTGATATGTGCAAGTGATGAGTACACCTATAAGTGAACTCTAATGTGTATGCTATATGTACATGGGTAGTTATGGGATAGGAGCATCCTGAGTAAATAAATACTAAGTATTAAATCAAATATTATGTTAGAGTTTGAGGAGCCTTAGAAGTGCAAAGAGGACTATAAGTACTAGGAGCAAAGGAACTCCAAGGTGAGTAAACCCAATGCTTTTGTTACAAGTGTGTGTAAACATCATACTCATGTTATAAGTGTAAACAACATTTTATTGTGTTACAAGAATGTGATATATTGCTATGTGAACCTTTGTGATCTTTGAAACCCAAGTTCTTTCCATTTTTTATTTTATAACATGATTTCTTTGTTAAGCTTTGGTTGCTAAAGGACATTTGGTCCAAAACTAGTTTGCTTATCCAATGAGAACTTTTTTGTGAAAAACACCCTAACTTGTATTCTTTCTGGAACTACACTTTCATTGTTTTATTGTTGAAAGCCTAATTACTATTGTTATTGAAATACATGTTATTGTTTCCATATATGATATTGTTAATTGTGTTTACCAACAGCTCTAGCTATGGTACCCTTTACCCTTTATGCAGAATCCTCGTGCCGATGCGGGTAATTATCGGAACCTATACACGTGGTCTTAACTCGATGGATAGGGGTAGTGTATCCACCTTAGCTAGAAGGGACAGTTATAGCCATGGAACCTGATCAGTTTCACGCTTTATAAGTGATGGGAGTTGGAATTTGGCAAAGGCCACCTCTCCTCGATGTGTTTAGAGTGGATTGAGTAGTGTCTCCACTCTATAAGTGTTATAAGTGTGATTTCTACGAACTTGCTAAATTGAACCTTGCTTAAATTGCAACCTGATTCATGAGTTATAAACCATGAACTATGTGTATAAGCTATGTGTTTCCTTTCAAAGGAATATGTGATAATGTATGAGCCCTTTTTGTTTACTCATTGAGATCATCTATCTCACCCCTTTTCCTTGTGTGGTTCCAGGTGAGCAAATGTGAGGAGGCAAGGTGATGGCTCAAGCATCCTACTTCGCTTGGGGAATTCCTTGTCTGAATTATCAATAATACTATGTTATGAAGTCTTGTCTTTAGATGCTCCGGGAATGTTAATTGATACTTATAGAGATTTATATTATTTTCCTTATGGAATTTATATGTAACGATTTACTTTAAGTCTTTCGCAAATTATGGTATTTATCTAAATGTTTTAAATGAGTTAATGAAAGAGGTTCAGTAAGATCCTAGGCATGATTGTTATATGTTAATGGGTTCTATGGGCATGGGTGACCTTATGTCTCCCCATGTTCTAGGACCGTCGTATCTTATAAGGTTGGGATGTGATAAAGGTGATTATGAGATCCCACATTGGTTGAAGAGGAGAACGAAGCATGCCTTATAAGGGTATGGATACCTTTCCCTAGTGACGCATTTTAAAACCTTAAGGGGTGCAAGCATGAAGGCTCCCCTAGAGAGGACAATATCGCTAGTGAGTGGTTCGGGACGTTACAGTTGGTATCAGAGCGGTTCTTGGATCGGTGTGCCAGCGAGGACACTGGGCCCTAAGGGGGGTGGATTATGAGATCCCACATCGGTTGGAGAGGAGAACGAAGCACGCCTTATAAGGGTGTGGATACCTCTCCCTAGTGACACGTTTTAAAACCTTGAGGGGTGGAAGTATGAAGGCTCCCCCAAAGAGGACAATATCGCTAGTGAGTGGTCCGGGACGTTACAGTTTCCTAAGGATTTAACAAGAATGCCCCCTAATAAAGAGATAGAGTTCATAATTAAGCTTTTACTTGGAATTCAACTAATATCAATACCACCTTATCGAATGGCACCTTTAGAGTTAAAAGAATTGAAAGTTCATTATAGGACTTACTTGATAAGGGTTTTATTAGGCTGAGTTGTTCTCCTTGGGGTGCTCCAGTTCTATTTGTAAAGAAGAAAGATGGGTCCCTAAGGCTATGCATTGATTATAGATAATTGAATAAGGTAACTGTGAAGAATAAGTACCCTTTACTGAGAATTAATGATTTATTTAATCAGTTGCAAGGAGCCATCAATTTTTCTAAGATAAACTTGCGATCAGGCTATCATCACCTTAAGATCCGTCAAGAGGATATTTGTAAAACTGCATTTAAAATAAGATATGGGCATTATGAGTTTGTGGTGTTGCCATTTGGTTTGATGAATGCACTAGTGACTTTTATGGACTTGATGAATCGAGTGTTTAAATCATTTCTAGATAAATTTGTGATTGTGTTTATTGATGATATTCTAATTTTTTCAAAGAGTAAGGAAGAACATGAGGAGCACTTGAGGATAGTGTTGCAAACTCTGAGGGAGCATAAGTTATATGCTAAATTATCTAAATGTGATTTCTAGATGGAACAAGTTTGCTTCCTTGGACATATAGTGAGTAGAGAAGAATTCAAAGTAGATCCTAAGAAAGTAGAAGTAGTAGCAAATTGGCCTCGACCCATAATTATCACGGAGATAAGGAGTTTCCTTGGTATGGCAGGTTACTATCGCCATTTTATAAGGGATTTTTTGAAGATAGCAGTGCCGTTATCGAGGCTTACAAGGAAGCAAGTTAAGTTTAAGAGGAATGAGACTTATGAAAAGAGTTTCTAGAAGCTTAAGAATTGTTTAATCATAGCCCTTGTACTAGGATTACCTAAAGGAATTCCATATACTGTGATGCTTCTAAAATTGGTATAAGATGCATGTTGATGTAGAATAGGAAAGTTATTGCTTAACCATCTAGGCAATTGAAGCAACATGAGATGAATTATCCCACACATAACTTAGAAATAACGGCAGTTATCTTTGCTTTAAAGATATGATACATTACATACATGGGGCAAAATGTAAGTCTATACGGATCATAAAAGCCTTTCATATATCTTAAAGGAAAAAGACTTAAACTTAAGGCAAAGAAGATGGGTAGAGTTGCTAAAAGATTATGACTGTTAAATACTTTACCATCCTAGTAGAGCAAATGTTGTAGTAGATGTTTTGAGTCAAAAGTCTATGGGTTGTCTTTCATATGTTGCCATACAAAGGAGGCTAATAGTAAAAGAGTTAGAGAAAATGTTTAATGAAGGCTTACAATTAGAAATAGATAAATCTCAAGTGCTATTAGCTTACTTCCAAGTAAGACCTAAACTCTTTGATGAGATAAGGATGTCACAAAATCAAGACCCTTAATTGATGAAAATTTTTAAAGATGTGGAAAAGGGATGAGCCCAAGAGTTTTGAGTAAAAGAAGGTGTTCTAGAATGTCAAGAATGATTATGTGTACCAAATGTAAGGGAGTTAAAGGAAAGAATTTTAAAGGAGGCACATCAAACTCCATATAGTATGCACCCCGGAGCTACCAAAATGTTTCACGATGTAAGGAAGACTTATTGGTGGCCTGAAATGAAGAAAGATATGGTGAATTTTGCAGCTTCATGTCTCACTTGTCAATAAGTGAAATTTGAGCATCAAAGGCCATTCGGATTACTTTAAGAGATAAGATTACCGGAATGGAAGTGGGAATGGATCACTATGGATTTCATAGTGGGTATGCCTAAGACCACAAGAGGGTATGACTCAATATAGGTCATAGTTGATCGATTGACTAAGTCCGTGCATTTCATTGAAGTGAAGACTACCTATTCAGCAGCCCAATATATGCAAATATATGTTAATGAGATCGTAAGGTTACATGGAGTTCCACTTTTCATTATCTCGAATAGAGGAACTCAATTTACCTTGAGATTCTAGTAGAAAGTGCAAAAAGCATTGGGTATACAGCTTGACTTCAGTATAGCTTTCCACCCATAAATAGATGGGCAATCTGAGAGGATAATATAGACATTGGAGGACATACTCCGAATGTGTGTTCTAGATTTTGATGGAAGTTAGGATAAGCATCCCCCACTTACTGAATTTGCATATAATAACCGCTACCACTCCTTTATAAGAATGGCACCATATGAGGCACTATATGGCAGAAAATGTAGATCTCTAATTTATTGGACTGATGTAGGTGAGAAGTACATTGAAGCTCAAAATATGATTAAAGAAGCTACTAAAAAAGTGAAAGTTATCCAAGAAAGGCTGAAAACTGCTTTTAGTCGCCAGAAGAGTTATGCTGATCCAAAGAGGAAAGATATCCATTTCATAGTAGGTGACCATGTCTTTTTAAAAGTTTCCCCCATGAAAGGAATAATGAGATTCAGTAAGAAGGGAAAACTCTCCCATGCTTCATCGGACCTTTCGAAATTCTTGATAAAGTTGGAGAGGTTTCATACTGGCTAGCACTACCTTTAACACTAGAATAGGTACATCTAGTTTTCCATGTATTGATGCTAAGGAAGTCTATTCCTGACCCTTCTTATGTGTTGCAACTACAATTAATTGAAGTCAACCAATATCTTTGCTATGAAGAAGTTCCAATCACTATATTAGATAGACAAGTGAAAAAGCTTCGTAACAAGGAGATACCAACGGACAAAGTGCAATGGCATAATCATGATGTGAAGGAATGTACCTAAGAGAGTAAAGATGATATGCTCCAAAAGTATCCATAATTGTTTCATTAATCAAAGATAAGTCCTTTCAAAATTTGAGGATGAATTTTCTTTTAAGGTGGGTAGAATGTAATGCCCAAGTGTTTTACAATCATTCTGCTTACTAGTAATATTAACAGACTAGACTTTAGACGCTAACCTAGTATAAGGAATAAAAAGAAATCAATTAGGAGTGTAGTGGTATCAATTAAGATGTTGTATGACTCATGACCTTGCCATGGATAATTGTGCTCTAATGAATTCAATAGAGTTCTTATAATAATTAGTGATATGCATAGGGAAACTAAAGAACTTAGCATTAAGCGTTATAAAAATAGAAAAGAAAAGAAATGTAAAAAGGGAATTCCTAAGTAGGTTAATGGGTTCATAGGCTAGTTAATAGGCTTTGAAATAGCAAAGACCCAAACCCAACTCAAGGGGGGCTAGCCCATTAGGCCTAAAATGTTATGGAATATTAAAAAGATATAGGCTAGAGTGGTGGCCTAAGATGAAAGAATATATGTTGTAGAATGGTGATTTATAGATTTTTTACTAATTAGCCTCATAAATTGACTAAGTCAACATTCTAATCCATGTTAAATTATCACTTTTCCTACATATAGGTCTAGATACACTTTGAGCACTCCAACATACTGTAATGATCATCACCATTGTAAAAAGAATCCTAGCCATCCAACTAGCTCCAATCTTAGCTATCCATCAAGATTAAACCCTAATCATTGGATCTTGCTTGATCAAATTCCTACCGTTCAACCTATTATGTATATATGTGAGTTTATGTTATGTCACAATATTTTGTCCTCCCTTACATTGAAAAAGAAAAATCTCTTGTGAAAAGAAGAAGTGCTCTCTACCCCACTTGCTACAAGAATTTTAGTAAACTAGAATTAACCAAGGTGAGAAACTATACTTACTTATTCTTTCTACACTTTAAGGTTTTTTTTAGTGTTTTAATTGTTTAAATATTTCTTCCATTTAAAAAGGGGTTCAGCCTAGTAGAAAAAGGGCTAAGGAAAGTTCTATATTTCAATCTAGAACTTTTATGGCTATTTTAGATGAAACGGAACAAAATTAAAAGTGTTAGAATGATTTTTAAGAATAAGACTCAAAATTTAGAAAGCTTGAAAGTGTGAGCATAAACAAAAGGAAAACTTGGTATTTTAATAGTAGATAGTGGTAGTTATAAAGTTATATGTGTTGTATGATATGCTAAAATTTATATCTCTTTAACTAATTCAAAGATTTGATGAAGAATTAGAGATTATCCTACATTAATGGGACAAGTTAAAATTTATGTGACTAAGAGTAAATCAACTCAAGTTAATTGGTGAAGAATTAATTACCAAGGTGCAAATAGGATGGATCTCTAGTCAATTTGAGATTTGAAAGTGAAATTGACAATTTTCCCCAAATTCTAAGGTTTATGAGATATTTTGGGGAATTGGAAATTGTGAACCCTCAATTTTACACCTCATCATTTAGCTGTAGCTTAACACCTGCTAAGATTAGTGCGCTACGGAGAGCTAGCATGGCGGTCCCGCTAAAAATGGACTTTTAGTCACATTAGTATGAGGATGCTTAATTTTCAAATACTAGCACTTTTCTTACCCTGACCGGACCTTCTATATCAAACAACATTTTTTCAAAACTGACCAGATCTTTTCTTAAACTAATTACTCTAATATTCTAAAATTAATTTTGAGTCTAACGATACTAATCAATTAAACTTCTGAGCTCTATAACTCCTAAAAACTGATCCAGAAGTCTCAGAACTTGACTGAAAAGAAAATAAATTTTCAGATGGCATGCCCACTGAGGCACTGGGCGGTGTCAGTGTCCCTCTCGGCAGCGTGCTGGTGGCATTGACCCTATTGCTTCACCTGCAATCCCTAAAATACCCCTCCAGCCAATTTTTTAACCCCTTTTCAACCTTATCCTTTTTGTCTTTTCACTTTTCTAATTCCTAAACTACCCTCACCTACTTTTCCTATAAATACCCCCCTCCATCTTTCATTCCAACACACCTCCAAAGTTGATATTGATGGTTATCTATCAATTGTTCTTCCTCTCCCTCCATCCACTCTCTAATTAATTAATTAATCTTTTTAATTAATTAATTATCTCACCCTAACCAAGTTAATTAATCTTTTCAATTAACTAAAACTATTTTTTTAATTAATCACTCAATTAATTAATTAATTAATTTTTTTAATTAATTAATCCATCTATTCTTTTCATCATATTAATTAGTTAATTAATCATTTTAATTAATTAATTAATCATTTTAATTAATTAATTAATCTTCCAATTCATCTAATCACTCGGTCCCTATAAAATGAAACTTCGGTCTGGTAAAACCCTCTGCCCATTAAAAGTCAAGGTATCAGCCTTTTCCTATCAAACACAAATCAAATCAATCAATCCAATCAATCCTTAAACCCCTCCACTTAATCATGAAATGAACTACATGGGTTTTGATCCCCATTTAATGGGGTACATAGGCACGTTTGAAATTTAAATCCAAATCTCAATCAATCTTCTTTCCCCTTTTTTAATTAATGTAATTTCTGAATGTTTTACTTTAATTTTCTCATTGCACTCATACCATACTCATGCATTAATCATGATAGTATCATATAATATTTGCCATCTATGAAATTAATTTTTAAAGTCAAATTAAACTTAAGAGCCAAATCATAATTATTTAACCAAAAACCTAGACCCCAAGCTCAACCTAGTTCGAGGCTAGTGACTTTATCAATGGTAAACTAATCGAAAATTAATAAATTGGAGTCAATTGGATTTTTCCTTAATTTTCCCATTTAAAATAAATTAGGGTGGTGACTCTCAAAATCATTTTCAAAATCAACCAATTCGAACCTGAGGGTTCCATTGTGAGTCCAAACCTGAATGAGCATCCCAATTCCCTCTAGTGGATTGGGCCGCTGTTTGGGTGAGGCCTTACAACTAGGGACTTCACTAGGGACTAGTTGCCACTTTTTAAAAAATAAAAGGGAAAATAAGAGGATTACTATTTGGTTAAGTAAAAATTTTTCCAAAATAATCTCCATTTGGCTCATTAAGTGTAATTTGACTTTCATGTATCACTTTGCATAATAAAGGCTCCTTGCCTAACCTTAGCTTTAGAAAAACTTTTGGATGGTGAGTAGCATTGACTCAATAACTCTCTTTGAGTATGTTAGGAGATAGTAGAAGCATTCCACCCCACCTTGAATCCCCGATCATTTTGGTGGTATAAAGAGCAATCAGTACCGTTGGACCTATGGGAGGCTCCTTGCCTCACATGTGGTTAGGTATATTGATGCTCTAGTGGGACGGGGATCCTTAATCAAACCACTCTTTCACCCTTGTATATTTAGCTGCCCTAGCATTGACCCTAGGTTCCATTTACCATAATAATGGAGACATCTGTACATATGCCTATGAAACCTTTTTGGCATGCATTATGATATTGTGATGCATACATAACATGGGAAACTCAACAAAGTAACACCTTAAAGACCCAAACCGATGGTCTGTCATCCAAAATACCTCACACACTCACCTTGTCAACATGTAAACCTGATGATCAACCATATGGAAGGAATCCTTTTCCTGACACACCTTCACATTCATGCCCTTTTTTTCACAATTTTGTATTCTTATCCTTTTTTTTCTATTTATTCCAAGGTACCAATGGCTAACATCTCCAACTTTGACCAAGAGGTGATGAACACCTTTTTCACCAATCTTTGTAAGAAACAAGAGGAAACTTTTCAAATTGTACTCACCATTGCCCTTAAGACCCAAGCTGACACTTTCACCCATGCTCTCCATGCTTAGACTGCTACCTTTATCGATGCCTTTAACTCCCAATGCTAGTCGATCATCAATGAGGTCAAGGAAATGACCAATGCCACTATCACTCCCCCTCCTGCTTATGTTAAGCCTGCATCTGCCTAAGCCAGGACTAGCCATGCCCCTACTTTTTCTCCTCCCATTATCGATCTCACAGATAATGGGAAAGCACCTAAAACTCCAACCTCTCCTACCGTAGACTTTAACATAACCATCCCTCCCCTATTGCAAATCCTTTTCAAAGTGGAAATTTTCTAGCTTTCCCAAAGCTAAGAAATTGATGGAGAAAATTGAGGCCATGGAGAGAAAAATTAAGAACATCAAAAAGCATGAGGACATGATAGATGTTAACTCTCTAGCTCTCTTTCCGAATGCGCGGGTTCCTCTAAAATTTAAGATGCCAATTATGGACAAGTTTAATGGCACCATATGCCCTAAAACTCACCTTAAGATGTATGTGGGTACCATAAGAACTTTTGGTGTGAATGATGAGCTCTTTGCTCAGTTATTCCAACAATCCTTAACTGGAGTTGCTGTTAAATGGTTGCTAGATCTAGACCAAAATCACAAGAAAACATGAAATGACATCTATAATGCTTTTGTCAAGCAATACCACTATAACATTGAGGTAGATGTCACTCGTCAAGATTTGGAAACCACCAAGCAAGGTTAAAGAGAGCAAATTGGAAACCACCAAGCAAGATTTGCATACAAGGTGGAGGGAAAAAGCAGCCCAAATGGTGAATCGTCCATCTGAAGTAGAGCAAATTGACATCATTATCATGAATTTCCTCCCCTAAAACCAAACACATATGCAAATGCAGTACCTTCCTAACTTCAAAGCCCTCATCGTCACCACCACCAAGATCGAGGATTTGATTCAATTAGGAAGAGTCAAAGATGAATCCTCTAGTTCAAGGTATCACAAGAACAATAACTACACCACCAATACCACTAACACCACCTAAAGGGAGGGAGAGATAAATTTTGTCTCCTATCACTAGCCAATGAAGTTAGAAACAAGGAGGCTCTGAGCTAAGCATGCCCCTAAGCACTGTCTATAAGAAGGCCTTAGCTGCCCATCTTGTCAAGCCTCTAGAACCAAGAGTGCCTCCGAATCCATTGCCTAAGGGTTATAATGCTAATGAGCACTATGATTATCATCAAGGGTTGAGGCACAAAATTGATGCATACAAGTCTTTGAAGCATAAAATTTAAGACCTCATTGGTAGCAGAGACATCATTGCTCCCAGACCTAAAGTCTAGCACCACCATCAATCCTTTTGTGAACCACCAAGCTCACTTGACCATCTCAAGCTTCAACTGATAATTGGCACTTTGAGAAGAATGCTACCTTACTGTGCCCCTGTCTAAGTCCTTTGAGTCTTTGTCCAAGTCGTTTGAGTCCATGTCTAAGTCACTTGAGTCAGGGTTTGCATCAGAGTCTTTCAAGTTTGTTTCTGTTAAGTCTTTCTTTGAATTTGAGTCTATCAGGTCTTGCCCTTCAGAGTCTATATTTTGTCTTTTAGGATTATCTTTAATGTACTCATGATGGGACTTTTATCAATAATAAAAAGTTTGAACTTTTTTGATTTGCTTTAATTTTTCTAATTCATCTTTAAATGGGACATCTTAAAAAAAAAAGGAAAGAAAACAAAAAAAAATGAAAAAGGCAAAAGGATTAATTAATTATGACACAAAGGAAAAGAATAAAAAAATCCCAAACATTGCATTTGCATGGCAGTAGTGGAAAAGCTCATGGATGGTACTATACAAGATAAGATAAGGATGATCCTAGCATCATGGTTTACAAGATCCTAACCTATGAGAAGCCTATCGAAGAGAAGCCATAGAGAATGAAGACAGAATAGACCAAAAGGTATCATGACCAGTTGGATGCCGTTGAGGAAAAGAGAATTGATGCTGTGTATAAAATTTAGGGTTATAAACAAAGACTAGCCAAACACTTCAACTAGAAGGTGAGAGACAAGGTTTCGCAAGAAGGAAATCCAGTTTTAGGAGAAATCCAAGCACTTATTCATGATCCTAGTGGATATTCAAACTGAACTGGGCCGAACAATAAATGCTCAAGAAGATCTTATTCGACAGAGGCACCATCTTCACAGACGTGGATAGAAGTAAATTCTCCCATCCTAGTGTCACATCCCAAATTTTGAGATATGACAGTCCTATAGCATGGGGAGATATAAGGTCAACCACGCCCGTAGAAGCCATTGACACATATACAAATCGTGCCTAGGGTCATACCAAACCTTATACAATAACTCATTTAAAACATTATATGAAAACCTTTAGTTGTGGAAGATAGTAATTAGACACTTCACATATAATCCATAAGGAAATAATATTCATAATCCACTAAAAAACTTAATAAATAATAACATCTTAAAATAAATATTCCCGAAGCATCTAATGACAACACTTTAAAACATGGTATTATTAATAACCTTGACAAGGAATCCCAAAACGAACTAGAATGCTTGAGCCATCACCTTGCCTCCTCACATTTGCTCACTTGGAACCACACAAGAAAAAAGGGGTGAGATAGGTGATCTCAATAAGTAAATGATAAAGCACATACATTAACACATATTCCATTGAAAATGAAACTTATAGCTTATACACATAGTTCATGATTTACAATTCATGAATCGGGTTGCAATTTATCAAGGGTTTAATTTAGCAAGTTTACAGAAATCACACATATAACACATAGAGAGTGAAGACTATTGCTCTATCACTCGAACACATAAAGGAGAGGTGGCCTTATACCAAATTCTAACTCTTACCATATAGAAGGAGTGAAGCTTATTAGGCCCCATGACTAGAACTACTTCTTCTAACTGAGCTAGATACACAACCCCTATCCATTAGGTTAAGACCATATGCACAGGTTCCAATGATTACCTGCATCAACATGAGGACTTCTGCATAAAGGCTTAACATGTATCACATATAACAATAACAATTAAGGTAACAATAACAGGTATCATAATAATAATAATAGTTTAACTATAGAACAAAAGATACAAGGATAGTGTAGTTTCAGAAAGAATGTAATTTAGGGCAATAATCATAAAGGTATTATCATTAGGTCAAAAAAAATTGGTTTGGACCAATTGTCCTTTGGCAACCCAAGCTTAATAAGGAAATCATAGAGTTTCATTTTAGAATAGAAAGAACTTGGGTTTCGAGAATGTCAAAGGCTTACTTAACATGATATCACCTATTTGTAACATAACATAACATTACTTTCACTTGTAGCATGAATACAATGTTTACTTACCTTATAGTCCTTTTGCTCCTATTTCACATAGCCTTTTTGAACCTCTAAAGCTCCTCAAGCTCTAACATAATATTTAATTTAGTACTTAGTTTTTATTTAATCATGATGCTATCCTATCTCATAAATACCCCATGCACGTATAACATTCACATATACTTAGAGTTACACTTATAAATGCACCTTATTCATTTGCACATATCACGTTGACTTTAAAAGTCTTGCACACTTAGCCCTTATAAGCACAAATGAAAACACATTACAATCATGTCAATACCTTTCTAAGGTCATCATAATATCATTATCTTAATATGAGTAAACTTTAACAATCATCTTAGTATACTTAACACATCCATACATTTCAACTTATCGATAGCCTTTCAAATGTCACGCTTAACTCTTATGATCCATTCATTTGATCAATCTCTTTATCAATTCAAGACTATTAATTCATTATCAAGTCGTCATAACATCTATTTTTATGTTTCCCTATCACATTCACATTCTAATTACAACATAAGGTTAATATACCTTAAGTATACCAAAGTGCCTCTAAGCTAGTTTATAGTCATTCCTTCAACCAACATGCAGTTTAACCATTTATCATTCACTCAAACATATCAATAATCATTAAAATACATCATATAAAAATTATGGACATTGGGATAAGAATCCCAATGTAGGCCGAATGCTCTTATTAAAGGAAAATTTGAATTTTCTTACTTTTCGTCTTTTACAATAATATGTAAAAACATGGTTTGAATTAAGATTTTTCATGTAAAAAAAACACAAATAATTTTAGAACATAGACTTGTAGGAATCGGCACACATATTTTGAACCCTCAAATTTGCACCTCCAGACAACCAGTACTCAGTTACGAATCCATAGAATCAAATCGGGCTTAAATCGAAGCTGAAACAGATGAAAATGGAGTAAAAAATGGCAGGCAATCTCGTGGCGACCGCACAGACCTTGTGCAAAATTGCATAGGACCTTTGTAAAACTACAAAGGCTCTGTACGGAATCGCACAGGTCCTGTGCGGCAACGCTTTGCTTTGCGCATTCCATGCGGTCTTGAAATTGTCGTGTGCAGTTCCTAAATCGTCCTATGCAGTTTCATGTGTTGGGAAGCGAATCCCACATTGAAAATTCATCATTTTCACTCCCAACTCTCTCCCTATAAAAGCTACACCTCCCTACCTCATTTCCACACTCATAATTGCTTAATTAAATTAATTGATTTCAAAGCAATAACCTCTTAACCTCTTAGTTTGCTTGATTAACCTTTGCATCAAGCGAACCATCTCCACAAGTTTGGTCCAAAAGGAATGAACTTTTAGTTTAATTTTTTATTTGGGTGGTCATTTTGAGGTAGCTCTCCTTAAATCAGTCCGAGGAGGTCCCGAGTACCCCATTCAAAGGTTATTGTTTCGCCAAGCTAAGAAGGTGGAATTATGATCTGGTCATCCACTCCATCCACCCTACATCCCCAAGTCTCATCCTCTTAAGGTATTTATTTTCTTCTTTTGTTATTTTGTTTTGTTTTGTTTTGTTTTCTTAGTATTGCTTAGTTTATTCTTTTTCATTTATTATTTCTTTGCTTGGCATGATTTATCATTTTCTTTCATTATTTTGAGGCGTGTTGATTAGAATTTGATTTAGTCAACTAGGTTAATGATTTAAATTATTGCATCGACTTGTTAATTAAAACCTAACAACTTGGTAATCAATCAACCCACCTTTCAATCAATGAACTGAAACATGATAAAATGGCTAGGCTAAACTAACCCCTTCGCAAGAAGGGCGAACTATGTGGATTTTGATTCCCATTCAAAGGGATACATAGGCTTACTTATTTAAAGCATCAAATCCAATATAAATAAAATATAACCTTTCTCTTGTATGTTATTTTATGAATTAGCTCTTTTCTTTGCAATATCTGCTTTTAGTTTGTTTTCTTTATTATAATATTGAGTTTCTCTTTCTTTTGCATTATTCTTCATTAGTAATTGCTTTAGAATAATTTTGGAGAATGTGTGCCTTCCCTAGAACCCATAAGGGCTAGAGGAAGTGTCCGCTATTTTGGTTTTGAATTGTAAAGTTAATTCCTTTACTTTAATGCTTTATCACTTTGGATGAATATTTATTTATTTGTTTATTCATGCATTATATAATTGTTCATGCATTTTGTATATTATTCATGAAATTCATTTTAAGTCATCTTGTATTAAATTTGCCAAACTAATCATTTTTCTAAATAAGCCAAAAATCTAGTCCCTGAATCCTCTTTGGTTTTGAGGCTAGTGATCATTTTTCCTTTGGGATATTAATTGGAGTCAAATTAGGTTTTCTCCTTAATCTTTTCCCAAAAAAAAATAAAATTAAGGTGGTGACTCTTTTCAAAAATCAACTAATCTGAACTCGAGGGTTCTATCATGAGTTCAAACCCAAATGAGCATTTCGATTTCTTTTAGCTAATCGGACCGGTGCTCAGGAGAGGCCTCACACATATACATATACATGCATGAAAATTTCCAACTTTAAGTTTTAGGATGAAAAATCATGAATTTTCTTGTTTTTTGGTATTTTCTAGTCATTACAGAACTATATAAACAGGTGTTTTAAACCATTTTTTTTCTCTCAATCACAATAATTATCAATTTAGAACATTCACATAAATGAATTGATAGCCATAGATCAATATCATGCATGAAAATTCCAAATTTAGGGTTTAGGAAGAAAGTCATGAGTTTTCAAGCTTTCCGAGCTTTCCGTTCATTACAGCGGTATGCAAACACATGATTTAAATCATTATTTTTTATCCAAACAAAAAAAAATATCAAATTAGAATCCATCCATATACAAATTGGCAGCCACATGTATAAATAATCATAGAATTTTCCAACTTCTAAGTTCTAGCACAAAAACCTTGAATTCCTTTATTTTCTGAAACTTTTCGATCATTACAATAATATGCAAAAATATGATTTAATTCAATATTTTTCATCTAAACACATCAAAAATCAGTTTAGAATGCAATGATTTAGAAGTTGCCACCCTTGATATGGTCTATGCATAAAAATTTTAATTTTGAGTTATGAAATTCACCTTTTGAGAAATCACGTAGAAAGAATTGTGTTTTCAGTAGAGAATTAGATTTCTCTTTCAAAAACTCACCCAAACTGAATTAAATCTATAAAAATTAGTAACCAGCCAGTTCAAAATAATTTTCTCATAATTTAATTCATAGAAATTAGTTAAGGAATTGAAAGAGAAGAAAAACTTATGATTATGGTCAAGAAATCGCAAATTGAAAGATTTTTTCTTAATTTCGGTAGAGAGAATTGTTTTGGGAGAATTTTTTTGTCAAAATATAGAAATAACAGAGGGTGGGTCTTGGAACATTAGGGCTGGCTAAAATTTGGTGTTTTAAATGTAGAGTTTTGGACAATTTCCACTAATACCCTTAATGAGCTAGGTTAGAAGGGTTTTTGGGTAGTGAGCTTTTAGATATTTGGGCTTTTTATTTAATTTAGGAGTTAATTATAGGTAATTAAAAATAGAAATATTTTTCTTATTATTTTTATTAAAATCCCCCCCAAAATATTTATTTAAAAATTATCTTAAAAATATTTGATAAATTATTTTATGTTTAAAAATTGCCTTTTTACAAGAAAATTCATTTTATGAAAATAATTTATTTTATGCTAATGTATTTCATATAAATCATTTAATTCATAATAATAACTCATATTATGCATATTAAAATTAATTTAAAATGCCACATACTAATCAAACACATAGAATATAATTTTCCATAAAGGCACACTTAGTCCTAATAGTTCTAAGTCAAGCAATTGTCACAAAAATTTCGAGGGTAAGTGTGGGTTGTTACATTCTCCCCCCTTAAAGGAAATTTGTCCTCGAATTTGAATACTTACCTAATTGCCCTTAAAAAGCTGAGGATGCTTTTGCCGTATTTCCTCCTCGGCTTCCTAAGTACACTCATTCACTCCATAATTTCGCCATTGGACCTTAATCATGGGTATCTCCTTGTTTCTTAACCTCTTCACTTGTTGATCCACTATGGCTACTGGTGATTCCTCATAGGATAACTGCTCATCTAAAAAAATGTCTAGAGGTGACAGGACATGAGATGGATCTGATACATACTTCCTTAACATAGAGATGTGAAACACAAAATGCATATGCGCCATAGTTGGGGGCAGGGCAAGTCTATATGATACTTCCCCAACATTATCCAAGATTTTGAAAGGACTAACAAAACGAGGTGATAATTTCCCCTTCTTACCAAATTTCATTACACCTTTCATTGGAGAGACTTTCAAGAAAATGTGATCTCCCATGGCAAAGTGTACGTCCTTCCTTTTAGGGTCCGTGTAGCTCTTTTATTAACTAAAGGCCGTTTTTAGTTGATCTTAAATCAAGGGTACCTTCTCGGTAGTCTCCTTAAGCAACTTTGGCATCTCCACATGCTTGTCTCCAAGTTTGATCTAACATACTAGAGAATGACATTTTCTCCCATATAAAGTTTCATATGGTGCCATTCCAATGGACAAATGGTAGCTGTTATTGTAGGCGAATTCAATCAAAGTTAAGTACTTATCCTAGCTACCACCAAACTCTAATATATACATCCTTCGCATATCATCAAGCATCTAAATTGTCCTTTTAGACTGTCCATATGTTTGAGGGTGAAATGCAGTACTAAAGTCCAATTGTGTTCATAATGCTTCTTGTAGCTTCTGTCAGAACCTTGAGGTAAATTGAATCCCTCGATTCGAGATGATGGAAATCGGCACTCCGTGTAGTTTCATGATCTCCTCTATATATAATTGTGCATACTAAGCTACAGAATGTATGGTCTTAACTCCTAAAAAATAAGCAAACTTTGTCAGTCGGTCCACTATGACCCATACAGAGTCATACCTTTTAGAGGTTCTATATAAGCTAACAATGAAGTCCATAATTATACGCTCCCACTTCCATTCAGGTAGTTGAATTTCTTGTAACAATTCTGAGGGTCGTTGATGCTCGTACTTGACCTGCTGGCAAGTCAAGCAAGATGTTACAAACTTAGCCACATCCTTCTTCAATCTAGGCCACTAATAAATAGCTTTCATGATGTGGTACATCTTGGTAGTTTCGAGATGAGCACAGTAAGGTGTCTGATAAGCCTCCTTCAGTATCATTTCCCTTAATCCATTCACATCAGGCACACATACTCTATTTTCGCACTTTAAAATTCCATTGACCACTTCAAACTCAGAGTTCTTTGCTTCTTTCGTCTCATCCTTCAACTTTATCATATGTGGGTCCCTATCTTTTGAATCCTTTGTTTCTTACACTAGCTTAGATTTCACTTGAAAATGAGCCACTAAAATTCTCAATCCTCCAATCTCCAACTTTAAACCTTGACTAAACAATTGCTTTAATTCTTTCATAATCAGCCTCTTCTGTATAGTCACATGGGCTAGACTTCCCATCGATTTCTGACTCAAGGCATCTGCCACTACATTTGCCTTTCTAGGGTGATAGAGAATCTAATAGTCATAATCCTTTAACAGTTCAATCCATCTCCTCTGACTCAAGTTGAGGTCTCTCTGGCTCAAGATGTATTGAAGACTCTTATGATTCGTGTAAATCTCACACTTTGTTCCATACATGTAATGTCTCCAGATCTTTAGAGCAAACACTATAGTAGCTAATTCCAAATCATAGGTAGGGTAATTCACTTTATGCCTCTTCAGTTGTCGTGATGCATAGGCGATGACTTTACCATTTTGCATTAAGATGCATCTAAGCCTTATGATAAGTGCTTAACTTACTACATTTTATCCCTTGTTCTTAATGTATTTTATCCTTAAATTGAGTTTGATTTATTTGTTTAGTACTTTTCTAGAATTCTTTTACTTAACCCAGTGCCAAATGATGCCATGAACCAAATGTGACCCAGAATGGTGAAGAGTCCAAGCCAAAATGCTGACTTTTGAAAGAATATGGGCAGCCATGGGTGATCACACGGTTGGGATTTCAGCCATGTGATAAGAGCAAATTGGAAATTCATCTAGTAGCCTCCCACGGGTGGAGGCATAGCTGAGGTTTCACCCATGGGAACATTGGAACCCCAGCCATGGGTCCAGTCATGTGAGGTTAAATTTCAGTAGTATAAATCATATCTGACAACATTGCAAAAAAGGGAGAGGCTGCCACAGAGTAGAAAAATGAAGATCTAAGGGTTGGCTAAGCCCTAGAGTAACGGGAGAGAGGCTTAAAGACTAGAGATATTGAGGATTTAATCAAAATAAAGACCAAGATCCAAATGGATGTGGACGATTAAAGAGAAGATTTTAAAGAACATCTCCTAGATTTGTTTGAGATTTCTTCCTCCTTTATTTTTCTGCATCTTTGTTCTTCAATTTTAATATGAACTAATTATATTTATAATGAATCCTAGTTTTAATTTAATAGATTGAAGGATTTAAACTTTAATCAATTCATCTTTGGTTGTTTTATTTTCATGATATATCTTATTATTCTAATTTGCAATTGCTAGCTTGTTGATTGGATATTATTCCCATGTTAGACGAGTAGAGATACCCTGATATAGATAGATCACTCATGGGAATAGAGAGTTGATTGGGGTGCTAGAGATAGACCTAAAAAACTTCTTTGGATGTTAATCTTTTGAACTTAATGCTGCTCCTATTTGATTATAGGTTGAGAAGAGATTCCCCTATAATACTTAGGAAGTTAGGGATTTAATCACTTGAGAAAGGTTTTTATCTAATTTAGTGAGAGTCAAATTCAATCCATTGTTTGATGTGCATGAGAAACTAGGGGATTTATATTTAGATTAGCTTTATCTAGATTATTTCCATGAATATCATTTATTTGCTTTCTTAAATTAGCTTAGTTAATTTAGCTTAGTTTAATCAATCTTCACTTTAATCAACAAGATAATAGTTGAAGTTTGCTCTAGTACTTATAAACTATCCTCATGGAGACAATACTCATACTCACTACTTTATTACTTAATAGCGACCTGTGTACTTGCAGATTGTTAGTGTGTGTTTCGGCACATCACCCTACTCTCGAAGCATCGCAATAGATGGTAAATCTTTCTTCTCCTAAGGGTAATGCCAAAACTAGGGCTGATATCAAGCATTTCTTTAGCTTATGAAAACTCTCCTCATAGGATGCTTCCTAATGAAACATAACTTTCTTTCTAGTCAACTTGGTCAATGGGGCTGCTATCTTGGAAAAGTCCTGTATGAACCTACGATAATATCCAGCCATGCCCAAGAAACTCCGTACTCCTATAACTATTATGGTCTGTGGCCAACTTGTACCACTTCAACTTTCTTAGGATCAACTTGAATCCCTTCCTTACTTACTATTTGTCCAAGAAAGTTGACAAACTTTATCTAAAACTCACACTTAGATAGCTTAGCGTAAAGCTAATGATAACGTAGTGTTTGCAGCATAACCCTCAAATGTTCTTCATACTCTTCTTTACTTTTAGAGTAAATAAGGATGTCGTCAATGAACACGATCATGAACTTGTCAAGGAATGGCCTGAATACTCAATTCATCAAGTCTATGAAAGTAGTACGAGCATTTGTTAGATCAAATGACAAAACTGTGAACTCGTAATGTCTGTATCTAGTACAAAAGGCAGTCTTGCAGATGTCTTCTCCTTAGATCTTTAGCTGATGATAACTGAACCTCAAATCAATCTTGGAGAAATGACCAGCTCCTTCCAATTGATCAAAAAGATCATCGATCCTTAGCAAAGGATATCTATTCTTCACAGTGACTTTGTTGAGTTTAAGATAGTCGATGCACATCTAAAATGAGCCATCCTTCTTTTTTATGAAGAACACTGGAGCACCCTATGGTGAGCTACTCAGTTAGATAAACCCCTTATCGAGTAGATCATGCAATTGCATCTCTAATTCTCTCAACTCCATTGGTGCCATACGATATGGTAGGATTGATATAGGTTATATACTAGGTAATAGTTCAATGTTCAACTCAATCTCATGGTCAGATGGTAATTAGGGTAAATCTTCTAGGAATACGTCTATGAATTCATCTACTACTGGAATGCTCTTGTCTAGAATGGCAGTCTCCTTTTCAGTATTGATTACATGGGCTAGGTATGCTTGGCAACCTTTCCTTAACATCCTTCTTGTTCCTAAGGCTGATATCAAATTCAAGGGATTCTCAATCCTATCTCTTTGATACATGAACTCCTTTCCATCCTTGGTTCAAAACTTGACAAGTTTCTCTCTACAGTCAATATGAGCTCTATGTTCGTATAACCAGTCCATCCCTAATATCACATCAAATTCTAGCAATTTTATAGGAAGTTTTTGTTCATTAATGTCAACCTCACAATCCTTAAACCCATACTTTACTTCCATCAACTCCCCTAAAGGAGTTGATACTACTAAAGGTTCACTCATTAATTCCTTATTTCTACCTAGACTCATAAAAAAATAGGGCGACACAAAAGAATGGGTAACACCAGAATCAATCAAACATTTTGCACTAGAATTTTGGATGGGATGATATCTGTGATGGCTGTGTGTGAATTACGAGCCTCTTGCTGGTTTAAGGTGAAGACTCAACCTTTGCCCTTATTCTCTGTTGCCGAAGCATTCCTAGCCACTAGCCTCTTATCCTTGGCTCCTTGCCCTCGGGATTGGAATGGTCTAGATTGTGGATGTACTATGGTCCTATTCCCTTAATTCCTCATTTAAGGGTAGTCCTTAATGAAGTGTCCCATTTGTCCACACTTTAGGCACGCACCAGAATCCTTTCGACAAATTCCAGAATGTTTCTTTCCACATTTACCACAAGTGGGGACTTCTTGCTTGGCTTGACCATTCTGTTGTCCGGATGATGAAAATTCCTTCATTGGGCCTCCTCCTCCTCTATGCTATCCTCCATGACCTTTGTTCCTATGCTTTCCCTTTTGGTCTCATTTAGCTCATTTAGCTCTCTTCGCCTTGTACTTCTTCTCCACTATCTTAGCCTTATCTATTAGCTTGGCCAAGTTTGGAAATTTTGTTGCTGCTAATGAATTGAACAGAGGTGTGATTAGTCCTCTTAGGAAGTGATTAATATGGCTAACTTCATAGGAATAATGTTGACAGCAAATCGGTTAAGTCGATTGAACTACTTGGCATAATCTAATACTGTCATTCTAGGTTTTTGCTTTAGCTGCTTGAACTGCAGCGCCCTATCTTGCCTTTTGCCTTTAAGCAAGAACTGATCCATTACCTTTTGCTTGAACTCTGCCCATCTGGGTGGGTCTGCCCTGAAAAGTCACTTTTTGATGTTTCTCTCATACCAGTACCAAGCTTCCTTCTTAAGTTGGAGTCCAACCAACTTGATCACTTAGGCATTCGAGCAAGACAATTGGCAAACTAGCTTGTCTATCTCATCCAAGAATTCATATCGGTCATTACCCTCCTCACCATAGAAGGTAGGCTGTTGCAGCTTCTTAAACTCCACTATGGTCATCCCTTTGTTAGGTAATCACTTTCTCTCTCTCCGAGCATGTGCCACTAATGTAGATGGCTAAACTCCATTCCTTTCTTGAGTTGACGGTGCTTCTTACTGTTGAGCTCGCAGCTCGTCTAGTTCCTTGTGCAAGTCTCTCATTTCCTCCCACATAGCATGCACCTCTTGCAAAGATGTTTGCTCGCTAGAGCTCATAATCGGTGCCCTCAAGTTGCATCTTTCTCTTGACTGTACAAGTGTAGAGGCAGCATTCGATGTAATGTCTGATATGACATCATTACTTGCCCTAATAGGTTGGGCAGTTGCACGAACCTTCTTTTTAGGTGGCATTCTCCTTATCACAATAAGGGAATTTAGTACTAATCCCTTTTCCTAACTTATTTAACCCCACTATTTTACTAGCATAAACATCATACATTTATCATACCATATCACTAAGCACATATCATATATATATCACATATCACATAGTTTTGCATGTATCACATATCACAATCACATAGCATATATCTCATAGTATGAAAATAACCTCCTGTCATGGTAAGTCAATCATATCATAGCAGAAAATGAAATCACTTCCTATTAAGTAACTATGCAGTCAAAGAAAATATGATTCATATCATATAAAGTACTATGCCATTACATCGATCATCACCAACTACTCATCCTAGCTTTTTGTGTGTCCATCACTAGAGCAATCGAGAGTGACATGGCCACTACTGCCATATTGGTAACAAAGAAGATCTCTATCCTGACAGTGGCTAGTCGAAGACAAAGACCTCACTGGTGAGTAGTCTCCCACATGCTCAACAATCCCTATCTTAAGCTGCTCCACATTCTCTCTCAAGGTCTAAACCAAAAACCTAAGATGTCAGTTTTCCAATTTATGGATCTTACTATAGACCTAATTAGGATCTAGGCACTCCTCAAGGTCCTCCTCTTCATCAGGGGTCTCCTCTCTTGTGGGGTGAATCACAGATACAACTTTCTCAAACATTTCTGGCCAAGTCCTCTTGCAAGTCACATGACGTACTCTAGGTCATGGCCCTCAAGTAGGGGTAATCTTCTTGATCATCTGTCAAAACAATCGTAAGGCAAGCAAACAATAACAAGGATTACTAAACCTACTAGGATTTTGTGGAACTATACTAGTGATAAACTGCAAATGACATGATAGGAATTCCTATGCTCTAGGATTACACTTCTTTAACCTAATATATAAATAAGCCTAAACTAGACTTTAAAAATAAAACCTAGCTCTGATACCAACTTTGTCACATCTCAACTTTTGAGATATGACGGTCCTAGAACATGGGGAGACATAAGGTCACCCATGCCGACAGAACCCATTGACATATATACAAATCATACCTAGGATCATACCAAACCTTATACAGTAACTCATTTAAAAAATTATATAAAAACCTTTAGCTGTGGAAGATAGTAATTAGATACTTCACATATAATCCATAAGGAAATAATATTCATAATCCACTAGGAAACTTAATAAATAATAACATCTCAAAATAAACATAAAAAATAAATATTCCTAGAGTATCTAATAATAACACTTCATAACATTATATTATTAATAACTTTGACAAGGAATCCCCAAGCGAAGTATAATGCTTGAGCTGTCACCTTACCTCCTCACATTTGCTCACCTGGAACCACACAAGGAAAAAGGGGTGCCATAGATAATCTCAATGAGTAAATGATAAAGCAC
Organism: Reutealis trisperma; assembly: GCA_947687605.1. Lineage (NCBI taxonomy): Eukaryota > Viridiplantae > Streptophyta > Magnoliopsida > Malpighiales > Euphorbiaceae > Reutealis > Reutealis trisperma. The sequence continues at coordinate 881,482 of CANTUT010000472.1, forward strand.
ATACATTAACACATATTCCATTGAAAAGGAAACTCATACCTTATACACATAGTTCATGATTTACAATTCATGAATTAGGTTGCAATTTATCAAGGGTTCAATTTAGCAAGTTTGCAGAAATCACACATATAACACATAGAGAGTGAAGGCTATTGTTCTATCACTCGAACACATAGAGGAGAGGTGGCCTTATACCAAATTCCAACTCCTATCACATAGAAGGTGTGAAGCTGATTAGGCTCCATAGCTAGAACCGCCCCTTCTAACTAAGGTAAATACACAACCCCTATCCATTAGGTTAAGATTGTGTGCACATATTTCAATGATTACCCTCATTGGCACAAGAACTTATGCAAAAAGGGTTAAAGGTACCATAGCTAGAGCTAACGATATTCACATATAATAATAACAATTAAGGCAACAATAATAGGTATCACAATAACAATAATAGTTTAACTGTTGAACAAAAGATACAATGATAGTGTAGTTCCAGAAAGAATGTAAGTTAGAGCAATAGTCATAAAGGTATTATCATTAGGTAAAAAAAATTGGTTTTGGACTATTTGTCCTTTGGCAACCCAAGCTTAACAAGGAAATCATAGAGTTTCATTATATAATAGAAAGAACTTGGGTTTCAAGAATGTCAAAGGCTCACATAACATGATATTACTATTTGTAACATAACATAATGTTACTTACACTTGTAGCATGAATTCAATGTTTACTCACCTTGTGGTTCCTTTGCTCCTATTTCACGTAGCCCTTTTAAACCTCTAAAGCTCCTCAACCTCTAACATAATATTTAATTTAGTACTTAATATTTATTTAAATATGATACTATCCTATCCCATAACTACCCCATGCACATATAACATTAATATGTACCGAGAGTTGCACATATAAATACAGCTCATCCATTTGCACATATCATGTTGACTTTAAAAGTCTTGCACACTTAGCCTTATAGGCCCAAATGAAAACACATTACAATCATGTCAATACCTTTCTAAGGTCAACATAATATCATTATCTTAATATCAGTTCACTTTAACAATCATCTTAGTATACTTAACACATCCATACACGTCAACTTATCGATAGCCTTTTAAATGTCATGCTTAACTCTTATGATCCATTCATTCGATCAATCTCTTCATCAATTCAAGACTATTAATTCATTATCAAGTCATCATAACATCTATTTCCATGTTTCCCAATTACATTCACATTCTAAATACAGCAAAAGGTTAATATACCTTAAGTATACCAAAATGCCTCTAGGCTAGTCTATAGTCATTCCTTTAACCAACATGCAATTTAACCATTTATCATTCACTCATACATATCAATAATCATTAAAATACATCATACAAAAATTATGGACATTGGGATGAGAATCCCAATATAGGCCGAATGCTCTTATTAAAGGAAAATTTGAATTTTCTTACTTTTCACACTTTCCGTCTATTACAGTAATATGTAAAAACATGGTTTGAATCAAGATTTTTCAAGTAAACAAAACAAAAATCATTTTAGAACATAGACTTGTAGGAATCAGCCCACATATACATACACATGCATAAAAATTTCCAACTTTAGGTTTTAGGATGAAAAATCATGAGCTTTCTTGTTTTTGGTATTTTCTTGTCATTACAGAAATATGTAAACAGGTGTTTTAAACCATTATTTTTCCTTCAATCACAAAAATTATATGTTTAGAACATCCATATGTATGAATCGACAATCATAGGTCAATATCATGCATGAAAATTCCAAATTTAGGGTTTAAGAAGAAAGTCATGAGTTTTCAAGCTTTCCGCGCTTTCCGTTCATTACAGCGATATGCAAACACATTATTTAAATCATTATTTCTCATCTAAACAAACAAATATCATATTAGAATCCATCCATATTGGTAGCCACATGTATAAATAATCATAGGATTTTTCAACTTCTAAGTTCTAGCACAAAAATATTAAATTTTGTTATTTTCTGAAACTTTTTGGTCATTACAGTAATATACATAAATATGATTAATTCAATATTTTTCATCTAAACACATCAAAAATCAGTTTAGAATGCAATGAAAGGTGTTTTTTTAATTTCGGTAGAGAGAATTGTTTTGGGAGAATTTTTCTATCAAAATACAAAAATAACAGAGGGTGGTTGTTGGAACATTAGGGCTGGGTAAAATTTGGTGTTTTAAATGTAGGGTTTTGAGCAATTTCCACTGATACCCTTAATGAGCTAGGTTATGAGGGTTTTTAGGTAGTGGGCTTTTAGGTATTTGGGGGCTTTTTATTTAATTTAGGAGCTTATTATAGGTAATTAAAATAGAAATATTTTTCTTATTATTATTTTAAAATCCCCCCCCTAAAAATATTTATTTAAAAATTATTTTAAAAATATTCAATAAATTATTTTATTCTTAAAATTACCTTTTTGCATGAAAATTTATTTTATAAAAAATAATTTATTTTATGCTAATGCATTTCATGTAAATCATTTAGTTTACAATAATAACTCATATTATGTATATTAAAATTAATTTAACATGCCACACACTCATCAAGCACATAGAATATAATTTCCTATAAAGGTACTAACTTAGTCCTAATAGTTCTAAGTCAAGCAATTGTCACAAAAATTTTGAGGGTAGATGTGGGTTATTACGCCTAGCAACCCAAATAAGATGAAATGATACATCATCCAAAGATGATATTTGCATTTTATTTCTATTTTTCATGCATATTTAATCAAAACTATGTGGACCTAATTCTCCCTAAGAGAAATGATTGACATGAAAATGATTATAAGGAATATATAGGCAACTTATCTCGGGTGCAGTCCAAATCATAATACAAAATATTTTGTTTGCATTGCATTCTTATTTTCTCTATGCCTAATACATCACTCACTTAATCCTTTTGCCAAAGAAAAAAAAAAAAGAATGCTCACTAAGCTAAAAACCTAAAAGGGTGGCTTAGGCAGAAATTAGAGCAAAATTAAAAGATGTCTCATTTAATGATGCAAACCCATCATTTTGACATAAAGGATAACCCTTTCAATATTCTCTATAGCTTATCCTATGTCATGCAGTCCTGTCAACCTACAAGTATCGGTCTAGTCAGTCTTCCTTTACCTCCTAAAGTGCATACTCCTCATGCCCTCATCAAAATCAGAATCCATCAGAATCTCCTTAAATCGGCACACCCCTCCTCCAAGTCTTTGTAGCTCCCTCTACCGCAATGGTAAAAGTATCAGTAGAATTAGAACTACTCAGTATAATAGTATCGAAAACCGTTTCTTGAGTATCAATAGTCCTGAAACTGCTCTAAAAAAATCATCTTTGGTAGTTCAAAAACTATAGTGTCCCTTTCTGCCCTAACTGTAGTAGTCTTTCTCTAAACCTCTAATGTAGTGTCATCCTGTCCTCACTATATTCATAGTCTCCTTTGTCTCTGCCACCACTATAACCTATGGTGTCACACATCTAGTAGATCCCTAAGTCTCCTTCAAAGATTGAGTCATCTCTTTGTTTGTGTTGTAGTCTTCTTGCTACTAATGGCTCCTACAGTCTCTCCTTCCTTAATTGCATCACCCTCTATTCCTCTTAGCAGGGCAACCGGGTACTCTTTCTCAACTAGCCAAACCACCTTTATCCACCACCTATTAGACCTCTCTATGATCCCAAGTGAAATCCCAAAATAAACAGTATGATAACTCCTCAGCCAACCACCACCTGATAGTTCTGGCAATGGGAGCCATCATCTGCACAGACTCTAAGAAAGAAAAATTAGGGGCACATCCTGCGTCTATCTCATCTGCCTCAAGACCCTCATCCCGTAGTGGAAAGTCATTCAAACCAAGCCTAATAAGCTAACCACTCAACACCTATAGCCCTCAGTCATGAGAGATCTATCCTTTACCATTGGCAGTATTAAAAATATGTCCTCCAAGGGCAAGCTATAAGCAACCATCTTATCCAACCTCTGATCGAGTCTCAGGAAGGCATGTGCAAACTAAAAAGTAAGGGTCACAACCTAAAAATGATCCATTAGCCACACTTCCAAGATAATCCAAAGCCTAAAATAGATATCCATAAAGCACCCCTCCAACCTAAAGGGTAAGAATAGAAAAATTTTTCTCACCTGGTGAATAATTGACAAGGATTAAAGCAATCAAGAATCATCAGTGTCTCCGCCAATATTGTCTCCACCAATATGGCTCTAACCATAAAATGCCTCTATTCCATCTACCACTCTGGCATCACCCCAATCAACAGACCTGTCTTTGACTCTCAAGTAGAAAACGAAAGCCTTCATCTTGAGCCTCTATCTCCCTCATATCTCTTTGGTCACCAAGATCATAGAAGTTCTCAATCATAGTGGTTGAATTCACCTAACCATCAATAACCATCATCTGGCTTGTAACATCTTAAGGCAAGTCCAAAACTCCTGAAAAATATAAAAAATGCCAAACTCCTCAAGAATGGACATAGGTCCTTTCAAACAATACCAAAACACGAACCCTGGGCCGCTGGATCCTAAAAAAAAATAATAATAAGCCCTCAGGAAAATCTCAATCTCCTCATAATGCCACCATGGCAACTATTCCAAACCAACCCAAGTTGAGCTCTTTAACCTTGTTGAGTTTTTTTCCAAGTCCACAAATGCATGTCTCCACAGGTGTAACAACCCACATCTACCCTAGGAGTTTTAGTGACATTATTTGAATTTAGGCTTATTGTGATAAATTGTGTGATTGTATGAAAATTCATGTGTGACGTGATTTATGAGTTTGGGGCATGTTAAATTAATTTTAGTATGCCCAATATGAATTATTATTGTGAAATAAATGACTTGAATATAATGCATTAGCATGAAATAATTTATTTTTCGTAAAATAAATTTTTATGTAAAAAAGCAATTTTTAAGCATAAAATAATTTTATGAGTATTTTAAAAATATTTTTAAATAAATATTTTTGGGAAAATTTTAAGGAAAATAATAAGAAAAACATTTTATTTTTAATTACCTACAATCAGCCCTAAATTAATTAAAAAACCCAAATACCCAAAAGCCCACTACACAAAAACACTCATAACCTAGCTCCTTAAAGGCAAACTTGGAAATTGCACCCCAAACCCTAATATATAAGCAAAATTTTGGCCCCCATCAGTTTAGATAGCAGCCACACTCTGTTATTCCAGTATTTTCACAGAAAAATTCTTCCAAAATAATTCTCTCTACCGAAATTAAGAAAACTCATTTCAGTTTCGCGATTTCTTGACTGTAATCGTAAGTTTTTCTTCTCTTTTGATTTCTAAACTGATTTCTATAAAATAAATTATGGAAAAATTATTTTGAACTATTTGACTACTGATTTCTATGGATTCAATTCTGTTTGAGTGAATTTTTGGGAAAGAAAAATTATTTTCTACCATAAACACGATTCTTTCCACAAGATTTCTCTAAAAGTGAATTCTATAATTTAAAATCACAATTTTTATGCAAAAACATCATAAGGGAGGGGGGCGCAGGGGGATTTGTACTTGGTTGTATTCTAAACTGGTTTTTGATTTGTTTTGATGAAAAATATTGGATTAAATAATATTTCTGCATATTTCTGTGATGACCGAAAAGTTTCAAAAAATAAAGGAATTCAAGGTTTTCGTGTTAGAACTTGGAAGTTAGAAAATTTTATTCTTTCATGAGTATATGACTGCCGATTTGTATGCATGGGTGTTCTAATATGATATTTGTTTTGTTTAGATGAAAAATAATGATTTGAATCATGTTTCTATTTATCGCTGAAATGAACGAAATGCACGGAAAGCGCGAAAACTCATGATTTTTCACCTAAGCTTTTGAACTTGGAATTTTTTTGTATAAACCCCACCTATGGCTACTGATTCATGAAGGAATGTATTCTACACTGATATTTTCAATGATTGAATGAAAAATAATGGTTTAAACAACTTGTTTGCATATTTCTAAAATGACCGAAAATTACCGAAAACAAGAAAACTTGTGGTTTTGTGCACTCTAATGCAAAAGATTGAATTTTTATATATTAATAACACCAATAGTGGATGATTCCTATGAATTTATATTCTAGAATGATTTTTGTTATGAATACATGAAAGATCTTAGTTCAAACCATGTTTTTACAAATTTCTAAAATAGACAGAAAGCACAAAAAGGAGAAGAAATTGGTTTTTACCTTAATGATGCATTCGGCCTACATGAACAATTTTGTCCAAATGTTTATAAATTTTATGTGATGTGTTTTGATGATTGTTGACATGTATTTATATTTAATAAATGATAAAATTGCATGTTAATTGAAGGTATGGTCCTAGATGAGTTTAAATGCATTATGGTATACTTAAGGTATACTTAAGGTATCTTAACCTTGTATTGTGATTAGAATGAAAATGTGATTGAAGAATTTGGAACTAGATGTCATGATGACTTGATGATGAATATATGGTTATGAGTTAATGAAGTGAAAGGGATCATAAGAGTTAAGCATGATGTTTGAAGGATTAATTGTTAAGTTGACATGTATGGAAGTGTAAAGTGAACTAAAATAATTGATAAGTGAATTGATATTGAGGTAATGATATTGTGATGACCTTAAAAAGGTATTAATATAATTGCAATGTGTTTTCATGTTAGCCTATAAGGTCTAAGTATGCAAGACTAGTAGGTCAACGAGCTATGTACAAGTGATGAGTACACCTATGTGTGCACTCTAAGTGTATGTGTATGCTATATGTACATGGGTAGTTATGGGATAGGAGCATCATGAGTAAATAAATACTAAGTATTAAATCAAATATTATGTTAGAGTTTGAGGAGCATAGAAGTGCAAAAGGGACCACGTGTACTAGGAGCAAAGGAACCCCAAGGTGAGTAAACACTATATTCATGTTATAAGTGCAAGTAACATTTTGTTATGTTACAAATGTGTGAAAACATGTTATATGAGTCTTATGATCGTTGAAACCCAAGTTCTTTCTATTCTAAATATTATTATGTGATTTCTTTAACAAGCTTGGGTTGCCAAGGGACACTTGGTCCAAAACCATTTTGTTTATCCAATGAGAACTTCTTGTGATTAACTCCCCAACTTATATTCTTTTCGGAACTACACTATCATTGTATCTTTTGCTTGAAAGTTAAACCACTATTGTTATTGGAATACATATTATTATTGCCTTATATGATATTGTTAATTATGATTACCATTAGCTCTAGCTATGGTACCTTTTACCCTTTATGCAGAAATCCTCATACCGATGCGAGTAATCATCGGCTATGTGCTTCTCGTACCGATGCAAGTAATCATCAACTATGTGCTCCTTATACCAATGCGAGTAATCATCAGCTATGTGATCCTCGTACCGATGTGAGTAATTATCGGCTATGTGTTCGAGTGATTATGGTAATAGCCTTCACTCTATGTGTTATGTGTTCGAGTGATTATGGCAATAGCCTTCACTCTATGTGTTTGAGTGATTATGGCAGTAGCCTTTACTCTATATGTTATAAGTATGATTTCTGCGAACCTTTCTAAACTACAAACTATGAATCATGAACTATAAGTTATGAGCTATGAGCCTTTCTAAGTGATATGTGTTATTATACAATCCCTATTGTTTACTCATTGAGATCATCTATCTCACCCCTTTTTCCTTGTGTGGTTCCAGGTGAGCAAATGTGAGGAGGCAAGGTGATGGCTCAAGTATTCTACTTCACCTGGGGAATTCCTTGTCCAAGTTATCAATAATACTATTTTATGGAGTCTTGTCATTAGATGCTCCGGGAATGTTGATTGATACTTATTGATATATATTATTTTCCTCATGGATTTTATATAAAATGATTTATTTTAGACTTCTGCAATTTATGATATTCATCTAAATGTTTTAAATAAGTTATCGTAAGAGGTTTGGTAAGATCCTAGGCAGTATTTGTATAAGTATAAGTGGGTTCTATGGACGTGGGTGATCTTATGTCTCCCCATGTTCGAGGACCGTCATGTCTCCAAAGTTGGGATGTGACAGCAGGACACAAAAGTCATATAAAAAACAAAGCAAATGCTTAAATCCACCCTCATGCATCCATGCAATCATTTATTATAGGCATCATCACAAATCATACATGGCATAAAAGTCAAATAAAAGGTCTATGAATTCTAAAACATGCATGTATTATTTATGCACCAGCATCTATGCAATCATATGTAATCATGCACCATCATGTATAATCTGACCCAACCCCTCGCATTAAGAAGCCTAAGTTTCTTTGGCATAACCAAAATATCATCAAAATCTCTTGAGCTGACTCGCCATTAGCTGAGGCTCTTTATTTACTGAAATCATTTTAGATTCTATTAAGCTGACTAGCCATAGACTGAGGCTCTCCTCCTACTAAAATCTTTTTAGAATCTTTTGAGCTGACTCGCCAAAGGTTGAGGCTCTTACTTTACCAAAATCTTTTTCATAATCTATTGAGCTAACTAGCCATAGGCCGAGGATCTCTCTTTACCAAAATCTTATTAGAATCTTTTGAGCTGACTCACCATAAGCCAAGGCTCTTCCTCTACCAAATTCTTGTCAAAATCTTGCGAGCTAACTTGCCATAGGTTGAGGCTCTCTTTTCACTAAATTATTTTGTCCAAAATCATCTTCCACCTATAAATGTCTAAAAATGATCACCTAGACATCAATGTGGTTCCCTTTTCCATCTCTTTTATCAAAATCCATTAACTCCACCCATGTCTAGAAATGATCACCTAGACATCAATGTGGATCCTTTTTTCGTCTCTTTTGTCTAAAACCATTAATTTCATCCATAAATGTCTAAAACCAATCACTTAGACATCAATCTGGTTCCTTTTTCCGTCTCTTTTGTCTAAATCCATTAATTTTACCCATAAATGTCTAGAAACAATCACCTAGATATCTATATGGTTTCACTTTTCACATCTTTTACCCAAATCATCTTTACCTTTAACATTAAGGCTAGACAAATAGTCTTGATTGAGAATTACCCAAATCATTTTTACCTCTAGCATTAAGGCCAAATAGATAACCTTGATTGAGATTTACCTAAATCTTCTTTACCTCCAATATTAAGGCCAGATAGACAGCCTTGATTGAGATTTACCTAAATCTTCTTTACCTCTAACGTCAAGGCTGGACAGATAGCCATTGATAAAATCTCATTTATCCTAGAGGGCCTTCTTCCAAAGGACCTGACAAGGACACACAAGCCCAAAGTATGACATGGCACCTCTTCCCAATGCTCATTATCATCAAAATCAATTCAAAACCAATTCTAATGAGGAGGCAGTTATGAACCCTTAATTTTATACCTCATCATTTAGCCATAGCTTGACACCTACTAAGATTAGTACGCTTTGTAGAGCCAGCATGGCGATCCTACTAAAAGTGGACTTTTAGTCACATTAGTATGAGGATGCTTGATTTTCAAACACTAGCACTTTTCCTACCTTTATCAGACCTTCTATATCATACATCATTTTTCTAAAACTGATCAGATCTTTTCTCAAACTAACTGCTCAAATGTTTTAAAATTAATTTCGAGTCTATCATCACTGATCGATTAAATTTCTAAACTCTGTAACTCCCAAAAATTTATCCAGAACCTCATAACCTAACCAAAAGAAAATAAATTTTCAAATGGCACAGCCACCGAGGCACTAGGCAGTGCTGGCATCCCTCTGGGTGGCGCTGGCACCATGTTGCCCACCTTGCCTGTGGCGCTGCCAATGGTGCAATCCCTAAAATACCCCTCCAACCCATTTTTTTAACCCCTTTTTGGCCCTATCCTTTTGGTCTTTTTACCCTTTGAATTCCTAAACTATCCTTACCCACTTTTCCTATAAATACCCCCCTCCATCTTTCATTCTAACACACCTCCAAAGTTGATATTGATGGTTATCTATCAACTTTTCTTCTTCTCCCCCCATCCATTCTCTAATTAATTAATTAATCTTTTAATTAATTAATTATCTCACTCTAACCAAGTTAATTAATGTTTTTAATTAACTAAAACTCTTTTTTTTTAATTAATCACTCAATTAATTAATTAATTAATCTTTTTGATTAATTAATTAATCACTTTTTTAAAATCAAATTAATCAATTTTCTTAATCCACCTTTCATCCAAATTAATTAATTAATCTTTTTAATTAATTACTCCATCTATCCTTTTCATTATATTAATTAGTTAATTAATCATTTTAATTAATTAATTAATCTTCCAATCCATCCAATCACTTGGTCCCAATAAAATGGAATTTCAGTCTGGTAAAACCCTCTGCCCACCTGTGAACCCTCAAATTTGCACCTCCTGATCCGACTGCAGTTTGAGACCTACTGAGAATAGGGCGCTACGCATACGGCGGTCCCGCTAGCCGGTTAGTGGGCAGGGGTCAATGGGGCAGCGCCCCTTGTGAGGTGTGGGGCAGCGCCCCGTAGAAAAATAAATTTCCTGAATCTTTTCACCTCTAGTCGACCATCTTTCAGTTATGAACCCACAGAATCTAGCAGAGCTCGAATCAGAACTAAAACGGGCCTGAAATGGATAGAAACGAATTGAGCCACGCAAGTGGCATTGGGAGGCACATTTTTCGTGCTGCCCAGGAGGCGGCACGCATCCCATGCCGCCGAAAAAAGGCCGCCGGTGCGGCATCAAAGGCGTGCCGCCCAGACGGCCAGCGCGTCGGCCGTGCCACCCCTACTTCCGGCGCCGCGCCGATGCCGCTGTCCATACCACCAGCTTCTCCTCTATCAGCTCTATAAATAGGAGCCTCCTCCAGCCACATTTGGCATGACTTCCAACGATTTCCAAGAGATTCTAAAGCTTTCTAGAGCATTTCAAAGTGATCAGAGTAATTTCAAAGCATGTTCTCGTTCTTATACTCACACATTTGCTGTTTCTAGATCCAGATTCCAAGCTTCCTTTGAATTCAAGGTGGAGTTGAGATCTGGAGCAAAGCTAGTTCCATTCGTTCAAAAGCCAAGAAAAGCAAAGGTATAATCCCTTTCTTATTTTAAAATTCTAAATTCATATCTAGAATTTTCTTTAGGTCTAAAACTGAAAAGATCTAAATACTTATTAATTTAAGAATCAGAATTAAGTTAATAAGCCAATCAACACATTTCTAAAACCCCTCCTTCGCAATAAGGGAGAACTGCGTGGGGTTTGATTCCTATTCAATAGGATACGCAGGCTGCCATTCTGAAGGGCATCAACTCCAAAAATCTTTTTATCAATATTGTTTTCCTTTTATTTATTCATATTAATCTTTTACTTGTGATTTTATTTTTGGTTTATTTTGGGGAATGTGTGCTTGTCCTAGTACCCATAAGGGTTAGAGGAAAGATCCCCTCTATTTCATTTGTTTTGATGTTGTAATAATTAAGTAGGGTTTATCTGGCCTATTTATTTATTATTGTCATTCCATCACATCATATATATATATATATGTTCATTCATCATTATATTTTTTGTTCATGCATACACAAAAATTCAATTTTAAGAGTTATTTTGCATTTCAAGCCAAACTAAAGAAAATAACATTTTCTTAACTGTGTAATTACCAAAACCTGATCCTCGAGCCCTCCTTGGTCACTCGTGGATTGGTGCACTTTTCCATTGGGATAAAATCAAATTTTGGAGTCAATCAATTTGGGGTTTTCTTTAATTTTCCCAATTAAAATAAGTAAATTAAAGTGGCGACTCACTTTTCAACCTTCAAAATACAAAAATCAATTTTCCGAACTCACAGCGAGTTCCAATCGTGGAGTTTCTCCCGAAGAGCATTTCGATTCCTCGGCGGATCGGACCGGTGCTCGGGCGAGGCCTCACAGTTGGTGACTCCACTGGGGACACTAAAATCTTTTTCAAATAAAAGATAAAGCGGATTACTTTTGGTATAATACCAAGTTTGGCTTTAAATGTAAAATAACTCTTTCATGCATCACTACATCGGACTCCTTGTCCACAAAACCCTAGTTTCCTAGGAAAACAAAGGATAAAAATTAACATCGAGTGGGCAACCTTCCTTAGGTCTACTTGCCGATAGTGAAATCATCCAGCCCATGACGTATCCTCTAATCCTTTTAGGGGTGTAACGAGTATGCACGTACCATTGGACCCATGCGAGGCTCCTTGTCTCACATGTGGTTAGGTATATCGCATCTCTAATGTGATGGGTTCCCTTCAAACCACCCTAACCTTTTCATGTAATGACCCATAGAACCTCCCTTTAGGATTTTATGCACCATAATACTGAACTTGGTATATCATGAAACCTTTTTATTCATGCATACATGCATGCATAGCTTGAACCTTGTGAAGAGTCAAAAACCTATCTAAACACCTTCACACCCAAAACCCATGGTCCACCTAAACCCATGGTCAAAACCCAAAGCCCATGGTCCACCTAAACCCATGGTCAAAACCCCTAAAGCCCATGGTCCACCTAAACCCATGGTCAAAGCCTAAAACCCATGGTTCACCTAAACCCATGGTCAACACCCAAAACTCATGATCCACCTAAACCCATCGTCAAAACCAAAAAGCCCATGGTCCACCTAAACCCATCGTCAAAGCCCAAAACCCATGGTTCACCTAAACCCATGGTCAAAAACCAAAGTCAAAAGCTCAAAACCCATGGTCCACCTAAACCCTTAATCAAAACCAAAAAGCCCATGGTCCACTTAAACCCATGGTCAAAGCCCAAAACCCATGGTTCACCTAAACCCATGGTCAAAAACCAAAGTCAAAAGCTCAAAGCCCATGGTCCACCTAAACCCATGGTCAAAACCCAAAACCCATGGTTCACCTGAACCCATGGTCAATACCCAAAGGCCATAGTCCACCTAAACCCATGGTCAAAGCCCAAAACTCATGGTTTACCCAAAACCCATGGTTCAGTTCTATCCAATCCCATGTCAAACTCATGGTAAAAATATACCCATCTATGGTACCCTCATCCTTTGCTATAATTCTTATCCAAGCTAAACACTAACCTAGACCAAGCTAAACACTGACATAGCTTTATCTTTCATAATTCTTACCAAAGCTAAATACTAACCTAGCTTTCATCTCTCACAACTCTTACCCAAGCTAAACACTGATCTAGCTTTCATCTTTCATAGTCCTTGCCCAAGCTAAACACTGATATAGCATTATCCTCAACCATCTTTACCAAAGCTAAATACTAACTTACCGTCATTCTTATCCTTACCTAAGCTAAATGCTGACTAGGTTTCATCTCTTACATCACTATCCAAACTTATGGTCCATCTAAGCCCATGATCTAGTCAAACCTATTACCCAACTATCACCAAACCCATGGTCCACCCAACATCCAAATCCATGGTACATCCATACCCAATTGTAAAACCCATGGTCACTTTATCCTTAAGCCCATGGTAAACCATTTATAAATCACAATCCCAATCACCCAAAGCTAAATTTTGATCTAGCTACTCAAAGCTAAAATCTGACCTAGCCACCTTAAGCTAAATTCTGACCTAGCCACTCAAAGCTAAAATCTGATCTAGCCACCCAAAGCTAAAACCTGACCTAGCTCCCTTAGCTAAATACATACCTAGCTAACATCATACACCTCTACCCTCATCTTTACCCATACACAGTCAACCTAACCACAAGACACTGTCATCCACTATCTTTTGGTTTGTCACACCTCCCCATAACCTTTTTTTTCCAAAGCTGGATACTAACATAGTTCCTTTTCCCCTGCAAAGGTTGACAAAATGTCTATTGTCGAAAATGAAGTCACTGCTACCAAAACTGATGAAATCTTTGACGAGCTTCTTGCTAAGCTTTCTAACCACCAGGAAACTATGATGAAGAGGCAAGAAGCCCTTTTCCAAGACATGCTCAAAGCCCAAAGGAGGGCTATCATGGAGGATGTCCGTACCATGTTGGAATAGGCCTCCCTGGCTCAAAACCCAACTAACCCAAAACCATTCAAAGCTGACTCAAAACCTGCCTTTTATCCTGTTTATGGATCCACTTCCAGAGTTGAATCCAAAGACAAAGAACCTGCAAACATTGACATCATTCCACCACTACCTATTTCATCACCTGAATTCCTCAGAAACAACTCACTCTATCAACCCATGATAGTTCAACCACCAAATTTCACCCCTACTCTCACTTCTCGACCCGTGGATCCTGAAATCAAAGCCTTCATGGAAAAAGTGAAGCACATGGAAAAAATGATGAAGAATCTGAAGAAGAAAGAAAACCTGGTTAATACAAGCTCCCTGAGCTTATTTCCCAATGCAAGAGTTCCACCAAAGTTCAAGATGCCGAATTTGGACAAATTTGATGGTACTACTTGCCTCAAGATCCATTTAAAAATGTACGTGGGGCCAATGCATCCTTTTGGTATCAATAATGAGCTCCTTGCTCAACTCTTTCATCAAACTCTTACTGATCCTGCCCTAAGATGGTTCATTAATTTGGATGATACCCAAAAACAGACTTGGGAGGACATTTGCAAGGCATTTGTCGAACAGTACCACTACAATACTGAAGTGGACATTACAAGAAGGGACTTAGAAACCACAAAGCAACTTTCAGATGAGTCCTTTTCTATGTTCCTTACAAGGTGGAGGACTAAAGCTGCTCAAATGGTAAACAGGCCAACCGAGCAAGAACAAGTAGATATCATTGTCAAGAATCTACTTCCTGCCTACAGAGCCCATTTGTTAACACAATACCTACCCACCTTCAGAGCTTTGGTTGCAACTGCATCAAAAGTTGAAGATTGCATCCAAAGTCAATCATTTCAAGCTGAATTCCCCACCACCAACCTGAACAGTGATGAGGAATCTAGTCCTAACTCAACCCCACCTTACCTCAGCCCTATAAGGCATGTCATGGAGTATTTCAAATTCAGCTAATCTGACCTATCTGAGATTGAATTCCAAGTCTAAACCTGAGTCCAAATCTGAGTCGGAGTCTGTCGTCTTATTTTTTTTTTCTTTCTTTATTCATATAAACCATAGCGGTTTCTTTTGTCATCTTGCAATAGAGTTTTCTTTGTAGTAATGCACATATATTTTCTTTTCATCTTCCTTGTTTAGTCAGGCATGGATGAGCTATAAAAAAGAGAGAAAAAAAAACAAAAAAAAAAGAGAAAAAGAAAAAGAGGAAAAAAGAGAGAAATGAATAAACAGTCAAATCCACCACTATTAGCACATGAGGTGCCATCAACAATTGCACCTAATCAAAGAAGGTCAAATAGTTGAAGCAATCAAATGGAATTACCTATTGCACATTAGGTAATCAAACAATGCACCTCAATAGGGTCAACATTTGCCAAATCTAGAAGTCAAAGGCCAGAACCCCTTAAAGCAGCAGCCCAAATTATGGTGGAATATTTTTTCAAGTTTGCTAAGCTGAAAACCCAAAAAGGGTAGCTTAGGCAGAAGTTAGAGCTGAGAAAGAGAGAGAAAGAGAGAGAGAAAGCTCATCCAAGTCATTTTCCCCTATGTCTGAAGTTTTCAAATCATTTTGTCTCATCTCATATCTCTAGAGTCATCCTTCCTAACCAGAGGTTTATTCTCTAAGGATATACAATCTTCTATGCCCTTATCCTACAATGGGGGCATATCTTCCTAAGTCATCATCTGTTGTCAATCCATTCCGTCGCCTAGCTTAAAAAGCTAAGGCATAATCCCTCATACATATCTCCAGTCTATCACATCCTTATCTCTCACTTGGAAGCATGATCCCCAATTTGTTTCCTTCCACTAACCCTCTAGCCATTCCTAAGGGCTCTTTGTGTCAACTAGTGCAATCTATAATAAAGTGTCACTCTAAGAGTCTCTTCAATCTCAAACAACTAGAAAAGCTTGATTTGTTCTTTTCCATGATTCATGCTACAAAAAGCAAAATCATACAACCTCCATGATTCTTTTCAGAAGTTTCAGCCTACCTTCAAAACCATTCTCGAACTTTATGAAATCATATTGTTCCATTCCAAGCCCCATCCCAAGCCCCATTGGCAAATCATACCACATACCACCCATTCTTTGGCATAATCTCAAAATGAGTAGAACCAAAATTCCCAAGTCTATCAGGGCTTATCATCCTTAAATTTAGTTTCTTTGGCAAAACCAGAAGTCGAGGCATATCTCCCAAAAAAGGCCTTCATTTGTTAAGCCTATGATCTCCTTTAAGGCAAAATCAGAATTAAGCCTTTCAAATGGATTTCCTTCACCAGACCTTCCCTCCTTAGCCAAAACCTTTCCTACAAGGACTAATCATCAATGGGCAAACTGAGTCGAGCCACCCATATTGACATTCCCACACCTATCGTCTTTCAGAGATATAGCCTTCTTTAAATCTAAAACCAAAGCCAAGAAAATAGCTTTGATCTTATTCCTCCTAATACCAAAGCTAAACAGATAGCTTTGATCCCCATCCTTTTCACACTAAAGCCAAAATAGATAGCTTTGATCTCAGCTTTTTCCAACACCAAAGCCGAACAGATAGCTTTGATCCCAATCCTTCAAACACCAAAGTCGAATAGATAACTTTGATCCCTACTTTTCTAACATCAAAGCCAACACAGATAGCTTTGATCCTATTCCTCCTGACATCAAGGCCAAACAGATAGCTTTGATCCCAACTCTCCCAACCACTAAAGCCGAACAGATAGCTTTGACCTTAATCCTTCCAACCATCAAGGACAAACAGATAGCTTTGATCCCAATCTTCCCAAACAAATAACTTTGATCATAATCTCCCCAATAGTAGGGCCGAACAGATGGCCTTGCTAAACCAATTTGAATTCCCTAGGTGGATCAAATCTCCAAATCTTTCAAAGTCTAGGCAAAACAGATAGCCGTGATTAAAATTCACTAAATCATCTTTACCTCTAATAATTAGGCTGGACATATAGCCTTAATTGAAGATCACCATGACCATTTTCACACCCAATGCCAAGGGCAAACCAATAGCCATTGGCAAAACCTCATTTATCCTATGGGCCCTCTCCCAAAAGGTTCATACCAGGTTTGTCCTTCTTCATGAGATTCAATTTGCATAAAGCATGATTGTCCTCATGTATGATAAGCACAAGCAGATATCACAAGCCCAGAGTCTGACATGGTATAACCCAGAATCTGACATGGTACAGCCTAGAATCTGATATGGCAAAAGAATATATAAGCCAAAAATCTGATGTTACAAGAGCACAAGCCCAAAGTCTGACATGGCATCTCTTCTCAGGGTTCACTGTCATCAGAATTGCCTTTTGCTTAAAGACAATTTTGATGAGGGGGCAGCTGTGAACCCTCAAATTTGCACCTCCTGATCTGACTACAGTTTGACACCTACTGAGAATAGGGCGCTACGCATACGGCGGTCCCGCTAGCCGGTTAGCGGGCAGAGGTCAAGGGGGCAGCGGCCCTTGCGAGGTATAGGGCAGCGCCCCGTAGAAAAATAAATTTCTTGAATCTTTTCACCTCCAGTCGACCATCTTTCAGTTATGAACCCATAGAATCAAGCAAAGCTCGAATCAGAACTAAAACGGGCCCGAAACGGATAGAAATGGATTGAGCCACGCGAGTGGCGCTGGGAGGCACGTTTTTCGTGCCGCCCAAGAGGTGGCACGCATCCCATGCCTCCGGAAAAAGGCCGCCGGCACGGCATCAAAGGTGTGCCACCGGTTTGGCGGCACGTCTGGTGTGCTGCCCAGACGGCCGGCGCGTCGGCCGTGCTGCCCCTACCGCCGGTGCCGCGCCAATGCCGCCATCCATATCGCCAACTTCTCCTCTGTCAGCTCTATAAATAGGAGCCTCCTCCAGCCTCATTTGGCACGACTTCCAACAATTTCCAAGAGATTCTAAAGCTTTCTAGAGCGTTTCAAAGTGATCAGAGTAATTTCAAAGCATGTTCTCGTTCTTATACTTACACATTTGCTGTTTCTAGATCCAGATTCCAAGCTTCCTTTGAATTCAAGGTGGAGTTGAGACCCGGAGCAAAGTTAGTTCCATTCATTCAAAAGCCAAGAAAAGCAAAGGTATAATCCCTTTCTTATTTTAAAATTCTAAATTCAGATCTAGAATTTTCTTTAGTTCTAAAACTGAAAAGATCTAAATACTTATTAATTTAAGAATCAAAATTAAGTTAATAAGCCAATCAACACATTTCTAAAACCCCTCCTTCGCAAGAAGGGAGAACTGCATGGGGTTTGATTCCTATTCAATAGGATACGCAGGCTGCCATTCTGAAGGGCATCAACTCCAAAAATCTTTTTATCAATATTGTTTTCCTTTTATTTATTCGTATTAATCTTTTACTTGTGATTTTATTTTTAGTTTATTTTGGGGAATGTGTGCTTATCCTAGTACCCATAAGGGTTAGAGGAAAGATCCCATCTATTTCATTTGTTTTGATGTTATAATAATTAAGTAGGGTTTATCTGGCCTATTTATTTATTATTGTCATTCCATCACATCATATATATATATATATATATGTTCATTCATCATTATATTTTTTGTTCATGCATACACAAAAATTCAATTTTAAGAGTTATTTTGCATTTCAAGCCAAACTAAAGAAAATAACATTTTCTTAACTGTGTAATTACCAAAACCTGATCCCCGAGCCCTCCTTGGTCACTCGTGGATTGGTGCACTTTTCCATTGGGATGAAATCAAATTTTGGAGTCAATCAATTTGGGGTTTTCTTTAATTTTCCCAATTAAAATAAATAAATTAAAGTGGCGACTCACTTCTCAACCTTCAAAATACAAAAATCAATTTTCCGAACTCACAGCGAGTTTCAATCATGGAGTTTCTCCCGAAGAGCATTTCGATTCCTCGGCGGATTGGACCGGTGCTCAGGCGAGGCCTCACACCACCAAAAGTCAAGGTATCAGTCTTTTCCTCTCAAACCCAAATCAAATCAATCAATCCAATCAACCCTTAAACCTCTCCACTTAATCGTGGAATGAACTACATGGGTTTTGATCCTCATTCAATGGGGTATGTAGGCACGTTTAGAATCTAAATCTAAATCTCAAATTCAAATCCCAATCAATCTCCTTTCCCCTTTTTTTAATTATTGTAATTTGTGAATGTTTTACTTTAATTTTCTCATTGCACTCATACCATACTCATGCATTAATCATGATATTATCATATAGTATTTGTCATCCATGAAATTAATTTTTAAGTCAAATTAAACTTAAGAGCCAAATCATAATTATTTAACCAAAAACCTAGTCCCCAGTTCAACCTGGTTCGATGCTAGTGATTTTATCCATGAGTAAATTAATTGAAAATTAATTAATTGGAGTCAATCGGGTTTTTCCTTAATTTTTCCATTTAAAAATAAATTAGGGTGGTGACTCGCAAAATCATTTTCAAAATCAACCAATCCAAACCTAAGGGTTCATCGTGAGTCTAAACCTGAATGAGCATTCCAGTTCCTTCTAGCAGACTAGGCTAGTGCTTGGGCGAGGCCTCACAGAAATGTAGACTTGGAGTCATGAAAGTGAATAGGGAATTTAATCTAAAGGTACAATTAGTGATGCGTATTTTGCAAGTGTATAGATCGCACAAGAAATACAGTAGTGAGTGAGTTATCATTCCACTGGAGACTTTAGGTAAGTACTAGCTCAAATGTCTGCTAATGTCTAGTTAATCAAATTGGTGTTTGATAAGAATGATTACAGTTATATTCAAACTAAACTAAAATCTAATTTAAGTAAAATAACAAGAAGGAAAAAGGAGATGAAATTAGGGATAAAGGCCCATTCAGGTATTGAATCCCCCTAGCCCCTAATTTTATATCATGAATCACACATCAATCAAATTCATTCCATAAGTTGAATTGGCATTTCACTAAATTAGATAAAAATCTCTCTTGAGTAATTAAATCCCTATTTCCCAAGAGGATTGCAAGGAATCTCTTCTCAAGCAAACTCAATTTGGTCATGCATTAGATTTGGGAAACTATATACCAAAGAAGTTTTATAGGCCTATCTCTAGTGCCCCAATCAACCCTCAATCTCAATTCACATAAAGCTATCTCTAGTCAATTATATGAAAACAATCCCCAATTAACAAACATGCAATTATCAATTGGTAATAAGCAATAATAATCATAAAGATAAAATAACTCAAGAAATGATTTAATTGAATAAAAAGTAATTCAATCCATACAAAAGGTTCTAGGGTTCATTAATACCCAAATTGGAAAGAATTAGTTCATATCACACATTGAAACTAAAGAAAGAATTAAAGAAGTAAGAAATCCCAAACAATTCATGAATAAAGTGTAGAGAAATCCTATTCTTTGATCGTCAATCTTCAAATTCTTCTTCCCCTCCCTATCCTCTCACTAATCCCTAGGCAACTCCTTGCAAAATGCTGTCAGATCTGGTTTTATATTTCTGAAAATTTTAATTCACACCACTGAACCCACAACTGGGGTTCCACCCATGGCAATGAAAAACCAAAAAACGTAACTTCCTATGGGTGAAATCTCAGCCGTGCATCCATTCGTGGGAGGCTACTGGATAATTTGCCTCTTTACTCTTATCACACGGCTGGAATCCCAACCGTGGCTCAAACTGTGGCAGCCCATATTCTTCAAAAAGTCAGCATTTTGGCTTGGATCTTCACCATTCTGGGTCACATTCAGATCATGGCATCATTTGACACTAGATTAACTAAAAGAACTATGAAAGCACTAGAACAAATAGGTTAAACTCAATTGGAGGCATAAAATACATTAAGAACAAGGGCCAAAATATAGTGTTTTCAACACTTATCAATTAGTAACACTATTAGTTACTAATTAATGTGTATTTGCAATGCTATAGATGTAAAAACTCGAGCAAAGGGCAAAGAGATTACTTAAAATCAAGAAGAACCTTAAACAAATTGGAAACATACGATCAATAGGAGCAAAGGAGTTAAGGTGAGTATGTGATAATATAATGTAGTCACGCTCTTCCTTGCAATGATTAATGAATTATCATTCTTTGATTATGTACCGAACAATGTTTGATAGAAGTGTATGATTGCCCATTACTTGCTAAGCCCTTTGAAAACCCCCATTTTCTTATGTGATGTTGACCAAGATGAATATTTTGCTTAGCCTTTGTATTTGGTTAGTGATAAGAATGATTAATGTGCTGAACAATTCTCATTGAATTCCTATTATGAACCGTGGATATAATTTTTTTATGAACACCCCCAACTAAGCAAAAATCCTCTGTGATGTGAGGAAAGACATTAGACTATGTGCACTTGGTATAAGCTCGCGGGTAGGGCGAGAGTACCTAACCTCTATTAGGGGGGAATGCCTAACCACAAAACCCGATCAGTTTTGCATAATATGATATCTATGAGTGAGCAAGGCTTAAACCGCCACTCTAATATTTATGTGTGGGAAGCTTTCCACTTCCAAAGCAATAGTATTTCTACTAAAAATGTGTTTTAAATATAACATAGCCAATTTTGATTAACATCACTTTATTGATATCCTGTGCCATCCCAAGTGATACCAGTCTACATTACTTATATATTATGTTATATTATCCTGTACTCACTAAGCTAGTCTCACCCTGTAGTTGATATGATTTTCCTGGTTAAGGATCCATTAATAAGGTAAACTCTGAGCTTTGCCCCTCCGTTTGGAACTCGCTATGATGCTATTTGTGCTACTTATGTTGTTTTGGGAAGACAAACGAAATAGAGCTCCATGGTGGACTAAGGCATAATATTAAAGTATGTACATTAGAAAGTAATGTAAACAACTAATGATAAATACTATGTACTAGTATT
This sequence comes from Reutealis trisperma, assembly GCA_947687605.1. Lineage (NCBI taxonomy): Eukaryota > Viridiplantae > Streptophyta > Magnoliopsida > Malpighiales > Euphorbiaceae > Reutealis > Reutealis trisperma. Next base: position 903,374 of record CANTUT010000472.1, read on the forward strand.
TATACTAGTAGGTAAGAATGTTTAGGCAACATTAGCGGTTACTTGTGAATGATGTTCTAATCATGAATATGAAATGACCTTAAAGTATAATGATTGATAAAATAATGGGAAAGGATAATGGATGCTTGTGGTTCTGATCTTGAGAATGTATGAAGAATAAATTGCATATACTTGTTTAGTAAATGTAAATCTATTGCATTCTATGGGTTTAGATGACCTTAGGTCTCCATGAGCTCAAGGACAGTCACAGTCTAGAAAATTGGGTGATGACATTAAAATGTAAATAATAATGAAAATGAGCTTAAGAAAAACTATATATTATCAATTTAAAATAATGGACATCAAATAAAAGGTTTTTCAAAAATCATATTTAAATAAGGGAGAGATATATATGCTAGAATCAAGAAGTAGAAATAATATATATATTTTTTAATTATGGGGGGAATTGATACATGAATAAAAATAACATCATAAAGAGATTTTAATTTTATCTTTACAATTTAAATTCAAATATTATAAAATAAATAAAAAATAAAAATTAATGATCATTTAAATTAAATAGTTACAAAAAAAAAAGTTAATTTTTTTTAATTCATTGGAGGCTTTGATAACAATAAATAAATAAATAACATGAATCAATTCAAATAACTACTTTATTTTGATTATCCATTGAAATAGGATGATAAAAGTATGTTTGAGTTATTAAATACTAATTATACATTTAAATCAAATGCAAAACATGAAATACTAAATCTTTAAAGATATTAATTGCATATAAATTCTAAGTAGTAAAAAGTAAATCAAAGAGGGTAGAAAGGGCACCAAGCCAAACAATATAAACTCTCTCTTTTGATAAAAGGAGAATGGAATTAGCAATTTTCATGCTTACTAAGGTATGATTAAACTCTATAGATTTTTTATTTTTTACGTGTTATGTCTATTAGGAGCAAAAAATTATTCGCTTAACTATTTTAACGTTTTTCAAAGAGTATGTTAATTATATTATATATCTCAAACGTATCTTGATGTGGAAATGTAAGAAGTATCTATACTATATATAAATGTATGGAAAGGTGGCAATCAACACATTTACTAAGATACCGTTATTGATTTTTGACTAATTGTTCTTATAAATAGAGTTTAGTTGGGTAATTTAATAATTCTCATTTTAATTTATATAAATAATATGCTATTTTTAAGTTAGATAATCACTATTCAATTAGAAAAATAAATATATAACTACTATGCTAGTTTTTAGGATTACTTTAGTAATTTATTCATTAATAAATTATTTTATACAAATAGTATGCTATTTTTAAGATAAGTAAAAATAATAATTAAAATGTAAATAATAATTAAAATGTGCTTGAGAAAAACTGTATATTATCAATTTAAAAAAATGGATATCAAATAAAAGGATTTTAGAAAATCATATTTAATTAGGGGAGAGATGTATATGCTAGAATCGAGAAGTAGAAAAAATATATAGATTTTATAATTGGGGGATGATAAAGGTTTGTTTGAGTTATTAAATACTAATTATACATTTAAATGTTGGTGATGTATTCCCCAAAGCAATGTACATATTATGTAAATATAAATAAAATCCTCAATTTGCAATAATATATATATATATATATATATATATATATATATATATATATATATATATATATATATATATATATATATATTCATTAAATGAATTTGTTCTTTTATAATGAATATATGTTCCATAAGTATTCAATGAGAGGATTTATTCTTAAAGAGTTGAGAATATGAGAGATAGATTACTTTTGTACAGATACTTTAAATTTGTTCATGGTCATAGGATTATTGACTGAGCACCTTTGAACCGGAAGACCATCACCTCTGTTGTCATCCATTATAAGTATGTGATACTTATAGTAATGGAGGTAGTGAGTCTGATGCTACAAACATGTGATGTCATGACAATATGTGAACTCTCATAGAGATGAGTGAGTTAAACAGTGACAACAAATGATGAATACATGGAATTTTACCATTAGTCAACTTTTCATCATCTAGGTCATAATTATGTATATAGTCCTTTGACTTGAGGTGATATATTACCTAATGTATTAGCGGTTACGATTTATTACTGCTTACATTCTAATGCTATTCATACAAAGGAATATGGCATGTTATGGCCCTAACTAGTGATATATGGAGGTAAGTGATCTCTAAGAAAGAATCCATTAACTTGGGTAAACAAAGAAGGAATCCTATGATATCTAATTGTTCTTGATATGCAAGTCCTTGGCCAAGGTGGATAAGATTCACTAGAAAAGAATTTCTAGCAGAAATCGAGTTTATCAAGAACTAGAACAAAGATGAAATCATATGATCAAAGCATATAGGGTTTGAGTAATCCATGACCCTAGCTAAGATCAGGAATCCATAATGGAGGGATTCGAGTAAACGAAAATTATGATCAAAGGTCCATGTAATGTTCGTGTATATGTTCACTAATATTCATTACTAATTAGGTATTCGTGATATGTTATGCTAGGCATCCCTCATGACTTATGGGACAAAGTGTGAAATAAGGATTTCACAGTAGGTTGGAAAAGGAGTTTTATCTATCCCATTGCTAATTATAACATGAACCTAGTAAGTCACACACCGCAAAGCATTCGCTAATGAAAGATAGAGAATTATATTAATAATTAATTGAAGTGTTTAATTAATTTATTAATGATAATTGAATTATGCTTGTAATTAAAATTACAAAGACCCTAGCATGTATTGAAGTTTAATTAATAAAGGGTTTATTTCAATTTATTCATGATTTGTATGTGATACAAATAGTGAGGACTAAATTGAAATAGTTTTGGACTAAATTAAATTAGGCTTGAACATTTGATGGAAGCCTCAACCATATGTGATGTGGTTATTTACAAGTGGGCTTGGTGAATCTCAAACCCTAACATACATGTAATGTGGGCATAAATCCATATTGGATATGGAAGAGAGAGATTTTAGGAGTTAGAGATTCTCCACACAATGGCAACTTGTAAATGTCCTTATATGATAAGGATACAATGGACTTTTAGCTAACATTAGTGGGTGACAAATATGATTATAAGTCAAATATGCTTCCCACTAATGAAACTATAATCAATTGTTGATAGAATTGGTGAAAAATCTATGACAAGTCAAAGAATTATTGGAGAACTTAGAATTTTCCACTAACTCTAAGCTACTATTACATGCAAGAGTTGAGAAAGAGTTTAAGAGGAAAAGCTTGAAGAAAGAGTTATTCATTATTCATATTCCTCCACCATCTTCTTATTCTCTTCTTGTCTTTGAGAAAGACAAGACTTGGTGATAGTAGAAGCAAGACAAGACTTGGTGATTGTAGAAGTAAGTCAAAACAATAAGAACTCATGATACTTACTTGGTGAAGCATAGTGTGAGCAAGCTAGAGGCTTCATGTTTGCGAGCTAAAAGAAATAAGAGCTAAGGAGAAAGGTATATGATACTTCTTCTTCTTATTTCTTTCTTGTATGTGTTTTGCACACAATTAGTGAACAATTTGAAAGGGTAATGGAAGTACCACAATGGTAGAGCAAAATTTTGAAATGTTTGAAATTTTGCCCTACCCATCATGCTTCCACTTTTGGTGCCACTAATTCCTTCAATTGGTATCAGAGCGACCCAATTTCAGTGGAAAACCATTGGATTTGTTGTTTTGGAGTTTTTGATTTGATTGAGAAAGAGTTAGTGCACAAACGTTGTGCTCACAGAAATATAAATTGAGACCACGATATTGATTTTGTGACTATGAATGAGTAAATTAGAACAAATGTTATGTTGTCTACTATGATTTCTTGACTGTGAAATAAGTGTCTCAACCACAATTTTGATTATGTGGCCAATATCATGCCCGCGACCCAGGTTGCTATTTTCACTGTGTTTTTACCTAACTTTTAATTTTTCAAAATTGTTTTGGATCTATTTTTCAATCAAATGAATTTCTGTGACTTAAAATATGATTTTAAACTATAGAAACATTGAATATATGATATTCAAAATGGTTTTTAGAAATGTTCCAAAACGTGAAAGGACAACACATGAATAAATCTAATTGTTATGTTTATGGTTTGTGTTTGAGAGGAATGAATGGATTATCATGGACTAGAACCATAATGTATATATGTTGGGCATGTACTATTCTTTTATTATGTGAAAGGGTTGTAATTAATTGTTAATTACTAGTTTAGGTTATATATTCAATTCATTAAGCCTTTGAGCTCTTTTTATTTGTAATCTCGCTTTGGTATGCCAAGGATAACAATGTACATATAAAGGATGTGGAGATGTAAGATCAAGAGGAGACTCAACCTATAAAGATTCCTAGTGGGAGCATGAAAACTCATTAGTTGTAGTCTTTGATTATTTGTAATTTGATAAATCTGAACCCCTTACCCATTCCTTGCAGCTAGGAATTAGGCCCATTAGTCCATGATCATACTTATGTAAAGTGTCCATTTTATGATATATAAGTGATATATATGATGCATGAGATGTATGTAAAATGGATAATGTACAAAGTGAGACTAATAATTAAAGCCCAAGAAAATCTTTCAAATTAAAAATTAAGTCATGGCTGTGCATGTGAGCAATGATTCATGAGAATCGTTTCCTTGAAGTCATTATATAGCATGTGATGTTAAAAGTATAGGATACATTTTGTGTTAATAATGGCAATGTGTACTTGAGCCACACAATGTTCAAATCACTATACTTATTGGTCCAATAGTGTTGACTTAACTAATGTGAAAGACAATAACAACAAAGGGTATCAGAGGTTGGAAGCATTAGGAGCTGGAATGATTGAGCCTCATAAAAAGTTGTGATGAACAAGAATTGTTCACTTGTAAAATATCAAAATCCCAATAACGACAATATGTATCTGAGGGAATTTGATAGTTTTATGAGAATTTAATCACCCACTAGAAATCCACCCTAATGGGATTTCTGTTTCCTACTTGGAAGTGTAGGATTCGCCAAGTTAGTGGGAGTACCATTTTGATTAAAAACCAAATCAACATGGTGGTTACATTTCACATGGACTAATCAATCTTATTATTTTCTATAGTAAATATGATAAAATGAGCACATCCTGCCCTATTGTGAGCATACTCAATGATAACAAACTAGTGGGACCAAACTTTATGGATTGGTTGAGAAACCTTAAATTAGTCCTTGCTTATGAAAAACTTGTGTATGTCCTTAATTCAAATGTTTCTAGACCCTTACTTAAAGGGGCCCCTTCTGAGGAATATGCCACTTTAGAGAAGTGGAAAGAGGATCATACAAAGCAAGGTGAATCATATTGGGATCAATGAGTCCAGAGTTGCATAAGCAACATGAAAACATGTTTGAGGTTACAGACATTATCACTTACCTGCAAGAGTTGCATGGTGAAGAGAGTAAGATTGCTAGATATGAGATATCTAAGCAGTTGTTCCAAACCAAAATACGTGAGGGAGAGAAGGTTGGGCCGTATGTTCATAAGATGATCCGGCTAATTGAGCAATTAGAGAATTTAGACTTCTCTGCAGACTTCAACCTTTAAACAAATGTGATCCTTTAATCCCTACTGGACTCATTTTCCAATTTCATTGTGAATTTTCACATGAACAAAATTGAATGCACTCTTATGGAATTGCATAACAAACTTGTGATTGCACAAAATAATATGAAGGGCAAGAGTAAGGAAGTATCTCTTGTTACATCTTTTTCTAGTAAGACTAATAAGAAGAAAGGCAAAAAAAAGACTTCCTAACTCAAGCCAAGTGGCAGTGTAAGCAAGGAAAGATCCATAAAGGCAACTTCTGAAGATAATGGAAAGTGTTTCCATTGTGACGAGGTTGGACATTGGAGGAGAAATTGCCTAAAGTATTCAGAATCCTTGAAGGGCAAGAAGAAAAACAAGAAGAAGGATAAGCCTTATGAAGGTATGTCTTTCAATTGTTCCATTTGTAGTATGTCTAATAGTTCATCAATTGCTTAGATACTTGATAGTGGTGCAAGTTCTCATATTTGTTCTTCTATGCAGGAGATGACAAGCAATAAAGGCTTGATAAGGGAGAGGTGATCCTAAAACTTGGAAATGTAGCGAGTGTTGTTGCAAAGGCTATTGGATCTACTTTTATTGATCTTGTTGATCATGTTTTGTCATTAAAAGACATCTTGTATGTACCTAATCCCTTTAAGAACATTATTTTTGTAACTAGTATGACTAATATGGGTTATGAACTTTTGTTTAAGAAATATGTTTGTGAAATCTATTATGGTAATAGAATTATAGGCAATGGGTTATGTACTTGATGGTCTATATTATTTGAATAATGGTAATGATAAAACAAATCTAAGCATAAATAATATTAATGCCATGATAAAACCTAACTCTAATTCAAAATTAATTTGGCATCTTAGACTAGGTCATATAGCTGAAGATAAGATTCTAAAGTTGCAGAAAATGGAGATCCTAAACCCAATGGGTGATGAACTTACTCTAACTTATGAATCTTATATCCAAGGCAAGATGACTAGGTCACCCTTTGTAGGATAAAGTGAAAGAGCCAAAGAAATTTTGGAACTTATACATAGTGATGTATGTGGTCCATTTGGAGAAAGGGCTAGAGGAGGGTATTTATATTTCATCACATTTGCATATGACATTTCAAGGTTAGGCTATGTTTATCTGATGAAATATAAACATGAATCATTTGAAAAGTTCAAAGAATTTAAGAATGAGGTTGAAAAACAAATGGGTAAAAGTATTAAAATCCTTCGATCTAATTAAGTATCGAGTTTGAAGACTTCTTGAAGGAAAATGGCATAATATCATAGTTGACTCCACTCAAAATGCCACAATTAAATGGTGTGCCTAAAAGGAGAGATCGTACCCTATTGGATATGGTACATTTGATGATAAGCTATACCGATCTACCTATCTCCTTATAGGGATTCATACTGTAGAAAGCTTGCTACATCCTCAATAGAGTTCCATCCAAATCTATCTCTACTACTCCTTATGAGATATGGTATAGTACAAAACAAAGTCTTAAACATGTTAAGATTTGGGGCTGTCCAACTCACATTAAAAAGCTGAAGATAGATAAATTAGAGGAAAGGTCTATTAAAGGAAGGTTTATTGGATATCTTAAAGATAGTTTAGGATACTATTTTTATCTTCCCACATAACAAACAATTGTTATTAGCTAGGATGTCACTTTTCTTGAGAAACAATTTCTTTAAGAAGGTGGCAAGGGAAGGAAGATAGTTTTGGATGAAGAGTCATCCAAAGAGATCCAACAAATTGATCAGATGGAAATTGATCAATCCCATAATGAGTCAATCCCAATTGATAATATATCCACACAAGTACCTGGGAGATCTGGTAGAGTATCTCATCCTCCAAAGAGATATGGATTTTTTCATGAGAATGTACAAGGGTTGTTCATTCATGAGGAAGTCGATCATGGTGATGATCTTACCACTTATGAGGAAGCTATGTTAGATATAGCCTCCTCAAAATGGCTAGATGCTCAATTTGAAATGGATTCCATGTATGCAAACCAAGTCTAGGAACTTATTGATCCACCAGAAGGTATTGTACCTATAGGGGTCTTTAAGAGTAAGATTGGCACAGACGGAAGCGTGGAGATGTTTAATGCTAGGCTTATAGCAAAAGGGTTTCGCCAAAGGCAAGGGGTTGATTATAAAGAACCTTTTCACCTATAGCCATGCTTAAATCCATAAGGATATTATTAGTAATAATCATACACTATGATTATAAGGTTTGCCAAATGGATGTCAAGACCGCTTTCCTTAATGGATATATTGAGGAAGACATTTTCATAGAACAACCAAAAGGTTTTTAATCTAAGGAAGATTCTAAAGTGTACAAGCTTAATAAGTCCATTTATGGTCTTAAGTAGTCTTCAAGGAGCTGGAACCATTGTTTTGATGAAGCGATCAAATCATTTGATTTCATTAAGAACGATGATGAGCCCATGTGTGTATAAGAAGGTTAGTGGGAGTGCACTTACTTTTCTTGTGCTGTATTGTTTCATCATAGTTTTATCTTATTTTTGGTTCTTTTAATTGTTAATTTAAAGTTTATTTTTATGATTTTATGATGCTTTTAATGTGTTTGTTAAGTTGTTTTTAGTTGCAATAACAATTGAAGAAATGAAAGATATTTGGGCTAAATCAAAAAATTCAACAAAACATTGCACAGCACGGCAGGAGGAATGCCACCACGTGGCAGTAATGCAGCCCCAACGCCACACAGTAAAGCCCAGTGCCACGCAGCTGCTTGTTGCCTATAGCCAACATAGCCCTAACGCCACACAGTAACTTGCCTCCTGCAGCCCACAAGCTCCCCAGCGTCCGCAGCAGCTCCCCAGTGCCCCATAGTAACTTGCTTCCTACAGTCCACCAGTGCCCAATGCCTAACTACCTTCCCCAACAGCCCGCAACATCACCACTGAGCAGATTTAGAAGATTATTTGAGATTTTGTAGAATTTTCAACCCTATATTATTTTAGGAAAGTAGAAACAAAAGAAGAAGTTTGGTTGTTTTAAATAGGCTCTAGAGGAAGAGAATCATCTTGATTTTAGGGAATTTTAAGGGATAGTATCTTCTCTTCCAATTTTCTATTCTCTGAATTTTATTTTAGTTTTGAGATTGCAACACTTAAAGAAGATTGCTTTTAATGATTTTTGGAATTCTTTGTGAAGATGCCAAGAGATTGGGTCAGAACATCAAATTGGTTTATAAGATTAATTTCTTGGTTATTTTCATCTTTTGATTATTGAATTGAAGATTTTAATTCAATGAATTCTTTTGATTTTAATAACTTGGAGATTATCATTATGTTTCCCATGAACACATAGCCGATAATTACTCGCATCGGTACGAGGATCACATAGCTGATGATTACTCGCATCGGTACGAGCAGCACATAGCTGATGATTACTCGCATCGGTATGAGGAGCACATAGCCGATGATTACTCGCATCGGTATGAGGAGCACATAGCTCATGATTACTCGCATTGGTACGAGGATTTCTGCATAAAGGGTAAAAGGTACCATAGCTAGAGCTAATGGTAATCACAATTAACAATATCACATATGGCAACAATAACATGTATTTCAAGAACAATAGTGGTTTAGCTTTTTAAACAATGATACAAAGATAGTGTAGTTCCATAAAGAATATAAGTTAGGGTCTTAATCATAAGAATTTCTCATTGGATAACAAAATAGTTTTAGACCAAATGTCCCTTGGCAACCCAAGCTTATCAAGAAAATCATATAATAATATTTAGGATAGAAAAAACTTGGGTTTCAAAGATTACAAAGGCTTATATAACAATATATCACATTCTTACGACACAACATGATGTTGTTCACACTTATAACATGAATGTGACATTTGCCCACACCTGAAGAATGAATATGATGTTTACTCACCTTGGTGTTCCTTTGCTCCTAGTATACGTAGTCCCTTTGCATTTCAAAGCTCCTCAAACTCTAATATAATATTTAATTTAATACTTAGTATTTATTTACTCATGATGCTCCTTCCCCATAACTATCCCATGCATACATAGCATACACATACACTTAGAGTCCACATATAGGTGTACTTGTCACTTGAACATAACACATTGACTTTAAAAGTCTTGCATACTTAGACCTTATAAGCTCACATGAAAACACATTGCAATCACATCAATACCTTTCTAAGGTCATCACAATATTATTATCTCAATATCAATTCACTTTAACAATTATTTTAATTCACTTTACACTTCCATACATGTCAGCTTAACATTTAACCTTTCAAGCGTCATGCTTAACTCTTATGATCCCTTTCACTTTATCAACTCATAACCATATATTCATCATCAAGTCATCATAACCTCTAGTTCCAAATTTCCCAATCACATTTGCATTTTAATCACAATATAAGGTTAAGATACCTTAAGTATGCCAAATGCATTTAAGCTTATCTAGGATCATACCTTCAACTAACATGCAATTTTATCATTTATTATATATACAGACATGTCAATATTCATCAAAACACATCACCTAAAAATTATAAACATTGGGACAAAAAGATTCATGTAGGCCGAATGCATCACCAAGGTAAAAACTAAATTCTTCTTCTTTTCACACTTTCCGTCAATTTCAAAAATTTGTAAAAATATGGTTTGAACCAAGATTTTTCATGTAAAAGCAACAAAAATCATTTTGGAATTTCAATTCATAAGAATCGGCCACACATAGGTTTGTTTATACATAAAAATTCAACTTTTGAATTATAGACCACAAAACCATGAGTTTTCTTATTTTTGGTATTTTCCAGTCATTTCAGAAATATGTAAACAGGTTGTTTAAACTATTATTTTTCATTCAATCATAGAAAATATCAATTTAGAACATATCCCTACATGATTCGACAGCCATAGATAGGGTTTATACAAAAAATTTCCAAGTTTAAAGGCTTAGGTGAAAATCATGAGTTTTCCGCGCTTTTCGTGCTTTTCGTTCATTTCAGCGATAAACAGACACATGATTCAAATCACTATTTTTCATCTAAACAAAACAAATATCATATTAGAGCACTTCCTCATACAAATCAGCAGCCATATGTCCATTCAAGAATAATATTTTCCAACTTCCAAGTTCTAACACAAAAACCTTGAACTCCTTTGTTTTTCGAAACTTTTCGGTCATTACGGAAATATGCAGAAATATTATTTAATCCAATATTTTCTATCAAAACAAATCAAAAATCAGTTTATAACACAACCATATAAAAATCGTCCCCCCCTTATGATGTTTATACATAAAAATTGTGATTTTAAGTTATAGAATTCACCTTTGGAGAAATCTCACGGAAAGAATCATTTTTTTGGTAGAAAATAGATTTTCTCTCCCAAAAACTCACTCAAACAGAATTAAATCTGTAAAAATCAGTAATCAAATAGTTTAAAATAATTTTCCCATAATTTATTTTATAGATATCAGTTTAGAAATCGAAAGAGAAGAAAAACTTACGATTACGGTCAAGAAATCACGAAACTGAAAGGAGTTTTCTTAATTTTGGTAGAGAGAATTATTTTGGGAGAATTTTTTCTATGAAAATACTGGAATAACAGAGTGTGGCTGCTGTCTAAACTGATGGGGGCCAAAATTTTGCTTATATATTAAGGTTTGGGGTGCAATTTCCAAGTTTGCCCTTAATGAGCTAGGTTAGGAGTATTTTTGTGTAGTGGGCTTTTGGGTATTTGGGCTTTTTAATTAATTTAGGGCTGATTATAGGTAATTAAAAATATAATATTTTTCTTATTATTTTCATTAAAAGTTTCCCAAAAACATTTATTTAAAAATATTTTAAAAATACTCATAAAATTATTTTATGTTTAAAAATCGCCTTTTTACATGAAAATTTATTTTATGAAAAATAAATTATTTCATGCTAATGGATTTTATTCAAATCATTTATTTCATAATAATAATTCATATTAGGCATATTAAAATTAATTTAACATGCCCTAAAGTCATAAATCACGTCACACATGGTAGATGTGGGTTGTTACATTCTCCCCCCTTAAAAGAAATTCATCCTCGAATTTCCAAATCTAACAGTATAACACAGTTTACTTAACTTCTCTGCCATGCTTCTGCTGCGCCACTCAAACCTAATATCTAACTACAATTAACTTATGAAACACAGTAAGGCACATACTCACAATCTATTAAAAAGAATCACATTGATAAACTTTCAGTTTAAGCTACACCTATGTTAATCTCTTGTTCAAACAAATCTTAAAACTAATTTTTAATAATTTTGTATCCCCTTAACCTCAAATAAAAGTAATAGAATCTTTAATTTCACCTTTAATCAAATCTAATCCCAAGCATTGTTTTTCTTTATATCTCTATTATTATTAACATCTATACTAATGCCTTGATCACCACTTCCATTCATTATTTATCACATTAGTCCTATAAGAGTCTAGCAAATAACTCCAAATTAATAACTCCAACTGATATTCGATAATTCTCTTTCCACATTAATAATTATTACTTAATCTATTATATCCTCAATAAATATCTTCGTGTTTAGTACCTTGCTAACGTTACGATTTCTACACTGCCATTATTCATCAATTAAAACATATTTAAACTTAACAAATATTCCTATATATATCATATTCCAAATGAACTTGAATTCTATTAATTTACGATCCCAAATAACTTCTCATAACTATTTCATACTTACTCTCTTTCTGTACAATATATACATCATTATCATGATTTAATTACCTAATGCCTTGAAATTTTATACATTTAGCTCGTAATATCATCTAACTTTAGATTTTCCACTTACATCTTGCTATATTTCACATTCCTAATCATTTAACTTATTCATATTAAAATAATAAACCTTTATATACCATTGCCTTTAAATGAAATCTTTATGCAACTCTTATATCTTTTCAAATCTATGCCATTCAAGGTTATCTCAATAAAAATTCTTTCCGTACTAATGATCACTAGCAAAATTTTTCTAGTAACCTCAATTGAACATTATAGTATCAACACCTTTAAACATTTCTCATCCAGAGGACACAAATCCCTTTTAGGTATATTCAAAACTTTTTTTTAAATTTTCCAAAACTGCGTAGCATCATACTTATCCTTTTATTATCCTTACAAGTCTGAGAATACTTATCCTTTTATGTCTCCCCCTCCTAAAAGAAATTTGTCCTCGAATTTCAATACTTACTCTTATGTTCTCGAAAATTGGGGATACTTCTTCTGCATCCCTTCCTCAGCTTCCTAAGTATATTCATGCATTCCATAATTACGCTAGTGGACCTTAGTCATAAGTATCTCCTTGATACACAAATCTCTCCCCATCCTTAGCTTGAAATTCTACTTGCTTTTCTCTATAGTCAGAATAAGCCCCATACTCATATAGCCAATCCATTACTATGATCATATTGAATTCTAGGACACCAGGTTCTAACAACTCCATAGGAAGTTTCTATCCATCAATGTCTACCTCATAATCCTCAAACATATACTTCACCTACCTCATATTATAAACTTATGTATATGTAATGTAACTAATTTGTTTCATTCTCTTATTGATCATTACTAAATATCAATTCTCCTCTTTTGGCCTCAATCACAATTATCATTTAATAACTCCATACATTTCTTATATCAAACCATTGTTACATGTAAGCATTTCATACTTCATAACATTATACTTATCAGTCATTAATCTAAATTGGATCAATACTTAGTCCACTTCTCCTTCTAATCCATTTAACCCCACTATCAAATTATCATACTTAGCATGCCTCTAACATGAGTACCCATCATATAATATCACATCACATGACACATATCACCTAGCATGTATCATATATCATAGCACGTACAATCTATCCTAGTCATGTAACGCATAACCTATAGCATAATGAGCTCTCCTATCATATTTAAAGTCAATCATCTCTTAAGCAATAGAAGATCAAACCTAAGTCAACTAGCTAATTAGTCATATAATATCATTCATGTCATATAAGTCCTATGTCACTAGTCTAACAGTTACCTACTATTAAAGGAAATCTCAGTTGTGTCTCTTATCTTTGGCTCCTTGCTCTTGAGGTTGAGATGGTCTAAGTGGTGGAGGTGTCAAGGTCACATTTCCTGAATCTGTCATTCGTGGGCAGTCCTTGATGAAATGACCCTTCTGTCCACAATTCAGACATGCACCAGAGACTTTTCGGCAAACTCCAAAATGCTTCTTGCCACAATGGCAGCAAGTCCTAGGCAAAGATTCCTTTCCTAGACCTCCTCCTCCTTCTCTATGTTGGCCTCCCCGATCTTTGCCCTTATGCTTACCCTTTTATTCACGTTCAACGTGCTCATGTCCCTCGGCTTTATATCTCTTTTCCATTATCTTGGTCTTATCTATCAGCTTAGCTAAGGTTGAGAATTCAGTTGTTGCCAATGAGTTGAATAGTGGTGTGATCAACCCTCTTAGGAAGAGGTTGACGCGGCTAGCTTCAGTAGGAGGGATGTTGATAGCAAACCTGCTAAGTCAATTGAACTCTTTAGCATATTTCGATACTGACATTCCAGGCCTCTACTTTAGCTGCTCAAACTATAGCGCTTTATCTTACCTTTCACCTTCATGCAAGAATTGATCCATCACCTCTTGCTTAAATTATGCCCACATGGGTGGGTCAGGTCCATATAATCGTTCCTCAATATTTCTCTCATACCAGTACCAAGCCTCCTTCTTGAGTTGGAGTCCTACCAACTCAATCACTCGGGCATCTGAGCAAGATAATCGATGGACTAGCTTGTCTACCTCATCTAAGAACTCATGTGGGTCATCACCCTCCTCACCATAGAAGGTAGGTGGCTATAGCTTTTTAAATTCTGAGATGGTCATTCCTTCGTCAGGTAGCTGCTTCCTTTCCCTCCGTGCAGGTGCCACTACCACAGGAGGTGGAACTCCATTCCTTTATTGTGTTGGTGACACTTCACTCCTTTGAGCTCGCAACTCTTCCAATTCCTTGCACAAGTCTCTCATTTCCTTACGCATAGCTTGCACCTCTTGTGAGAATGCTTGCTCACTATAGCCCATGGTTGGTGCCCCCGAATTAGATCTCTCTCTTGACGCCGCAAAGGCAAAGGCAGTATTCGCAGCAGTGTCCGATATCGCATTCTCACTAACCTTAACAGGTTGAGTAGCTATGTAGACTTTTTTCTTGGGAGGCATTATGCTATCACGATAGGGAATTTAGTACTAACTCCCTTCTAACCCATCTAACCCCATTACCATACTATCGCATTTACCATGCATTCAACATAAGCACTTATCAAATCATATCACAAGGCCCATATCATATACCACTTATCACATAGCATATATCGTAGAGCATTTATCACATAGCATCTATCAAGGCATGTATCATGTATCATAATCATATACCATATAACCTATAGCATCATGAATTCTCCTATCATATCGAAGTGAATCATGTCATAGGCAATAAAAGAAATCAATGCATACTAAGTTGCTAGCCAATCAATTAGCATCATTCGCATCGCATGAGTCTTCTTTTTCTAGAGGTAGATCACAGGCATGGCTTTCTCGAACACCTTTTGCCATGTCCTCTTATATGCCACACGTGGTGCTCTAGGTTGCGGTCTTCCAACAGGGATAATCTTCTTGGTCATTTAGTAAATGAATCATAAGGCATATAAGCAAACAATAACAAAGAGTACTAAAACCTACTACGATTTCGCGGAACTATGCTAACGATAGACTGCAAATGACATGACAGGAAAATTCCTATGCTCCAGGATTATACTTACTCAAACTAATAAGCAAACAAGTCTAAACTAGACTTTAAAAACTATAGCTCTGATACCACCTTTGACACATCCCAACCTTAGAGATATGATGGTCCTAGAACATGGGGAGACATAAGGTCACCCACGTCCGTAGAACCCACTTACATATAAACAAATCATGCCTAGGATCTTACCAAACCTCTTACGATAACTCATTCAAAACATTTAGATGCATACCTTATATTGCAAAAGTCTAGAATAAATCATTTCATATAAAATCCATGAGGAAAATAATATATATCAATAAGTATTGATCAACATTCCCGGAGCATCTAATGACAAGACTTTATAAAATAGTATTATTGATAACTTGGACAAGAAATTCCCCAAGCGAAGTAGAATGCTTGAGCCATCACCTTGCCTCCTCACATTTGCTCACTTAGAACCACATAAGGAAAAAGGGGTGAGATAGATGATCTTAATGAGTAAACAATAGGTATTGTACAATAACACATATCACTTAGAAAGGGCTCATAGCTCATAACTTATAGTTCATGATTCATAGTTTGCAGTTTAGAAAGGTTTGCAGAAATCACACTTATAACACATAGAGTGAAGGCTACTGCCATAATCACTCGAACACATAGAGTGAAGGCTATTGCCATAATCACTCGAATACATAAACATAGAGTGAAGGCTATTGCCATAATCACTCAAACACATAGCCAATAATTACTCGCATCGGTACGAGGATCACATAGCCGATGATTACTCGCATCGGTACAAGTAGCACATAGCCGATGATTACTAACATCGATACGAGTAGCACATAGCTGATGATTACTTGCATCGGTACGAGGAGCACATAGCCGATGATTACCCACATCAGTACGAGGAGCACATAGCCAATGATTACTCGCATCGGTACAAGGATTTCTGCATAAAGGGTAAAAGGTACCATAGCTAGAGCTAATGGTAATCACAATTAACAATATCACATATGGCAACAATAACATGTATTTCAATAACAATAGTGGCTTAGCTTTTTATATAATGATACAATGATAGTGTAGTTCCATAAAGAATATAAGTTAAGGTGTTAATCACAAGAATTTCTCATTGGATAACAAAATAGTTTTAGACCAAATGTCCCTTGGCAGCCCAAGCTTGTCAAGGGAATCATATAATAATATTTAGGATAGAAAGAACTTGGGTTTCAAAGATCACAAAGGCTCACATAATAATATATCACATTCTTACAACACAACATGATGTTGTTCACACTTATAACATGAATGTGGCATTTGCCCACACTTGAAAAATGAATACGATGTTTACTCACCTTGGGGTTCCTTTGCTCCTAGTATACATAGTCCCTTTGCACTTCTAAAACTCTTCAAACTCTAATATAATATTTGATTTAATACTCATTATTTATTTACTCATGATGCTCCTCTCTCATAACTATCCCATTCACACATAGCATACACATACACTTAGAGTTCACATATAGGTGTACTCGTCACTTACACATAACACATTGACTTTAAAAGTCTTGCATACTTAGGCCTTATAGGCTCACATGAAAACACATTGCAATCACATCGATACTTTTCTAAGGTCATCAAAATATTATTACCTCAATATCAATTCACTTTAATAATTATCTTAATTCACTTTACACTTCCATACATGTCAACTTAACATTTAACCTTTCAAGCGTCATGCTTAACTCTTATGATCCCTTTCACTTTATCAACTCATAACCATATGTTCATCATCAAGTCATCATAACCTCTAGTTCCAAATTTCCCAATCACATTTGCATTTTAATCACAATATAAGGTTAAGATACCTTAAGTATACCAAAATACATTTAAGCTTATCTAAGATCATACCTTCAACTAACATGCAATTTTATTATTTATTATATATACATACATGTCAATATTCATCAAAACACATCACCTAAAAATTATAAACATTGCGACAAAAAGATTCATGTAGGCCGAATGCATCGCCAAGGTAAAAACTAAATTCTTCTTCTTTTCGCACTTTCCATCTATTTCAAAAATATATAAAAATATGGTTTGAACCAAAATTTTTCATGTAAAGCAACAAAAATCATTTTGGAATTTCAATTCACAAGAATTGGCCACACATAGGGTTGTTTATACATAAAAATTCAACTTTTGAATTATAGACCACAAAACCATGAGTTTTCTTATTTTCGGTATTTTTCGGTCATTTCAGAAATATGTAAACAGGTTGTTTAAACTATTATTTTTCATTCAATCATAGAAAATATCAGTTTAGAACATATCCCTACATGATTCGGTAGCCATAGATAGGGTTTATATAAAAATTTCCAAGTTTAAAAGCTTAGGTGAAAATCATGAGTTTTCCGCGCTTTTCGCGCTTTTCGTTCATTTCAGCGATAAATAGACACATGATTCAAATCATTATTTTTCATCTAAACCAAACAAATATCATATTAGAGCACTTCCTCATACAAATTGGCAGCCATATGTTCATTCAAGAACAATATTTTCCAACTTCTAAGTTCTAACACAAAAACCTTGAACTCCTTTGTTTTTTGAAACTTTTCGGTCATTACGGAAATATGCAGAAATATTATTTAATCCAATATTTTCCATCAAAACAAATCAAAAATCAGTTTAGAACACAACCATACACAAATCGTCCCCCCCTTATGATGTTTACGCATAAAAATTGTGATTTTAAGTTATAGAATTCACCTTTGGAGAAATCTCGTGGAAAGAATCGTGTTTTCGGTAGAAAATAGATTCTCTCCCAAAAACTCACTCAAACAGAATTAAATCTGTAAAAATGAATAATAAAACAGTTCAAAATAATTTTCCCATAATTTATTTTATAGATATCAATTTAGAAATCGAAAGAGAAGAAAAACTTACGATTACGGTCAAGAAATCGCGAAACTGAAAGGTCTTTTCTTAATTTCGGTAGAGAGAATTATTTTGGGAGAATTTTTTCTTTGAAAATACTGGAATAACAGAGTGTGGCTGCTGTCTAAACTGATGGGGGCTGAAATTTTGCTTATATATTAGGGTTTGGGGGTGCAAAGGGTTTGGGGTGCAATTTCCAAGTTTGCCCTTAATGCCCTTATATATTAGGAGTATTTTTGTGTAGTGGGCTTTTAGGTATTTGAGCTTTTTAATTAATTTAGGGCTGATTATAGGTAATTGAAAATATAATATTTTTCTTATTATTTTCATTAAAATTTACCCAAAAACATTTATTTAAAAATTCTCATAAAATTATTTTATGCTTAAAAATTGCCTTTTTACATGAAAATTTATTTTACGAAAAATAAATTATTTCATGCTAATGCATTTTATTCAAATCATTTATTTCACAATAATAATTCATATTAGGCATATTAAAATTAATTTAACATGCCCAAAACTCATAAATCACGTCACACATGAATTTTCATACAGTCACACAATTTATCACAATAAGCCTAAATTCAAATAATTTGTTACTAAAACTCCTAGGGTAGATGTGGGTTGTTATAGGTTTATATGATGTGTTTCTGATAAGGAATTGAATATAATCCTTTTTGACTATTTTTATTATTCCTAATTGAGTTGATTGATTGTTTGACTTAGGTTTTGAACGAAGGAACGAGAGTTAAGTTCAATTCTAGAATTCATTCCTTTAGGATCTTAAAACGAATTAGAAATATAAGTTTTAAAATTATGCTTTAGTTTTTGATATATGATTTAATAGAATGATTTTTATGAATGTGATTGCTAATAAACTGATTTTTATTCTTTGAATTGTTAGAAACTAAGGCTTTAAAATAATCAATTGGGTATATTTATGAACATATAAGATTGATAAACTAAATACAAATCCTAGGCATCCTTCATTCATTATATTTAAATCTATTGCATTTTAATCCTCATTTTATTTCAATTTCCTGTTTTGCAATTATTTTTTTTAAAATCAAATCATTCAAATTCTTTTCATTTGATTTGCTTTAAATTGAGACAAATATTTTCATTTGCATTTCCTTGAGAGATATGACCTTGGGTGCTTTCAATATACGACAATTGCCCCGTATACTTATGGGTCACTTTTGGATAGTTTATTTTGAGGTGAACATGTATGTGGATGAAATTTTATTAATTGGTAATGACATTGGCATGCTCACAACTGTAAAAGTCTGGTTATCTTAAACTTTCTCTATGAAAGACTTAGGAGAAGCCACCTACATTCTTAGTATTCATGTCTGTAGAGATAAATCAAAAAGAATGATTGGGCTTTCTCAAAGTCAATGCTTGGAAAGAGTGTTAAAATGGTTCAACATGCTTGATTCCAAGAAGGGATTATTGCTTGTGAGGCACAGTGTCCACCTTTCTAAGGCTATGTCTCCTAAGACACTTGAAGAAAGGGAACATATGGCTAAGGTTCCATATGCTTCAATAGTTGGAAGTCTAATGTATGTTATATTGTGTACTGGGCATATGTTAGTTTGACTAGCATATATCAATCCAATCTAGGATTAGATCACTGGACTACAATCAACGCTATTCTTAAGTACTTGAGAAGGACTAAGGATTTAGTTTTGATATATGGAGGAGGTGATTTAAGGATAGATGAATTTATAGATTCTAACTTCTAGTTAGATGCTGATGACGGAAAGTCTATCTCTAGGTTTGTGTTTACTTATAATGGAGGAGCAGTATGCTGGAAAAGTTCTAAGCAGTTAACTATTGCAGATTCCACTACAAAAGCCAAGTATAATGTGTAATGAATGTTGCAAAAAAAGTTGTTTAGATTTGAAAGTTCGTGATAGAACTAGGAGTGGTTCCTTCCATTCAATCACTAGTTCCTCTCTACTGTGACAATAATGAAGCCATAGCTTAGACAAAGGAACCCAAGTCTCACCAAAAATCCAAACACGTAGAAAGGTGATATCATATTATTAGAGAAATCATTGGGAAAGGCAACATTGCCATGTAAAAAATAGCATCAGCTGATAACACAGCAGATCCATTAACTCAAACGATGAGTTAGTAATAGTTAGATTTTCATCTTGAGAAGATAACCCTTAGAAACTATACTGATTGGCTCTAATGCAAGTGTGAGACTGATAGTGATGTATGCCCTAGAGCAATGTACATATTATGTAAATGTAAATAAAATCCTCAATTGGCATATATATATATATATATATATATATATATATATATATATATATTCTTTAAATGGATATGTTCTTTTGTAATGAATATATGTTCCTTAAGTATTCTATGAGAGGATCTATTCTTAAAGAGTTAAGAATATGAGAGATTGATCACTTTTGTATAAGTACTTTAAATTTGTTCAGAGTCATAGGATTATTGACTAGGCACCTTTGATCTGGAAGACCATCACATCTATTGTCATCCATGATACGTATGTGATACTTATAGTAATGGAGGTATGAGTCTCATGCTATAGACATGTCATGTCGTGACAATATGTAAACTCTTATAGAGATGAGTGAGTTGAACAGTGATATCAGATGATGAATATATAGAATTTTACCATTAGTCAACTTTTCATCATTTAGGTCATAATCGTGTATATAGTCCGTTGACTCGAGGTGATACATTACCTAACGTATTGGTGGTTAGGATTTATTACTGCTTACATACCGATGCTATTCACACAAAGGTATATGGCATGTTATGGCCCTAACTAGTGAATGTGGAGGTAAGTGATCTCTAAGAAAGAATCCATTAACTTGGGTAAACAATGAAGGAATCCTATAATATCTAATTGTTCTTGATATGCAAGTCCTTGGCCAAGGTGGATGAGATTCACTAGAAAAGAGTTTCCAGTAGGAGTCAAGTTTATCGAGAACTATAACAGAGATGAAATCATATGATCAAAACATATAGGGTTTGACTAATCTATGACCCTAGTTAAGATCAAGAATCCATAATAGAGGGATTCGAGTACACGATAATTATGATCAAAGGTCTATGTAATGTTCATATATGTGTTCACCGACATTCATTTCTAATTAGGTAGTCGTGATATGTTATGCTAGGCATCCCTCATGACTTATGGGACTAAGTGTGAAATCAAGATTTCACATTAGATGAAAAAAGGAGTTTTCTCTATCCCATTGCTAATTAGAACATGAACCTAGTAAGTCACGCACTATAAAGTATTTGCTAATCAAAGATATAGAATTGTATTAATAATTAATTAAAGTGTTTAATTAATTTATTAATGATAATTGGATTAAGCTTGTAATTAAATTTACAAAGACCTTAGCATGTCTTGAAGTTTAATTAATAAAGGGTTTATTTCAATTAATTCATGATTTGTATGTGATATAAACAGTGAGGACTAAATTGAAATAGTTTTGGACTACATTTAATTGGGCTTGAACATTTAATGGAAGCCTAAACCACATGTGATATGGTTATTTACAAGTGGGCTTGGTGAATCTCTAAACCCTAACATACATGTGATGCGGGCATAAATCCATATTGGATATGAAAGAGAGAGATTTTAGGGGTTAGAGATTCTCCACTCAATGGCAACTTGTAAATGTCCTTATATGATAAGGATACAGTAGACTTTTAGCTAACATTAGTGGGTGACAAATATGACTACAAGTCAAATCTGCTTCCCACTAATGAAACCATAATCAACTATTCATAGAATTGGTGAAAAAGCTATGACAAGTCAAAGAATTAATGGAGAACTTTATAATTTTCCACTAACTCTAAGCTACTATTACATGCAAGAGTTAAGAGGAAAAGCTTGAAGAAAGAGTTATTCATTATTCATATTCTTTCATCATCTTTTTATTCTCTTCTTGTCTTTGAGAAAACAAGACTTAGTGATAGTAGAAGTGAGTCCAAAACAACAAGAACTCTTGATACTTGCTTGGTGAAGCTTAGTGTGAGCAAGCTAGAGGCTTTACATTTAGGGAGCTAAAAGAAATAGGAGCTAAAGAGAAAGGTATATAATACTTCTTCTTCTTATTTCTTTCTTATATGTGTTTTGCACATAATTGGTGAACAATTTGAAAGGATAATGGACCTACCACAATGGTGGAGCAAAATTTTGAAATGTTCGAAATTTTGGCCCACCCATTATGCTTCCTCTTTTGGTGCCACTAATCCCTTCATTAAATCCAATACAAACCATGAAATACTAAATCTTTAAAGATATTAATTTCATATAAATTCTAAGTAGTAAAAAATAAATCAAAGAGGGTAAAAAAGGCATAAAGCCAAATAATACAAAATCTCTCTTTTGATAAAAGGAGAAATGAATCAGCAATCTTCATACTTACTAATGTATGATAAAACTCCATAAATTTTTTTTTTACCTATTATGTCTATTAGAAGCAAAAAATTATTCACTTAACTATGTTAATGCTTTTCTAAGAGCATGTTAATTATATTATATATCTCAAACGTACCTTGATGTAGAAATGTAAGAAGTATGTTTCTAAAAAGCTTGCAAAATTTGAGATTTGAAACACTCCATTACGAATAACAATTCATATTACCAAACATATTTACATGACAAATGAATTATCATATTATATGCTCACCTATGCATAAGTATTGCGAAGTAAAATAATTTGAATATGAACCAGCAAACTTTAATGCGAAAGCAAAAAAATCAAGTTGCCGATAACATATGCCCCACAAAGAACTATTTCATTTATTTACTTCTAACTCAAAAGAGGCTAAGGAATTTCAAAAAAAAAAAAAAAAAACATTAGGCTTTATAATAACATATATGCATTCACATCTTTTGGTGTGAACAATGATAGAGTTCTTGCATCTAGCAAAAATGTAGTTTCACATTTCGAATTTAAGGGTAAGTATACCATGACTTACCTGAATTAGTACAATTTGATGGGACTCCGCATTATTTTCAATTGTACTTTTACGATAGTGCTAATGAACTAAATAAAATGAGTATAATATGCAATATCCAATTATGCGAGACCATTATGTTTAAACTAATGAAGATTTTAGAAGATAATTCATCATATGTTAAGGTTTTCAAAAAGATTAACCATTATGAATCATATGATAATCTGAAGATATGGATTAAAAAGAGAAACACACAACAACACTGACAATCCAATGAACCAACAGAAGAAGACATAACAGGCATTTAGGTAAAAAGAAACAATTTGAATGTCCCTTTAGAATGAGAGATTATGGTCCAAGCACATTTAGGTCACAGATATAGAGTTAAGAATTACTATGGTTGCTATGATCCATAACAATACCCACTATTTTGTCCTAAAGGAGAGAGTGGTTAGCACCTAAACATTAAAAAAAAAAAAAAAAAGTAGTGTATAAATCTAATGAGAAGCGAGAACAATTCAAAATTCGCTATTGCAATGTTGGCAGACAACATTATTGAAAAAGAAAAAGAAAAGATAAAAAAATTGTTCCATAAAACTTTATTTATATAAATTCTATGCACTATATAAATTGGTTCATGACTAATAAAATCTTAATTATCTGCTAATCTAAATAAAGAATTCTGATCAATATTGTGAATAATACATCAATTTCTTTGTAACTAGATTATCTCAAACATATTTAACCTAACTTTAAATGAAAAATTTTATTCCACTTTCTTAAATTGTTTTTAATATATATTTATTTTATTTCCATATAAAATTCTATATTTCCTAAGTGCTCTGATACACTAATATTATATATGGATTTTAAAGTGACTACATGATTTAAGTTTAATTATTTTTTTTAGAATTTGAAGCATAAAGATTTTTCAAATGGGACCTTAAATTGTTTTTCACTTGCATTGTTTATACATTTCTGTAAATATGATTTTATATTCCTTAAAGACTAGAATACTATTAATTCTTATTATTATCCAATATTTGAATTTTAATCACATGCATATTATAATTTTCTTTGATGGTTTGCAATTATAATTATTGCATGTTAAGTTGTAATTTTTTATTAAATATGTTTTTTTATGATTTGAGTTATTTTAGTGAATTCAATATCCTTGAAAATAAAAAATATATATTCAAAAAAATATATTAATGTCATAAATGTCAAAATGCTATAATTTCATTAAATATTTTTAGATTTTCGAAGAAATTAAATTAGAAATAAAAAATAGACTTTAAAATAAAAAAAAATAAAGAAATTCTTAAAGTATAAGTATGCTATAAAAATTGAAATATAAAAAATATAAATATGCTACAAAAATTGAAATATAAAATGCATTTCATAAAAGACAAAATATAAGACATTAAGAGTGCGATAACATATACTATAAAATTCTAAATTAAACAAACATAAAATTAAAAGAGCCATTAATTTTAAAATCTAAAATACATTTCATAAATACCAAAAAAAATATAAAATATTCAATTTAAAGTAAAAATAGATAAAATACTTCAAAATAAAAAGTATAAAAAAAAAAGAATTCACAATTATGCCATAAAAACTAAAATCTAAAATGCATTTTATAAAAAAGCGAAAAATAGGAAAATTATTATATTAGGAGTTAAAATAGACTTCAAAGTAAAAATTATAAAAAAAATAAATGAATATAATTATGCCATAAAAATAATAAGTTAAAGATCCTAATATAGACAATTTAATTGACAAAGAAACAGTTAAAATAAAAATATAAATTTAATAATTAATATAATATGAACAAATTAAAATAATAATATCAAAAATATGATATTTAGAAATAAATGTATAAGTAAAAATACCAAGATGAATAAAATTAGAAAAATTTTAAGTTAGTGAAATGTATATTTTGGATATCGTATTTTAGTATATCTTTTTTTGATGTTATAATGTTTTGAGTTGTGAGTTCATAATATGTATTTATTATGAGATTTAAATTTTTGTTAATAAAGAATTATTGATTTTAACTATATTTTTCAACTCTAACAATAAAAAGCTCAAAAATAAAGTTAAGTGAAAAGGACTAATATACTTGAGCAAGAACTTGAGTCGCAGATGGAGGAGCACATGGGCCGGTGAATGCGGGAGTTCATACAAGGTATGTACCACAGGACTAAGGTATCTATGGCACCTCTTCCACTTATTCCTCACCATACCACGATCGATCCTATTATTGTTGATGTTGCTGCTACTAACACATATATTATAGATCCATATGGTGCAGAGGTCAATAAGGAGGGCGATAATGAGGCGGAAGATCTAGATAGTTTGGTTTATATTAGTTAGGTTTATATTTATACATATTAAATTTTATTTTAGGATATATATAATTTTGTAAATATTTTTATTTATTTATATTTATATTATTAAATTTATTTCAAATTGCTTAATTTTAAATTTTATATTTATATTAAATAATTTCAAAATATATAATTAATTTATTTAAAAAATATATTTCGCATTTATCAACGGTATTAAAATATTTAATTATATTTTAATTTTTATACACCAATAGATTACCGACAGTTTTTAGTATTTATTACATTGTTTTAATTTCAATTACCAACGGCTTGTAATATTTAATTTTTGTTTTTATTTTCTTATACCGATAGACGCTTTTTATTTTATTAGTTTTTAGTTTACAATTTTGCAACGGTTTTCTAACTTTATCAATGGACTGCGAAAACTATTGGCAATGATTTACCGACTACGTGTTTGACGATGAGAGAGTGTCTGTTTCTAATATGTCAGTAAATTAGTTTATTGATGGATTTTTTTTATGTGACCGGTGCTTTTTTAGGTCGGTAATTGTTTGCTTTTTTATAGTGATAGTTGTATGGATGTGAGTAAACTTTTTATAGAATTAGAATATGATTTTAAGGAGTTAGTTTCATAAAATTTGTGCATATCAGTATTATAAAATATAATTAGAATAATCGATTAAATATGTTTAATTGAAAATCAGCAGTCAGTCCGTTTTATTTTACTGAAAAAACTAAAATTTCTATTAAATCATCCTTTCTCTAGTTTTTATCCAATTGAACATGTATTAATGGAAATATTTTATAAACTGACAAAAGAAAAAAAGAAAAATGAAGAAATTTTGTCTAATCGGTTCAACTGGGTGAACTATAAACCAGTGACCTATATGGTTTGATCATTAATCTGATTTTTAAAACAATTGTGTATATAAACACTAAAAAGATTGTTGTTGATTTTATAGAGGAATAAAAATTAATCTATAATATATCAAAAAAATCAAGTTTATCAAAATTAATAAAAACATATAACATACATTGAAATTATGAGAAAACAATAAACATGCCAATTATTAATATGAAAATCAATCTATAATTAATAATTGAACAACATAACAATAACAAAATAAATTAGAAAATTTTAATAAAGCGTATCTATCAATTTTTTTTAATTTTCTTTTCTCTAATATATTCTTAAAAATAAAAATATCATTTAAAATTGTAAGAAATGATTTATTTAGATATGCTTGACTCATCTTTTTTCAATATTATATATGTATTGTTTTTTAAAGTACATTCATATATTTATATAAAATATATAATTAGTTTGTGTCATCATTTTAATTGTATTAAATATGTATGATTATGCAATTTAAATAATATTTATTGCGTATAATTATATTTTCGTTGAATTTTTAGATGTTTACATGAAAAATTTAATTTAACTTAGATTTAACAATTAAAGTGAATTTAAAAATTAAGTTATATAAATATTTTTCCATGATAATCCTAAAAGTTGAACAATAAAATTTCAGTCTCATGGTGTTCAAATGAGAAATTTTGTGTCATTTTAATTGAAAATTTCATTGAATATAAAAGTATATAATTTTATACTTAAATAACAATATATTGGTCATTAAATATTTAATAAGGATAAAGTGAAAGTTTATAATAAGTATTTATATCTCTAACGAGTTGTAATGGAGATCAACGTATGAAATATTTTAAAAAAATCTAGTATATATATATGTGTGTGTGTGTGTGTACACACACACACATATATATGTGTAGACACACACACACATATATTTACATATGTTTGTGTGTGTGTATATGTTGTGATGCAAAAATGATTAAGATTAAGTTAAGGTTACCGGTCATAAGGAGTAATTACAGATGAAAAATTATTTTTGTTCTCACAGCCTAAATCCTTCACTTTTGTTGTAGAGCTTCAGTCCCTTGTTATATGTTAATTCATGTTAATTTAATTTTAACATGTTTTTCTTTCTGACAACCAAAATCCTATCTTCTAAAGAGATTTGATAGTATTTAACTAATAAATATTATTATCTTTTGATTTTATCTAATAATTATTATTATCCTATAATTATCAGATAAAAAATATTGGATATTAGTTAGATAATTTAAACTAGTTAAATTATCTAAACATCAATAGGTTGGGTTTTCCATTATGAGTGGACCTAATCCATAAAATCCAACATATATATGTATCCTTTCAATTATCAATATTAGAATATAAATAAATTAGTATCATTTAAAATATCAATATAACAATGTGAATAAATTTATATGATTTCAAATATCAATACATAATAGGATAAATATATCAATATCAATATCAATATATTATTATAAATAATTACCTATATATACAATTTTAAGAGAAATAAAAATAAAAATTATTTTAATTTTATCCATTTAAAAACACATGATGTCAACCTAACTTAGCATAATCTTAATCTCATATCACTCACATTTCATTCACCAGTGTCTTCAGAAATTATAACCAACCCATTAATTATTTAACAATTAATCTTACATGCGACGTGAAAAATTTTCACCCACACATTTAATATTGAAATTAATTCACATATTCATTATTAATTTGGGCATATATCATGATACATATCAGAAATATTCATGTATACTTCTATACATATGATTAGTATCGAGTTGTGGTATTAAAGTAGAATGTTGGATGATGTGTGAACCTTTTTAATGTATTGGATGGAAACGGTTGTTTTCGTGTCTATGTGTGATTATTATGATGGATGATTATTATCGATTTGTATTCTCATGTTTATATGGGGTTCTATATGTATTTAGTAATCTTATACCTATCCATGCCCTAGGACCATCACACGCCTTCCTTTCTGAAAGCATTTTCAAAATGCGAGATGGGTTTGGAGTGTGATAGGGTGATGTCAAAGCTTAAGATTTTGAAAGCTAGATTTAAACTATTGAAGAGACTAACAGTTGTTTAGGCTAAGAGTGAACATGATTAGGAAACTTATGGAGCACAAGATTCTTTCTCATTATTGTATTGTTTTTCTTTGGTAATCAACATACTGTTATGTTATGAGTTTAAGTCATCTCCTTTCTAGTTCTGTATTTGATTCTTATGAGCGGAGGGGTTCTATCTCCACTTCCTAGTTGATTGTATTGCATATGGATGAGTTAATAAAACTTCATTTTCAATTTTTTTTTAAAGAATAAAACTTCTTTCTTATTTTCTTCTTTAAAAAATTAAAATACTAAATAAGGTGGCATTTGGTAAAATTGAAAGTAGGTGTTGAAAATCAAGTGTTGAATTTTAAGTACTGAATATAATAAATATTGAAATTTTAAGCATTGAATTAATTAATTTGTTTGATAACCGTTATTACTAATAATTATTAATTTTTTTATTGGACATATTTAACCTTGTGATCTTGATATTTAAATTTTAACAATTAAATACAATTTTAAAATAAAAAAATTATAAATAAAAAAATTTAGAACCAACAATCATATTAGTATAATATTTCTTATAAGTTTTAGCCATTGCAAAATCACAACTAATTAAACAATTTGAATATTTCATATAGAGAAAAATTAAATAATTCCCAAAAACTCAACTACATTTTTCTAAAACTTCAATGAAGAACCTTATGCTTATCAATGTCTAACCAATTTAGGAATATTTAATTTTTTAAGAAAATAAATTCAACAATTTATGATGAAATAAAAGCCTAATTTAGAAAATATAATCCAAACCTAGAAAAATTTGCAAGTTAAAATTGACAAATCTGTAAAATATACAAAAACCAATAAAAACATATACATATACATATATATATATATATATATATATATATATATATATATGATGAGTCTAAAATCATCCCATGCCTATGATGGTGGATCCCATAAGGGATAGGACCTGCATACAAAGAAAAATGGAGGGTTAAGGGCTCCCGAAGGCTGACCTCCGAAAGAGCCTCCGACAGCCAAGTTAGCAAGCTAGTTGAGAGAATGTTGGCTAGAGAAAGAATTTAGAGAGAGGTTTCTCTTTTTTATTTTACCTTTGCTCCTGCTATATATAGGGGAAATAGGGACCCCCTATAGAGGCCATTTTTATCCCTCATCAAAGGCCCTCCACTCCCTAGTCTGATTAAGCATGTTGAAGAGAAGGGTGAGGGAGTAAAAATACCCTTACTTTGCTTGTGATTCATCTACATTGTAGGTATAATTGTTAATTTGGCTTCATCTTATGAGCTCGATATGTTGGTAACCGAATGTCTGAATAATAGGGTGAGCTGAGGAGCTCAGTCTAGAGACATCTAAAATCCTAAATGATAATGCAAGCTGATTAGCTCAATTTGAGGTGTCTGGGCATTTGAATGATAAGGTGAGCCAATTGGCTCAATCTGGAGGCAGTTGTGTGCTTGAACAAAGATGTGAGCTACATGATTGCCACCTTAAGGGATGGTCTTCTATGCCACATCATAGCATGGACTTATAGATTTTGCGTAGCTTTAAGTATTCAAATAATATGCCTTCTCAAAGAAGGTCTTATATAATATTCCTCATTGGTAGAGCACTCTGATAAAAGTTACCTCGTCGATGGAGACCTAGGATAATTTGATTAATTTGTCCAAGGCTCAAGCAATTATTGATACATGTAGTTTCATCTGTCATAGACTTAAATAATGATAATATATGTCTCTCTAATTAAGGATCTTAGAGCTTCGCTTCTCTGGAATAGATTTTCATATAAACTACTTTGTCAACTTACTGATGAAAGTTTCCAAATAGATTGCTTCACATGTTAAAGGCTTAAGAGTTTCAGTTAGCAAAGGGAAGCCTTCACTTACTGAAGGCTTTAGAGCTTCACCTAAGGCCTTCGGATAACTACTTTATTGGTTGATGGCTTACATAATAATATATGCTTCATTGATTGGATAATTTGCTTCAAGATCAGAGGTCTTTGTCTGATACGCTTCACCGATTGGTGGTTCTCTTCAATATTAGAAGCCTTCGCCTGATGATTGGGCATAAATAATTGACAAAGCCTCCCACTATCTGATAAAGTTCTTCAAATAGTCTACTTTGCTGATCAAAATCTTGGATAATAATGATTTGCCTTAACTTATTGAGGACTTTAGAAATCCACCTCCTTAGAGGTCTTTAGGAAATTCAGCCTCATCAATAAAGGACTTTTAGATAATGTATCTCATTTAGATGTCTTTAATGAAATATGCCTTATCATGCCTAGTCGAATTAGGTCTTTGGTGCTCTTAGACTTTTCATCTAGACTTGCTAGGTCTTATGTACCTTATGGACTTTTGCTTGGACTCAGTTTGGAATTTTTTCTTTCTTGCTATCGGCCTCATTGATCTTATAAGTTAGTCTCAACAATTTTTTTCTATGCCTAGTCTTACTGTCATTGGGGCTAATCTTAGAAGGCTATTATGCTTTGCTTAGAAGACTTTATATATAATCTACTCCACTTAGGAGTCTTCAAGAAAAATTGCCTCACTCATGAAGGACTTTAGAGAAATCATACCTCATTCACGGAGGACTTTAGAGAAATCCACTCCACTTAGGAGTCTTCAAGAAAATTTGTCTCACTTAGAGGTCTTATAGATAATATGCCTCATTGATTAAGGACTTGTATAATGATAAGTCTCAACTATCGAAGACTTTAAAATTTTGCTTCACTAGGAGATCTTCAAGAAAAATTGCCTCGACTGTTGAGGACTGAGGAATCTGACTCACTAGGAGGTCTTCGATAATAATATGCCTCTATAGATGAGGACTTATGTAATAAGATGCCTAGCATTCGCAAGGTCATATGAAATCCATCTCACCTAAAGGTCTTCTAGAATTTGCCTCGCCAGATGAGGACTTATATAATGATATGCCTAACATTCACTAAGTCTTATGAAATCTATCTCACTCGGAGGTCTCCTCAAATTTGCGTCACCAGATGAGGACTTATATAATGATATGCCTAGCGTTCGCTAAGTCTTATGAAATCTACATCATCTAGAGGTCTTTTAGAATCTGCCTCACCAGAAGAGGACTTATATAATGATATGCCTAGCATTCACTAGGTCTTTGGTGCCTTGCCTTAACAAGGTCTTTTGCCTATTGGACTTTTGCTTGGACTACTCATCACCTTTGGCTCTTTGCCTAGGCTTTCATCTTTTGAGCTAGTCTCAGTAGGACTTAAATGATAATAATAATTTTTCTTTTCTTTTCTTTTTCTTTTTCTTTTTCTTTTATTCTTTCTTTTTTCTCTTTTCTTTTTTATGTGTAGTACATGATTCTTTTTTATAAGTACATTTACATAATTGAATATTTTATACAAATACAATATTGTTTGCTAAAATGAAATGGCTTGTCTTTCTTTCAATGCCTTGTACAATTCTTGAGCAATTTGTCTTTATTATATTTATTTTTCCTGTGGTTAAGTACCTTCTGTGGAGAACTTGAAAGTTGTTTTTGTTAGTCATCTTTCTTCCCCCCATGAAGAGGGAAATTTTCCCTTTGTAGCTTCGTTGACAAAGTGTAAGTCTTTTTGCCTCTTTATTTTCTTCTTTTGTTGCTTTGTAGTTGAACCTGATTTCCTGCCTAGGTCTCGTTATGTCTTTTCTCTTGGATTTACCAAGAGTTTGATTTTTTGTTTGATGAGTTCATCTCACTTTTCGTGAAGTATCTTGCCTAGGTTTACTAGGGCTTTTAGGACTGCTACTTGGGTTACATCGCCATTGAAGTCGAAGCCTCGGCGTTCGCCATAAGTATTCATCTCACTCTTGGTGAGGTGTCATGCTTCAATTTACTAGGGCTTTTAGGACTACTATTTGGATTACATCGCCATTTGAGCATAAGCCTTAGTGTTCAGAATAAGTATTCATCTAACTCTTGGTGAGGTATCATGCCTAGATTTACTAGGGCTTTTACTTCCCTCTTCAGGAAGCTCATCCCGCCTTTGCGAGGTATATTGCCTAGAATCTCACTAGGTCTTTTATCTATTAGGATTTTTCCTAGAGTACTTGTCACATTTGGCCTTTAGCCTCTACTTTCCTCTTTTGAGCTAATCCCAATAGTCTTCTTGAATCCATCTGCTAGGTTTTGGCCTGGGCATCTTCGCCTTTTGAGCTTAACCCAGTAGATCCTATTTATTGAAACTTTGTCTAAGCTCTTTGCTCTTTTGACTTTATATCATCAAATGTCTTTCATTTATATGGCTTGTCAATTGATTTGCGTATCTTGATACTTTTTGCCAAGTCGAGCACTATTGTTTACATTGAATGATAAATTTTGCACTCTTTCCTACTAGAAATAAGGGTTATACGAGCATAAAATATAATATGTGCAATTTATATGCTACATATTCATGTAAGATGCTCGTTTTGCCTATTTGACAATATTTTTTGAAAAATATTTATGTGCATCATGAATCATATAAAATCTAATTAGATTTTAATAATTATAATAAATTTAGCACACAATGGTAATTTAGTGAATTATTAGAAGATGTAGCATGCTGTAAGATCAAACTAATCAATCTATTTAAATAATGAATTTTGATTGAATCATGCCATTTTGAGAGACTCTTACTCCCCTGCAAAATAATGGATTCGGTTGAAATCCATTTTTTTAGCAATAATTAGTATTAAAATGGCATTTGATATGCATAATTAATCATGTCTTGGCATCAAAAATGACATGGCATCTTATGCTATAAAGTCATGCCAGATAATTTTCTCATGCAAGATTATTAATATATTCACAGCATACTTTGGCAAATAATATTGTAGAATTTAAATTAAAGCATGAAAAATATTTAAAACATATCTGGACTGGCGTGCTTTGCCATCCATTTCGTCATGACATTTGCCTATCAAAGGCCTTTACTTGATAGGCTTTATCCTAGCCTCCAGCTTTTCATCTAACCTTCTCCTCTAACTTTCTTTCTAGTCTTCGTCCTTCTTCCTGTGGCCTTCGGCCTTTGGCCTTTATGCTCTAGCCTTCGACCTTCATCCTCTAACCTTTGGCCTTTGTCTTTGACCTTCAACTTTCAGCCTTTGGCCTCTGACCTTCGTCCTTTGGCCTTCATCTTTGACCTTTAGCCTTTGGCCTCTAGCCTTCTGCCTTCATCTTCTAGCCTTTGGCCTTCGTCCTTTAGCCTTTGTCTTTGACCTTCAGCCTTTGGCCTTTGGCCTCCAACCTTCATCCTCTAGCCTTCATCTTCGACCTTTAGCCTTGAGCCTTTAACCTTCAGCCTTTGGCCTTCATCTTTGACTTTTAGCCTTCGACTTTCGATATTTGGCCTTTGGCCTTCACCTTCATCCTTCGCCTTCGTCCTCTAGTCTTCGTCTTCGACCTTCAATCTTTGGCCTCTAATCTTTAACCTTCTTCCTCTAGCCTTCGACCTTCATCATCTGGCCTTTGTCTTTAACCTTCAGCCTTTGGCTTGTGGCCTTTGACCTTTGTCCTCTAGCCTTCATCTTCGACCTTCAACCTTCAGCCTTTGACCTTCAGCCTTCATCCTCTGGCCTTCATCTTCGACCTTTAGCCTTTAGCCTCTAGCCTTAGGGCTTCGTCCTCTGGCCTTCGTTTTCGACCTTTAGCCTTCAGCTTTGGACTTATGGCCTTCGGTCTTCATCCTCTACCTTTCATCTTCAACTTGCAACCTTCAACCTTCGTCCTCTAGTCCTTAGCCTTTGTCCTCTAGCCTTCAACCTTTAGTTTTTTTTGGCCTTAGCTTCCTCCTCTGGCCTTCAGCTCTAGTCTTTCTAGCCTTTACCTCTGGCCCTTAACAAATAAGTTCTTATGACATGTGGGGCCCACTCACCGATGACCAGTTAGCGATGCACCTCCGCTAGTGTAACATCTCAAGGCGAGAAATATATCACTAGGACCAGCTTGAAGTCAAAAGTATGAATTGGAATTTTACTCACTTTGACTCATCGGATTCTAGCTGGAATATGCTTGTAAAGGTTTGGTTGCTAATTTTTTGATCTATCTTTCCGGTGATAGATCGGCTGCATAATTGGTACCAAAATGAAGCTAGAGTCACGAGGATGTCATTCATGTAAAAATTGTCGAGAATAGAGTAGTGGCTTGATTGAAAATGTGGCCAAAAGTTTTCAATGACCACTGACTTTGAATGGGAGGTACGGTTGTTTCTAACGTCGATTCACGGTGATTTTCTAGAGGATGACTAATCGGTGTGTGGGCTTGTTTTTGGTGGTGGAGGTGTCATCTAATGGTCATCAGAGATGGGCGAACAACTATGGCAATCCATTTTCTCTCTCCTCTCTCATTTTCTCTTTCTTGAACTGGTTTTTCCTGCTTTTTTTATTGGATTTTTTGATTTTTTTGTTGAAGATGAACGCTTAAATTTCTTGGATCAATGTCAATGAAGGCTAGATCTATGATGATCAAGAATATTGGTGATCGAGAAAATGATTTTCGACAGAAATAGAGGTTAGGACACGACTTTCTGTGCCATTCTCCATAGACAGTGCCAAGTTGATGAGTCTGAAATCATCTTATGCCTGTGATGGTGGACCTACGAGGGGTAGGATCTACATAAAGAGGAAAATGGTGGGTCAAAGGCTCCCAGAGGCTAATCTTTGAGAGAC
The DNA here is from genome assembly GCA_947687605.1 of Reutealis trisperma. Taxonomy (NCBI): domain Eukaryota; kingdom Viridiplantae; phylum Streptophyta; class Magnoliopsida; order Malpighiales; family Euphorbiaceae; genus Reutealis; species Reutealis trisperma. The sequence continues at coordinate 938,710 of CANTUT010000472.1, forward strand.
TCTCCGATGCCCAAAATAGTAAGCCAGTTGAGAGAATGTTGACTAGAGAGAGAGTTAAGAGAGAGGTTCCTTTTTTTGTTTTACCTTGGCTCCTGCTATATATAGGGGAAAATAGGGACCCCCTATAGAGACCATTTTTGTCCCTGATGAGCATAATTTAGTACATATTAATAGCCCTTAAATTTATTTTTTGTTGTTCATTTATTAAATAAATATTTTTATTTAATGATATTTTTATGAAATAGGAAATAAAATGTGAAAGCTTGAAAATTGAGTAAAATTATAGTCTTTTACTTGCATAAATAATAATAATAATAATAAATTTTGTGAAAGAAATAATTTTTCAATAAAATCAACTAAGCCATTTTCTTTTCTTTTGAAAAATGACACCTTCTTTAAGTGTGCAATGGAGACTAAAGAGCTCACCAACTATCGTTATGCAAGCCAACTAAGGAAAACAAAGGATTCAAAGATCAAAGTTATACATTTGATGTTAAAGAAGAAAATTTGCAAACATTCAAGTCATCACCAACCATCCTTATGCAATCCAACTAAGGAAAGCTAAGAATTCAAATATTAAAGTCATATATTTGATGCTAAAGAAAAAAATTATTTGAAAATTGGTTTCTTCATCAACTTGCCATCTAGCCATTCATACTTATAAATATAAGGAAAATGGCTTAGCAAAAGAGGAGTTTTTGGTGAGGAAAAGAATTGAGAAAATAAGGAAGAAGTTAAGATTTCAAGATTAAGGATCCAAATTGTTAAAATTGGTTCTTTTGTTTATTTTGTTATTTTAATTATGTCTTTCTAAGTTTTAATTTTACTACTGTGGATGATGAAACCATGTTAGATTATTAATTTCTATTATGTATTGATTCCAAATATTTTGTAATTTAATGTTTATGATTTTGGTTTCAATTGTTAATAATTTCCTTTCATCAATTCTTCATGTATTTTTTATTGTTAGAAAATTATCTATACTTGGTTTTTATTGAAAGAAAAGTAATTTTCTTTGATTATGTGTTTTCCATTAAATTGTATACATATAATGCTTAGAGATTACACTTTTGAAGTGAAGCAAAATTTATTTGAGAATTTAATAAAATTGAGCTTAGTGATAAAATCAATAGAAGATAAAAAAGATTGATTTCTAAACTATCTTCTGAAAATTAGAATCAATACATTATAAAAATTATTAATTAAACATTGGTGAATTCTAAAACCTTGGTAATATTTTATCTAAATTTTATTTCACAAATTCAATTACCTTTAATTGTATTATTTTGACATTTCTACTTTACATCTCTTTATCATTATCTAAAAAAAAATTATTTGGAACTAGGTTTGAATTAAATTAATGTGATTTAATTAAGCTTTTTTATAATTATTCTCATAACTCTCTCTATGGGAATGATCTCGTTACCACTTATCTACTAAATCAGTGATTCATGCACTTGCGAATATAAATAAAATTTTAGAACCAGTTTTTGTCACCATTGCTAGGGAGACATCAAAAAGAAAGAAGAAAGCTAATTAGATCAATATTTTTTTAATTCTTCTACCAGTTAAATATTACTTATTATGAATTTTTATTTTATTTCATATTATTATTTCCTTATTTTTTATATTTTTAGTCATAAAATAATATTAGTTTTTGTTGCAACAATTTTCTTGTTAGTTTTTGCATATTTGAAAAAAAAAATTCAGTTTCAATAGTACTGAGTTGAGTTGGAATAGTGTAGAAAATTTCAATTAGGTTACGGTAGCAACTCGATTACTATTCACGTGTTTTGCATAGTTTTGTATTTTTCTTGCATGATTAATTAGTTACTATAGATAATTAATTTATTTTTCTGAAAAAAAATTGTTTTAATTTTCAATATTATTATTATTTCTTTTAAACTTTTAGAGTTCCACATTTATATATATTTATATTTTTTAATTTCTAGGATCTTTATTGTTTAAAAACAAAAAAAAATTAGAGTTAAATATTTGTTTTATGTTACGTTAAATTATTTGAATTTTTATTTTTATTTTTATTTTTTTAAAGTTGATTCGCATTGTCTATTTTATTTTTCTTTCTTTTTTGGTTTATAAGTGTGATTAAATATACAATTTAATAAGCTCTGTCAAAAAGGCTATTTATTCATTTGCCTAAGGAAACTAGGACTTAAGTGGTCTATTGTGACCTCCCAATTTTTTCTGGGAGCTTTATTAATTGCACATTTTTTTATTTTTATATACTTTAAAAGAGATATTTTATTTTATTTTATTTTATTTTTTCTGTATTCTCATTATTAATATTTTTAGTTTTATTTTCATTTGTTTCATTTTATAGTTGATATTGAAATAAGTTAATTTAATTTTATTAGTTTATGCTAGCTTGGGAACATGATTCAAAGTGTCGTTTGGTTAAAAAAGAATTATCTTTAAGTGACATTAAAATTAAATCATCAATAAAAATTTCTATAGATGAAATAAATCATGAAAATATGGAAAATCCAAGAGATAATGATGTCCATGATGAAAGAGAAAAAATTCTTTTAGAATATTTTTCTCCTGTCACTGCTAATTCTCCCTCTTGCATAATTTTACCTGAAACTATTGCAACTCATTTTGAGCTTAAACTAGCCATAATTCAATTGTTACCATCTTTTTATTGTTTAGAGAGAGAAGATCCATACATGCACGTTAAAGAATTCTTGGATATTTGTTCCACATTTCGCTTCTAAAATTTTTCTGATGATTCAATGAGGCTGAGGCTATTTCCATTTTCACTAAAAGATAAAGTAAAAGCTTGGTTAAATTCCCTTCAAGCAAGAACAATCACTAGTTGGGATCAACTAGTTAATAAAATTTTGTCAAAATTCTTTCCCATGTCCAAAACTAATAGTCTTAAGAGAGAAATTTCTAAATTCTACCAAAAAGAGGGAGAAGAATTTTATGAGTGTTGAAAAAAGTTTAATGATTTGAACTTAAAGTGTCCCCATGATGGTTTTAAAATTTGGAGATTGGTAAAATATTTTTATGATGGTTTAATTCAATTAAATCGTCAAATGATTCAATCCATACATGGTGAAAATTTCTTGCATCTGCAAAGTAGTCAAGCTTGGGATTCACTTGAAACATTAGCTGTAAATTCTCAGCAATGGAATTGTTTAGATCCGAAAGCCAAATCCACTCATGTAACCAAGAGATGAGGCATTTATGAGATAAGAAAGAGAGATGAAAGTGATTTGAAAACTATTCTAGCTAGTTTGTCTAGGAAAGTGGAAGCCTTAATGTTAAGTCAATCCATGAATTCTCAAACAAACACTAGGAGTGAGTTGTGTGCCTTATGTTTTAGTACATCTCATACTGCTCAATTTTGTCCTTTAATGCCAAATTACCAGAAAGCATTCTTTGAACAAGCAAATATACTCCATTCTTATGGAAAATCATCTGATAGACCATATGCCCCCACATATAATCCAAATTGGCGAAATCATCCCAATTTTTCATGGAGACAGAACAGCCTCCAATAAATCAAAGTCATCAATATAATATGTCCAATCAGCACATTAGTCATTTAAATCCACCATATCCTCAAAATGCTTCCCAATACTCTGCTCCATTGCAGAAGATACCTTCTTTAAAGGATACTTTACAATAGTTCATGCAATCAACCCAATAAGTTTTGCAATCAAATTCTCAATCCATTCAAAAACTTGAAACATAATTGGGCCAACTTGCAACTGCTGTAGCTGAAAGGGAAAAAGGAAAATTTCCCAGTCAACCTGTTCCAAATCCAAAAGGTCAATATGAGGTAGGTTCATCAAGTTCTAATAAAGAAGTTAAATCCATAACTACTCTTAGGTCTGAAAAATGCATAGTCAAACCTGATTATACACTTAAACCTTAAATAGAGAGTCAAAAGAGTCATCTTGAAATTTCATCATCCAAAGACTTAGTTGAAAAAGACAATCAATCATTGCCTTATGTTCTAAAAGCCCTTTACCCACAAAGACTTGTCTCAAAAGAGAAAGTTACCTAATATAATGACATTATAGAAGTGTTTAAGCAAGCTAGCATTAACATCCCTCTTCTTGATGCTATTAAACAAGTACTTGCTTATGCCAAATTTTTGAAAGATCTTTGTACGGTAAAAAGGAAAACAAATGTTCCTAAAAAGGCATTCTTGACTGAACATGTGAGTTCCATACTTCAACATAAAACTCATATTAAGTATAAGGATCCCAGTTGTCCGATAATTTCTTGTACCATTAGTAATTATGAAATCAATCGAACTTTACTTGATTTAGGAGCAAGTGTGAATCTATTGCCATATTTTGTTTATCAACAACTTGGGTTAGGAGAATTAAAACCCACAATTGTCATACTCCAATTAGCTGATAGGTCTGTCAAAGTTCCTAGAGGTTTTATAGAAGATGTTTTGGTCAAAGTTGATAAGTTTTACTTTCTAGTGGATTTCATTACTCTTGATACTTAGCCTATTGAAAACACAAAGGATCAAGTTCCTATCATCTTAGGAAGACCATTTTTTGCCACATCCAATGCAATCATCAATTGTCGAATTGGTGTTTTGAAATTATCATTTGGTAATATGACTGTTAAACTTAATGTGTTTAATGTTGCTCATCAAACAATTGACAATGATGATTTGTGTGAAGTTAACATGATTGAAAGTGTGTTCAATGATTGTTTTTTGGAAATGAATAAAAATGATCCATTTGTGAAATGTTTAACTCAATTTGGCATGGACTTAGATGTTGAAAATTCAATTAGTGAGGTGAATTCTTTATTAGAATCTATTCCACTAATGGATACAAACAAATGGAAAGCCAAAATTGAACCTCTATTTCCCATAGAATCTAACGAGTCAATTCCTGAATCACAAAAGTTAGACTTGAAACCATTGCCTGAGTCATTGAAATATTCATTTTTAGGACCATCAGAAACTTTCCCCATTATCATAGCATCTGATTTAGAGGTTGAACAAGAAAACAAGTTGATTGATGTTTTAAAAGATCATAAAGAAGTAATAGGGTGGACAATTTCAAACATTAAAGGTATTAGTCCTTCAATTTGCATGCATAAAATTTATTTAGAAGACAATGTTAAACCTAGCTGTGAATTCCAAAGATGACTAAATCCCAATATGAAAGAAGTTGTTAGAGTTGAGGTGATAAAACTTTTAGATGTAGGTGTCATTTACCCAATTTCTGATAGTTTATGGGTGAGTCTTGTGCAGGTAGTTCCAAAGAAATCTGGCATAACAGTAGTGAAAAATGAGAAAAATGAACTAATTCCCACTTGAATCCAAACTGGATGGCGTGTTTGTATTGATTATAGGAAGTTGAATGCTGTCACAAGGAAAGATCATTTCCCACTTCCTTTCATTGATCAAATGCTTGAGAGATTAGTTGGTCATGCATACTATTGTTTTCTTGATGGTTACTCTGGATATAATTAAATACCAATTGCACTTGAGGATCAAGAGAAAACCACTTTCACTTGTCCTTTTGGAACCTTTGCCTATTGACACATGCCCTTTGGGTTATGTAATGCACCTGCTACATTTCAACGATGCATGATAAGTATTTTTTCTGATATGGTTGAGCATTTTCTTGAGATATTCATGGATGATTTTTCTGTCTTTGGTTTTAGCTTTGATGAATAATTGCATCACTTGACCTTGGTTTTGATTAGATGTAAAGAGAAAAATCTTGTGTTAAATTGGGAAAAATGCCATTTCATGGTTAAAAAGGGAATTGTTCTGGGTCATGTAGTGTCACAACAAGGAATTGAGGTAGATAAAGCAAAGATAGACTCAATCTCTAGCCTTCCTCCACCTCGCACTGTAAAAGAAATTCAATCCTTTTTAGGTCATGCTAGTTTCTACTATAGATTCATCAAAGATTTTAGTAAAATCTCTTGGCCCTAATGTAACTTACTTGTAAAAGATACACCTTTTATCTTTGATAATGAATGCCTTCAAGCCTTTGAAAGGCTTAAAATCTTGTTGACATCTGCACCCATCATTAGACCAGCTAATTGGAGTATTCCCTTTGAGATCATGTGTGATGCCTCTGATTATGCCCTTGGTGCTATTTTAGGCCAATGAGTCAATAAGCTATCTGTTATGATCTATTATGCAAGTAAAACTCTCACTAATGCACAACTTAATTATTCAACCACTGAGAAAGAGTTGCTTGCTGTAGTGTTTGCCTTGGACAAATTTAGATCTTATCTTGTTGGATCCAAAGTCTTTATCTATACTAATCATGCTTCATTGAAATACCTTTTGTCAAAAAAAGATGCTAAGCCTCGCTTGATTCGATGGATTTTGTTAATACAAGAGTTTGACCTTGAAATTCGTGATAAGAAAGGTTTTGAAAATATTGTGGCTGATCATTTGTCTAGACTAATAGTGGAATCTATTGATAAGGATTGTCCCATCAAGGAGACTTTTCTTGATGAACAACTCATGTCCATATCATAGTTACTTTGGTTTGTTGATATTGTAAATTATCTTATTACTGGTCATATGCCAAGCCATTGGAGTAACCAAGATAAAACAAAATTTTTAGCTAAGGTAAAGAAATATTTTTAGGATGATCCATACTTGTTTAAATATTGTCCTGATCAAGTGATTAGGAGATGTGTGCCTGAAAGTGAACAAAAAAAACTATCTCCTTTTGTCATGACCATGCTTGTGGAGGCCACTTTAGTGCAAATAAAACTACTGCAAAAATTTTGCAATGTGGATTTTATTGGCCTACATTGTTTAGAGACACTCATGTGTATTGTAAATCTTGTGGTTGAATTATTTGATGTTTGGGGTATTGATTTTATGGGACCTTTTCCTAATTCCTTTGGTAATTTATACATCCTTTTTGCTGTTGATTATGTATCCAAATGGGTAGAGGCAAGTGCATGTAAAATAAATGATCATAGGGTTATGGTGAAATTTTTGAAAGAACACATTTTTTCTAGATTTGGTACACCACGAGCAATCATTAGTGATGGAAGAAAGCACTTTTGTAATAGGTATTTTGAGCATTTGATGAAGAAATATGGCATTACTCATAAAGTAGCTACTCCTTATCACCCACAAACAAGTGGTCAAGTTGAAATATCAAGTAGGGAAATCAAACGCATTCTTGAGAAAATGGTTAAACCCACTAGAAAAGATTGGTCTTTGAAATTACATGATGCATTGTGGGCTTATCGTACAACATTTAAAATCCCTATTGTAATGTCCCCTTTTAGACTTGTTTATGGAAAATCATGTCACTTACCAGTAGAATTAGAACATAGAGCATATTGGGCAATTAAACAATTAAATTTCTCTTTAAATAAAGCTGGTGCTTAACGAATGCTTCAATTGAATTAGTTGGAGGAAATTAGAACTGATGCTTATGATTGAGCAAAATAGTATAAGGACAAAATGAAAATTTCCCATGATAAAAATATTTTGAGAAAATCTTTTTCTCCTGGCCAAAAAGTTCTTTTATACAATTCTCATTTGCATCTATTTCCTGGAAAGTTGCGTTCTCGATGGTAAGGCCCATTTTTTGTTCGCACTACATTTCCATATGGAGCAATTGAAATTGAAAATCCAAAAAATGGTGATGTATTTAAAGTCAATGGACAAAAATTGAAATCATTTTTGGCGCTGGAACCAACAACAGTAGAAGAAGCACTTTTGAGTGATCCTATTTATTAGGATCAATTCAATTCATTTATGTCATTTTTTTTTCTCTTTGTGTAACTAATTTTTGTTTATATTTAACATTTGTTCTCTGTTTGTAAGTATAGAATACAAACTTTTCAGCTAGATATGGAAGCATCTCTTGCTACACTCATAAACAGGTTTTCAACTCTTCCCCAAGATGTGCTCAGAAAAATTGATGAATGTAGACTGGAAAGAATGAAGGCATTTAGACATTTTAATCTTCCTAAAGATATTCGCTGGATCATAAAAGCTAAAGTACGACTGGCAGGTGAATTAAATGAATCATTTGTTAAGTGTTTGCCAGGTACAGGGAAAAGTTTTTACTCAAAGAAAAGAAGAGCAAAGAGAATGGGAGTTTGCTACAAGTGTGCAAGATGGAATTGCAACACACACTGTAGAAATATTAGATATACATCCATAAATCGAGAAGATAAAATACAATTCACAAAGGATGGTCTAAGTAAGGAGTCTTTAGATAATATTCTATAGACTCTTGAGACGCATCTATGTGGACAAGTTCAATACACTCTTTTAGATTTATGGAGCTTATTCAAAGAAGAGAAACAGTGTTATAATCTAGGGAATCTGACACTAAAAGACCATGTTTTCCAATTAATAAGAAAACTATATGGGAAGCTTATCCTCGACTCATAGAAGACATTTAAACTGTTACTGGACATAAAACTAGAGGAAGATGTGAGTTACAGTCATAACTACTATTCATGATCAAGTGTATCACTAACTTTTTGACTTTTGTGCATTTTTCAATACTCTGCAGTAATTTTTTGAATTTTCAGCATCTAGATTTTTGTTTTCTATAGATTTTTCTATTTTATTTAACTTTTTAGTCTTTTAATATCTGCTTTTAGCTTTTCAATTTTTTCTTTTTGACATTTGTACACACAACATTGATTATTTTTGTTTGTTATTGTTATTTTTTATCTTTATTTTTTTTCTTCTGTCAACAATTATTTTTCCCCGTTGAACCATTCTTTTACTATGTTATTTTTTTTATATGCACATTCGTTATTTTCAATATGCACACAACCTTTTAAAGAAATCTATGAACCAAAAAAAGAAAAAAATGGCAGAACTCTTAACATGCAAATTCAAAACTATTTGTGTCTTTTGTAGTCCAAACTCTGGCAAGAAAAGAGAGTACTTGATAGCATCTAATGAACTTAGTAGGATTTTAGTTGAACGAAAAATTGATTTGGTATTTGAGGGAGGTAGTCTAGGGTTAAGGGGTTGTGTTGCAAGTTCTACATATATTGGAGGTAACAAAATTTTAGGAATAGTTCTAAAGGCTTTGGCTCAAAATAAACACATCACTGATGGAACTATAGGTAATGAGTTACAAGTCATGAGCATGTACTAACGAATGGCATATATGAATCTCAATACTGATGCTTTTATCGCATTACCTAGTGATTTAGAAACATTTGAAGATATCTTCACCATTGCATCTTGGACCTAATTAACAGTTCTTCAAAAGCCATTGAGATTACTTAATATTGATGGTTTTTATAATGGTTTGCTATATTTTCTCGATCATGCTGTGGAACAGGGTTTTATAACACCAGAGAGTCACATCCTAGTTTCTGCTTCAACTATTGATCAATTGATTGAGCAACTGCAAAAATTTGTGTCCGAACCTGATCCATTGATGGCACAAACAGTTTGGCACCCTAGGGCCAGCAGCAGCAAGAAGCTTGGACCAAACTTGAATCTTCGATTGTAACTTCCCTAATTATTATAGTTTTTCTTATTGCATTTTTTTTTGTGTTACACCTAATCAAGCAAAGTCCTCTACTCCTTATTTATTTATAGTAGACATTGGAGACAATGTCTCAGCTAAGTTGGGGGTGGAGAAACTGTTATTTAAAAAAAAAATTATGTTTTCTCAATTATTTCTAAGGTTCAATTCATTAAAAATTCAGATGGCAGAGTAAAAAGTTACTTTGTTACTCTTGATATGCATCTGTATTTTTTGTGATTTTCTTTTCTTGTTTTAAAAAAAAAAAAAAACTTTGTTACTCTTGATACGCATCTGTATTTTTTGTGATTTTCTTTTCTTGTTTTCAAAAAAAAAAAAACTTGCAATTACTATGATGAGAATTGAGCTTTAATGTCATGGCTTTGACTAGTAATGAGTATTGATTTTAATTTTGATGATATTATTTGGTTAATTTATTTTCACAATGATTATACTCAACTCTTTTCTCACAATAGCTATGATCATTTTGTAGAAAGACAAGTATGCGATAATAGGTGTGTTCTTATATCCTTACCTTGATGATCATTTTAATTTCAATTTGAAAGAATTATATATTAGAACTTTCCCTTGAGGTCTTTCAAGGCGAACGACTGATCTAACATCACTTGTGAAATAATTAAGGTATTAGGATTTTCACCACAAAGCCAAATAAACCAGTTCTCCAATTGATGTTCCAAGAGAACATCAATTTAGTGAGCCAATTTGAGCCTACATTGATTAACTATTTTCTTTGGTAATCACATCTCTCACCTAGCCTAAACATGATTATATCTTTACCCTTATTCTAAAGATGAAATAGAGATAAAAAGACAAATATCATGATCAAGAGATATTTCTTAAAAGTTTGGGATAAAAAAAATCTTCATTCTAAAAAAAAAAAAGTATAAAAAAAAGAGTAAAAAAAAAAATCTTGAGTTTAAAGATCAAAGCTTTGATATTATAAGTGGAGGTTAGAATAAAGTAATTTTATATGCTTCTATAGGTTTTGAGAAGTGTCTCTTATAAAATACTATGATATCTTTAATTGTATGAAGTCTTTAAAACTTGTGTAATCTCCTATCCTTTCATTTTTTAGCCACATTATACCCCAGGGCCCCATTACAACCGATATTAAAGACCTTTTAATCTCATTTGATGCCTTCAAAATAGTGGAGATTTGTACCAAAGGGGAAACTTATAATACTTAATTCTTTATTAGAAATTGAATGATTGTTATTGTAAATTTATGAGAATTTTACTTGTTTGAAGCATAGAAATCACATTTATTATTAATATTGACTATTTCACACACTCATTTGAGTATGATTGTTGCAATATGCATTAGCTTTTGAATGGATATATATTCAATTTAATACTTATTTGATTTCAAAGCTACGATATCTTATTGTTCTCTGAGATAAATAGTTGAAAGTTTACATTTTTACAGGTGTTTATGGGTATCACTGCTGAAAACCCTCACGAGACTACAACTCGTCCTCTATGGGCCACCTAGAGGTTTAAAAGCTTGTTGCATATGCTAAATGCAATCGTGATTTCTTACGAAAGTAGACTAGTTTAGGTTTTGTTTTGCCTTGAGGACTAGCAAAATCTAAGTTTGGGGGTATTTGATGAGCATAATTTAATACATATTAATAGCCCTTAAATTTATTTTTTGTTGTTCATTTATTAAATAAATATTTTTATTTAATGATATTTTTATGAAATAGGAAATAAAATGATGAAAGCTTAAAAATTGAGTAAAATTATAGTCTTTTACTTGCATGAATAATAATAGTAATAATAATAATAAATTTTATAATAACAATAAATTTTGTGAAAGAAATAATTTTTAAATAAAATCAACTAAACCATTTTCTTTTTTTTTGAAAAATGACACCATCTTCAAGTATGCAATGGAGACTAAAGAGCTCACCAACCATCCTTATGCAAACCAACTAAGGAAAACAAAGGATTCAAAGATCAAAGTCATACATTTGATGCTAAAGAAGAAAATTTGCAAACATTTAAGTCATCACCAACCATCCTTATGCAATCCAACTAAGGAAAACCAAGAATTCAAAGATTAAAGTCATATATTTGATGTTAAAGAAGAAAAATCGTTTGAAAATTGATTTCTTCATCAACTTGCCATCTAGCCATTCATACTTATAAATAGAAGGAAAATGGCTTAGCAAAAGAGGAGTTTTTGGTGAGGAAAGGAATTGAGAAAATAAGGAAGAAGTTGAGATTTCAAGATTAAGGATCCAAATTGCTAAAATGGGTTCTTTTGTTTATTTTATTGTTTTAATTATATCTTTCTAAGTTTTAATTTTACTAAGGTGGATGGTAAAACTATGTTAGATTATTAATTTCTATTATGTATTGATTTTAAATATTTTGTAATTTAATATTTATGATTTTGGTTTCAATTGTTGATAATATCCTTTTATCAATTCTATCATGTATTTTTTATTGTTAGAAAATTATCTATACTTAGTTTTTATGAAAGAAAAGTAATTTTCTTTGATTATGTGTTTTCCATTAAATTATATACATATAATGCTTAGATATTACACTTTTGAAGTGAAGCAAAATCTATTTGAGTATTTAATAAAATTAAGCTTAGTGATAAAATCAATATAAGATAAAAAAAATATTGATTTCTAAACTATCTTCTGAAAATTAAAATCAATACAGATTGATTTCTAAACTATCTTCTAAAAATTAGAATCAATACATTATAAAAATTATTAATTAAACATTAGTGAATTCTGAAATTTTGATAATATTTTGTCTGAATTTTATTTCACAAATTCAATTACCTTAAATTGTATTATTTTGATATTTATACTTTACATCTCTTTATCATTATCTTAAAAAAAAATTATTTGGAACTAAATTAGAATTAAATTAATGTGATTTAATTAAGTTTTTCTATAATTATTTTCATAGCTCTCTCCGTAAAAACAATCTCGTTGCTATTTATCTACTAAATCGGTGATTTGTGCGCTTGCGAACATAAATAAAATTTCACAACAGTTCCTCATATATATCATCCTTTCACTTAACAAATTACAATCGATTCACATGGGTCTTAGTGGGATCCTACCAACCAAAACTTTATACACATAGAGATCTGGAAGACAAATGAAAGACTGAACGAAGGGCACTATACATGAACTACTGCTACAAGGAAGGGTTTTATATAAAATATGACAATTAGATTTTTTAATTGGTCATTGTGAAAGATCAGAATTTTTATTTGTGAATAAGGATATAAAATATTTTTAAAACTTAATGACAGAGTGTGTTAAGTAAAAAATTTTAAGCTAAATATTTTAACTTATTATTTTAAGTGATTTTTAATTTAATTTTAAATTTTTAATTGGATCTATTTTACATTATCAAATCAACTTAAAACTAATAAGTGATGAAAATATTAAATTAAGTAATAAGTTGAGTAATTAAACATTCCATAAGATAGATAATAATTTTCTCCTTTATTCTTTTTCCTTCTCTTTTTTTTTTTTTTTTTTTTTTCTTCATGTCCTGCATAATGTAAAAACAAGTTATATGGCATAGTCGTATCCGTAATAGATCACGGAAATCCAAATCTATTGGACGGCAACTTTAGATCATCTTCATCTTCAGGAAAATAAAAATATATATATATAAGAAAAGCAAAAGAACAGAAAATGAAAGAAAAAGGAAAAATACTTTAGATTGCCTTAGAACGCCAATCTCTTTATCTCCACCTGTCACTCACGAACAATACCAAATTGCCCAACCTTTTGAACTCCAAAACATCTCGTTCACTTTGGGTCAAGGGAAAGGACAACATACGTACAAGTCCTCCAAATTTTTGAAATTTGTATGCTGACCCTTATTTTCAATTGGGTACTAGTGAATTCATGAACTTTATAAATCTAAGAATATTAAGAAATCATTTAATAAAAAAGAGAAACTTATTAATGATCTCTAAAAAATATCCTTCTTTTCAAAAAAAAAAAAAAAAATCTCAATAGATAAAATATGAAAATTCATAGAACTAAAAATGTATTTTCCTTTTCTTATATTTTAAAAAACTTATCTATTTTTTTAATTATACTGTAATTACATTCAAATTCATAATCTGGCAATTCATGAAATAATTTCAATATCATTAAATAAAATTTAATTATTAATTTTTTATTTTATTTTAGATGTTGATGATTGAAACTTGAATTTGATATTTTATAATTATGTAGATGATTCCGGTATTATTGAACTAAAGATTCAACGCAATAATTATTTTTCATTTTTCTAAATACCTGCAACAAAATTTGCTTATTTATGTTACTTATATACTTAAATAAGCCCTTAATCTTATTTATGTAAATTGCAAAAGTTCATAGGGTTAATTAATAGCACATAGTTAAAGAATAAGGCCTTGGAATGAGTTTTCCTAATAATAAATCCATTATATGGTCCCATTAATTACATTAATCAGCTAGTACTATTAAAAGAGACCCCAAGTCATGCCGGCCTTTAACGTCTAAAACACTAAACTAGGCCACAAACAAAATAAAGAACTTTCTGTTTCATTTCTTTTCTTCATCGTTCAAACCAAGAGAAACACTATATTATTATCATAAATATCATCATTAAAATCTTCCCTTATGACCCTTTAACTTAATTTATCGCGTTAAATATGAAAAACGTTTCAAGAAACAAGTTCTTGGTATGTTTCCGACCAGTCATTGACATGGATGATCAACCACTACCCGACTCAAGACCTGCTGTTAATGGGTCCAATACTCAACCTTCAACAATTGTTGGTATTGAAAAGAAAGAGGACGTGAAGAATAACTCAAGGTCCAATAACTCTTCTTTGCTCTTGAATAATAATAATAACAGTAATAATAGATGCTCGTCATCAACAAGTTCAGCTGAAAATTTATTGATTTTTCATTCTCCTACAAGAAAGACATCCTTCTCTCGAGCAATCAAAGCTGTTTTGTTTGAAATTATATTGGTAAGTTTTGTGAAGTTTCTATTATCTACCTTTTTTTTATTTTTATTTATTTTTATTTTTTATTATTATAGTCAGAGACGATTCTGGTAGAACTTATTGCCATATCAACGCACCCTTAATCATATATATATATATATATATATATGATTAGTTTACCTTACTGTTTCCCTTCTCATTTTCCAGTCTAAGCGAGTTCGTGAAGAAAGAAGAGGATCAAGCCAAGATTTATACAAATCAAAGCGTAATTTGTTGAATAAAAGTGAGGATATTATGTTGAATTTAGTTCCGTCTTCTTCATGTTCATCTTCATTAGAATCATGTGTATCATGTTCAAGTTCAGTATCAGAACAACCAAATAATGTTTCCAAATATTTATCAAGCACAAACAGCAATTCAATAAGGCCAAATAAAGACAAGAGCTATGGAATACATTTGGTCCTTTTTAGTCTCACAGTGACAGTGTTTTGGGGTAAGCTTTGTGCAATACTTTTCACATCAATTTGGTTATATTTGCCGCCGCGCCGGCAAGACGTTCTGGACAAGTTTGTGTGCAGTAAGAAAAGAGCGAAAAGTCCACAAGAAAAGGATCATATATAATGGAAAGGGCTACTTGAAAGAAACCACTACAGATCAGAATCCACAGAGGACAAGCATTAAATTTCTGACATGACATTGCTGGTACATCGCAAGTAATTCTTGAATCTACAAGTGTAGGGCTATTACATTACTTCTAGAGGATTTTGTTTTTTATTTTTAATTATTTATTAACCTTTGATTAAAGTTCGATATTTTAATGAGTGGTTTTCATTGGTGATCCTTAGAGTATTAACTAATATGATTCATAATCCTTTAATTTTAAATTGTAATGGAAATATTCTTTAATTTTTGTATTAGTAAAGTCTTTCTATACCTTATTTTATTTATATTGTTGTTTCTTATCCTAATTATTTTCTTTTCTTTCCAAATAAATCTCAAATTCAAAACTCTGATGCCACTCAATGTGAGCTTGCTCTCTCTGTCACTAGAGACAGATTATAGAGAGCTATTCCTAAAGATTGTTAGAGTGTATTCTTTTATTTTTGGTTTCTTTTAGCTTCCCATACTCTTTATGATAGCGAGAGCTAACAACTAATAACAACTCCTAAATGGTCTTTGTTCTTGAGGGAAAATTTCTCAAATTCACTCTATCTAAGAGTCAGCTCTTTTAAATTCTTGAGGGAAAATTTTTCTAAAGAATTATTTAAAGAGTCTATACAATTTATAATAGAATTTAATAACCCTATTATTAGATTCTTGCCCACATTGTGATCTAGGTGATGATAATTCGGAAATGAACAATCAAATATTTCTCGCTCATCCACAGAATATGTTAAAGCACCAAACCTTTCTAAATAATGGAAGTTATTAAACTCAAGTTACTAGTTTCTTAGGCTCAATATCTTTGTTAGTTGGCTTACTAAATCTTTCGATCCTAACTAGAGTTTCAGTTAATTTTCTAACTCTTTGTTCAAACAAAATAAATACAGGATCCTATAGTATAAGATCAACACTCAACTTCTCTCCTAGCTTGAGTTAAAGCTATGCCTCTAAGCCAACTTTTATTAGTTGTTTTGCTAGAAGACATAAATGTTTACCTTATAGACTAGATTCACTAAGCTTCCGCAAATGCTTAAGCTTTTCTTCAAGTTCATCACTAGCAATACTTCAAAAGATTAGAGGTTATAGCTACCAGTTTCTCTTTCTTTTATGGGACTAACATAAACTCTCATAATTATCATACTGTTTTGATGAATAAGATATGTAGTAGTAACGTTTTTTTAAATAAAGATTTAAAAAGAAAATAAGAGTTATGGATACTAAGAAATATTCTTTTATATAGAAATTTAGAAGTAGTTTTTGCTTCTCTTGCTCAACAAGTAACGAGTTATATATAAAATTTATAAAAGTTGGAGTCTATAATATCATTTCTTAGCTCAAAAGTAGGAATAATTGAAGCATACACACAATAATTATATTAAACAAATAGTTGTGCCTCTAATATTGTTTTCCAATTAAACATAAGGACAAGAATTTATTCTATTCTTATCTTTATAGCTAAAGGGATAAGGATTTTTATCTTATAGCATATACATTCTTTTCTTTACCATCACAAATTTTAAAACACTTTTGTCAAATAGCACTTTAATATCAATAGTCACTACAGAAAAGCAATTTCTTAATTATGCACACTGAGACTGATGTCATGGATGACAAAAATATCACTCTATTATTGAGTTGCTAACAGGGTGGTATATGTCTTCTCTGAATTCTCTTTAACCCCTAAGTCATTATCACTTGTGGTCCCTGGACTATTAACTTGTGCACTTTGTAGTTTTTTTTTTTTTTTTTTTAACTTTACATTGTAATAAAAATATCCTTTAACTTTTATCTTTGTATCAATAAAGTCCTTTCCTTACTTTATTCTCTTTATATTTCTATTTCTGACTCTAATTATTTTCTTTTCTTTTCAAAGAAACCCTAAACTCAAAACTCACTCATCCTTTGACTCTGATACCAGTTAGTGTCAGTGTTCTCTCTTAATAAAGATGGAATACAAAGAGCTACACTTAAGGACCTTTAGAGTGTATTTTTTTATTTCTAGTCTCTTTCAGCTTCTCGTACTTGTTATAATAGCAAGAGCTAGCAATAAATCCTAAGGGAATTTTGTTCTTGAGGAAAAATTCATTAAAAAAAAACACAACTTCTCCCTCCATCACCTTCTTCATTAATTTAATTTCTTTTTTTTTTTTTTATCATTACATTGATTTTATTAGGATTAGTTTAGAGATTGTGTGACTTTCCTAGAAACCATAAGGGCTGAAAGAGGTATCCCTAAGTTTGGGATTTTATTGTAATATTAACTTTTTTTTTATTCTGATCCTTAATTGTGTATTTAATTTATTATTAAATGAATGAGTTGAATGATCATGCATATTACAAACTGTATATGCATAATTCATGAAATTATTTTAAAGTCACAACTAAGTTCATTGCCAAACTAATTTTGTTAAAATAAACTGAAAACATAGTCTTTGAATCCTTTGTGGTTTCAAGGCTAGTGATATTTTCCTTTAGGATATCGGTTGGAGTTAATTTGGGTCTTTTCTTAATCTTTTTCTCAAATAAAATAAAATTAAGTTGGCTACTCTTCAAATTCAATCAATCTGAACTTGAAGGTTCCATCATGAGGCTTAGTTCAAATTAACATTTCAATCCTTTCTAGCAGATCAGATTGGTGCTCGGGTGAGGCCTCACAGCTGGTGACTCTACTTGGGACAACCTTTCTTTTGAATAAAGAGGGAAAAATAAAGAGGACTACTAATTAGTTTAAAAAATAAAAGTTTGGCTTTTAACATTGTTGTGACTTTCATGCATCACTTACATATGCTATTTGCCTCCAAACCTAGTTCTAGGAAAACAAATGGATAATGAGTAGCATCGAGTGGTTAACTCTTCTTGGGTCTATTCGCCGATAGTGAAATTATCCACCCTGTGACAAATCCTTTGATCTTTTCAAAGGTGTAATAGGTATGCATATATTATTGGACCTAAGCAAGGCTATTTGACTCATATGTGGTTAAGTATATCGCTGCTCTAATGCAGCAGGTACCCTATACAAGCCATTTTTGCCCTTTTCATGGAATGAACCTAGATCTTGACCTTAGGTTATTTGCACTGTAATCAAAATCTTGTATCTTTGCAGCCTTATAAAATATTTTTCCCATGCATATCATGCATCCATACTATATAACAAAACATGCATTCATTTTAAGTCTAGGTCATATCTTAAACTGAAGAAGGGTCAAACATCACCTCTATACCAAATACTCTTACCTTCACTTTAAATCCTAAACACCTTTTCCTACATCTCAAACACCATTACCCTAAAAATCTTAAACACCTTACCTTAACCTCTAACCTCACCTTAGCCTTTAATCCTAAACACCTTACCTTAACCCTTAACCTAAACACCTTACCTTAACCTTTAACCTAAACACCTTACCACCTTTAACCTTAAATTTTAAACCCATGATGCCATTGCCATTATCTAGCCCTAAAAAACTCAAGTCCCCTTATCCAAACTTTGCTACCTAACCACAAGATCCAAACCTTTCATCTTCATCCAAGAACCTAAACACTCTAGGTCCCCAATACTTTGATCCTGACCCTTATTCAAATGAACCCAATACCCTTAAAGCCTAACTATTTTGGCTTGACATAATTAAAACTTCTTAAACTTGATGCCTTTCACCGATGACCCCTAAATCACTATAACCCAAGACACTACCTTAAGCCCAAATCTTTGGCCCTATCATACCATAAAGCCCTGATTAGCTCACAACTCTATAAAAGAATCATTTTTCCTTACAGTTTGTATGTCTTTGCCTCCATTCCCCTTTTGATATCTTTTCTTAAAAGCTTACGTAATTTCTTTGGTTTGCTTTAAGGTAGTAATGGCTGGCCCAATCAACATGTATGCCCTAACTATACTTATAACCAGCCTCCTTAAGAAGCAAGAAGAAACCTTGCAAGCTATTCTTACCTCCACTCTTAATGCTCAACAAGCCAACTTCAACCAGGTTTTAGCCATCCAATAGATTGACTTCAATAATGCTTTGGCCCATCTCACTACTGATTTCAACTCTTAACAAATGACTTCACCCATGCCTTGAATTTCCACTACTAATCTATCATTGACAAAGTATGGGAAATGATAAGCCAAGTCAAGCCCTCCAATGTTGGCATGACTAAGAGTGGCATCCTGCCAATTCCAAATACCAATGTCACTTTAGCTCCTATCACTCCATTTATCCCAACCATCAACAATCCCTTTATTTTGAATCCTTTTTGAAGTGAGGAAAACCCCACCCCTCTAGACATAAGGAAGACCATAAAAAATAATATGAATGTGATAGTAGTATGTGCCCTAGGAGCCAGTAATAGTAGATATTAACTCCCAATGGCATAATAATATATTCATAATGTGAAAAGGGTTTCATATTATTGAATATAGTCCTTAAGTATTTGTAAGAGGATCTATTCTCAAGTGTTGAGAATATGGGAGATAGATCACTCTTGTACAAATATTTTAAATATGTTCATGGTCATAAGATTAATGACTGGGCATCATTAATTGCGAAAGACTATCACCTTTATTTATTTTCTATAATCAGTATGTGATATGGATGAGTATAGAGATAGTAAGTCTCATGCTATTTGACATGCGATGTCGATACAAATACGTGGATATTTATAGGATGAATAGTTGAACTATGATGTTAGATGATAATAATATAAGGCTTTACTACTTGTCAATTATTTATCATCTAGGTCATAATAGTGCATATAATCCTTTGACTTGAGGGATACTATATCTCATATATAGGAAGTTAGGATTTGTTACTGCTTACATAGATGTACTATTCACGTATGAATATATGGCATATGATAGTTCTAATTTGTTATGTATGGAGGTAAGTGATTGCTAAGATAGAATTCATTACCTTGAGTAAACGAGGTTAAAATCCTATAGCTATATGGTTATTCTTGATACTTAAGTTCTTAGCTAAGACAGTGAGATTTACTAAAAAGAGTTTCTAGTAGGAATCTAATCTTATCAAGAATTAGAACCGAGATAAGGACATAGAATCAAGGCACATTAGGGTTTGACATAAACTATTACCCTAGCTGAGATTGGGATCTTTAATGAAGGGATTCAAGTGCATGATAATTTATGATCGATGGTCCCTGTGATATTTCAAGTTATCAACTATAAACATTCATTTTTGATTAGGTAGTTGTGATATGTAATGCTAACTGTCTCTTATGACTTATGGGACCAAGTGTGAAGTGGGGATTTCACATTAATAGAGAAAAGTGTTTTCTCATTCTTATTACTAATTAGACATGAACGTAGAAAGTCGCACACCCAATAGTGATCACCTTCCAAATGTAAAAGGTTTACCATAATAATTAATTAAAGTGTTTAATTAATTGACTAGTAGTAAAATAATTAAACATGCAATTAAATTTATAAGGACCCTACCATGTCTTGATGTTTAATCTATAAAGGTTTTGATTTAATTAAATCTTAATCTATATATGATGCAAATGAGAAAGATCAAATTAAAAATTGATTTAGACTAAATCAAAGATATAATTTTAAACTTAGTGAAAACTCTTAACATATGAGATGTGGCCTAAGCCCATATATGATATGGAAAAGAAGCAATTTAGGATTAGAGAAAATTCACTATTCATGAGCCCATGTGATGGGTTTAAGGGTTAGAGAAATTTCTACTCAGGTTAAAATTATAATCAAATCTTTTGGCTAGTGGAAATGTCTATTTTACCCCTAAAGGATAAAATGGTCATTTTACTATTTGAGGAAGCAAAGTCAACTTTGCCTTTCCACCAAATGAAAAGCTAAAAGGGTAATTAAGTCTTTATAAAGACTAGAGTTAAGTCTTGGAAACATATAAAAGCTTTGAGCTTTTATGTTGCAATATGAAGTGAACACCATTTTTAGATTTGGAGCATCTAGAGAGAGAAAGAAAAGGAAGAAATCTTCAATTTTCTTTGATCTCAATTCTCTTCTTTATTCTTTATGAAAGAACAAATGCTTGCAAATTGAAAATATGTTTAGTCCAAAACAAACCAAAGAGAAACCTTGAATTCCTAAACGATTTTTGAGGGAATCTTGAATCAAATTGGGCATCCAAGAGAGGATTCAAGAACACAAAAAAATCAAGAGAAAACTTGGAGGTGAGCTAGATATGGATGATCTAGAGGCTTCACAATTGGGAAGCTCTTTGATAAAGAATGAAGGAACCTAAAAGAGGTAATGTGATTACTCTTCCTTCTTCTTTATATGCATATGTGTTTTACACACAAATTAATTGATTGTTTGAATGAATTTTGGACCAAAATTGGGTAAGTCAAATTTTAAAATGTTTGAAATTTCACCTCACCAGTTTCCTTTCGCTGCGTTTGGCTCCACCATTCCTTCATAATGTGCGTAAACCAAGTTCTATATTAGAAAAGAAACAAATTACTTGTGCCAACTTTACCTCTATAAAATTGAGCAATAAGGAAACCACAACCGTCATCAGTCAGTAACCTAGGAAAAAAGGGAGAAGAGAACTCATGGATTTGGGCATGCCTTTAAGCATGGTTTACCAAAAGGCCATCGAACTTGATCTAGTAACACCTTTGGAACCCAAGGCACTATCAACTCTTTTGTCCAAGAATTATAATGCTAATGAATTATATGAGTACCATTAAGGGGCTGGCCATAAGACAGAAGTGTACAAAAGCCTAAGACATAGAATCTAAGACCTTATTGATGGAGACATCATCCTTCCTAGACTAGATACCTTATCGATCTCCAAGCCACTATCAACTTCCACATTTCCAAAGTAGGAAAAGCTTATAAGCTATTCTTGTTGAGCAAGTCCTTAAGATCAAATGTGGAGTAAAACTAGACCTTACATAATCCTTACCAAAATCCATCAAGTAAGTTAGTATTTTGAGGAGGACATAGTCTTAAAATTAAAGTCTATTAGGGTCAGAGTCCAAAGAATAGAGTCTGTTTGTCATAGTCATCTTTTTATTCCTAGTTTCAAGTCTATAATTATCTCATCTAGTCTCTCTTCTCATTTTTCTTTTTTTATGTAATCATGGATGATGGCATTTCTTTGTTTATAATAAAATTTGAATTTCTCACATTCTTATTCCCTTTATTTCATTAAGAGTTCTCTTTTTCTAAATCCTATTTGAATGAAACAAAGACCAATAAATTTTTGCACAAGGGAAAAGTTACATGTATTACAAGATAAGGAGCAAAAACTATAACAGATTAGAGATAAATCCAAGAGGAGTTTATTAAGGTGGTTAGTTCACAAAACCAATCACTTATATGCTAATATCAATTAAGATGGCACCTGAGAAGAATGGAAAGGTTCACAACTATGGATTCTAACCAAACATGGTAATAGAAGGGATTTGAAATGAATGGAATATCTCAAGGGTTTAAGGAAAGAAAATCGTATCAAATCTCTATAGAGCTTTAAAGGTGGCCTTTAGTACAACTGCAAATAGACATAAATGCATCTTGGTGGGTAGAAGAAGTCTCACATCATCTTTTATTCAAATTAACATCATTTCTTAAGTTTGGAGCACCCATTAAAATTATCAATGTTAATAGATCTTCCTCTTAAAAGGAACATTCAAGAATGGGTTCTATCAAACCCACTTTGCAAAAAATGACCAAGAATCATCAATAACTTCCATTCCTACTTCAATTAGGGATAACTCCTTAATGGAACTAGAGTAACAGTCAGGGTATAAATCTTTCTTACCAAGGATAAGCAAGTATTATAATCAATTAGTGAGGAAGAATAATGGATTGTAAGAAATAATGACAGAACTCCTGATCTGAAATGCTTAAAATGAATCTTGTCTAGCAAAAGTGTCATTCTAATGGGTGTCACATCCCAATTTTTAGAGATATGATGGTCCTAGAATATAGGAAGACATAAGGTCACCCACACCCATAGATACCACTCATGCATACAATAACATTGCCTAGGATCGTACCAAAACCTCACGCATTAACTTAATTATCTAATAATAAGGAAAACTTTAACTAGTGGAAGCATAATTTAAAAAAAAAAACTTTCAAATACAATCCATACGAAAAGAGTATTTAAGACTCTAAATAAATTATCAATTAAATAATATTCAAAAAATAAGACTCCCTGGAGCATCTAAGAATGACTCTTCACATCACAGTATGGTAAAAGACTTGGACAAGGAAATCCCCTAAGTGAAGTAGCTTGTCATTTGAAATCTATCATTAAGTATAGATCTACACTACTTATAAAAGTTTAACACTTTTATTTTGATGTCTGATATATGTGTAATGACTATGGATAAAGAAATAATAGTGAGATATGAATGATATATGTGACTAAATTATATGCTACGGAAATGAGATGAAAAGATAAAATGTGCACACAAGAAAATGATTATATATGTGTAAAAGAGTATAAATGAATATGTACATATGTTTTATTAGGAATAAATTTCCATATATACTTAACCATCAATTATTGATATGGTACAGTGTAATGATGTTCTAAAAAAAATATTTACATAACATGAATAAGGATGAAGTTATACTACATTCTTAATGCTTTAAATGTATGTGTATGAGAACTATTAGCTAAATGCTATTAAGTGAAAACCTAAATGTAATTTCATGAAAAGTTCATGAAATGTGAATAGTGATACAAATATGTTTACCCTTGTGTATACTAAAGTATGTGCAATATTTAGGATATGAGATATCCTAAGGCAAGTTTTATAATAATAGTTAGAGGGGCTTTAGGAATTAATGAGACTCGATTGTGAATACATAGATTTTGGTTTGATTTTGAAATATAGAAAATGTTATGTATGTACACGTAGTAAAGAATAACAATTGGGAAATAATTGATACAATACTATAGTTCTTTTGTATCTATATAATATGCGACTATTGTATGAAATTTGGAATAACTAATGTTTGAACGGCTCTTTAAAGCAATAAAAAACACAATTGTATGCTTAATAGTGAAACCTAATATTAGAGAAGGCTGAACTAAGGCCCTATAATAGAACCAAACAAAATAGCCCATGAAAGTGCATAAAAAAGGTGAATGAAAAAATTTAGAGCCTCTAAAATAGCTTTAAATGATTGAATTTGGGCCTAAAAGTAGGTGGCATTGGGTAAATCCTAACATATATGTAGATCTTTGAATGAGCTTTGATTTGATATATTACAGGACCCATAACTCATTCATAGTTGAAAGTTATGGCCTTTCAAAGTTGACCTGTGCGGGAAGATGATGTTCACTATCTGTTGAAGCTGAGTCGTGGTAGTGATTCTCTGTCGCGCCCTATGTTGCGGTCTAGGTTATGAAACACACTGTGTCTTGAGGTTTAAATTTGATGTTTTGCTCTTTCAATTAGTTGCGATCGTGTCATTTGGATTGCAATCGTGATAATAGGTAGTGGTAGTGAAAATTATGTAGCGCTCGTGATTCTAAGGCTCATTTCATGACTTAACGGACTTTTGATTCTTTTGGAATTATGATCTTTTAATGAATTATATCTATACAATAAACACCTAGTGAATATGTTAAGTAATTATGAACTGATTTGTTAGGATTAGAAAGAGAAGTTGACTAAGTTTTAATCCAATTTAGATCAATGATTGATATGTATAATGTTATGTTATATGAAATGCTTACATATGGCAATGGTTTGATATGTGAATTATATGAAATTATTAAATATATATGAAATTATATATATAAGTATACGGTATGAGTTAAGTGAATTATATTGAGAAATTTGTGGCTTAGATGCTACCTTGTAGATTAGAATAATAAAAAAGGTGAGGATTTCTCTGTCACTTATGTAAATATCAAGTATATTCAAAGGAAGAATATTAATCTAGTATAATTTAAGAGAAGATCACTTCATAGTTAAAGAAGAAAGCGATCAATCGTGTATGTGTTAAGGTGACCTTAAAGAAAGGAGTTATGTATGTGTAATAGGAAAGTTCTTAAATCCACTAAGGGAATAAAGTTGTGAAGTTAGTAAAGGACCAAATTAGAATATGATTTGACACTAGATCATTATAAAAGAAAGGTGTATGAAATTGACAATTACAAGAAGGTATATATATTAAGGATTAGTCTTTAAAAAAAAAGTAAGGAACTAAGGACGGTTTGACTTAAAAAGGATTAGTCTAAGCTAAGAATGAATTGGTGTAAAAACATGGATTGATTTTGGACAAAATACCTTATATTGAGAATGAGTTCACAATGGGAAGAATACTTATAAAATAAGATAGGTATGAAATTGGAGGATTTTATGTTAAATAGAAAAAACAAATTGAATGTGGTAAAGTAAAGTAAGTGAGATGTGGAAAGGTAAAAATAGTGAATGATAAGGCAAAGAATGTATGAGAAAATACTAGATATATGAATATATGGTTGCCAATTTGTATGTATTGGTGTTCTAATATGATATTTATTTTGTTTAGATGGAAAATAATGATTTGAATCATGTGTCTGTTTATCGCTGAAATATACGAAATACGCGGAAAGTACAAAAACTCATGATTTTTCACCTAAGCCTTTGAACTTGGAAATTTTTCATGCAAACCCTACCTATGGCTGCCAATTCATGAAGGAATGTGTTCTAAACTGATATTTTCAGTGATTGAATGAAAAATAATGGTTTAAGCAACCTGTTTGCATATTTCTAAAATGATCGGAAAATACCAAAAACAAGAAAACTTATGGTTTTGTGCACTATAATGTAAAAGATTGAATTTTTCTATATTACTAACACCAATAGGGGCCGATTCTTATGGATTTAAGTTCTAAAATGATTTTTTTATGTTTACATGAAAAATCTTGGTTGAAACCATGTTTTTACATATTTCTGAAATAGACGGAAAGCATGAAAGAAGAAGAATTTGGTTTTGACCTTAATGATGCATTCGGCCTACATGAACAATTTTCTCCAAATGTTTATAAATTTTATGTGATGTGTCTTGGTGATTGTTGACATGTAAGTATGTATAATAAATGATAAAATTGCATGTTAGTTGAAGGTATGATCCTAGATAAGCTTAAATGCCTTTTGGTATACTTAAGGTATCTTAACATTATATTGTGATTAGCATGCAAATGTGATTGGAAAATATGGTACTAGATGTTATGATGAATTGATGATGAACATATGATTATGAGTTAATGAAGTGAAAGGGATCATAAGAGTTAAGCATGATGTTTGAAGGATTAATCATTAAGTTGACATGTATGGAAGTGTAAAGTGAACTAAGATAATTGATAAGTGAATTGATATTGAGGTAACGATATTGTGATGACCTTAAAAGGTATTGATATGATTGCAATGTATTTTCATGTGAGCCTATAAGGCCTAAGTTGCAAGACGAGTAGGTCAACGAGCTATGTGCAAGTGATGAGTACAGCTATGTGTGGACTCTAAGTGTATGTGAATGCTATATGTACATGGGTAGTTATGGGATAGGAGCATCATGAGTAAATAAATACTAAGTATTAAATCAAATATTATGTTAGAGTTTGAGGAGCTTTAGAAGTGCAAAGGGGACTATGTGTACTAGGAGCAAAGGAACCCCAAGGTGAGTAAACATCGTATTCATGTTATACGTGTAAACAATATTTTGTTGTGTTACAAGAATGTGATATATGGTTATGTGAACCTTTGTGATCTTTGAAACCCAAGTTCTTTCTCTTTTAAATTTTATGATTTCTTTGTTAAGCTTGGGTTGCCAAGGGACATTTGGTTCAAAACTATTTTGTTATCCAATGAGAATTTCTTGTGATTAACACCCTAACTTGTATTCTTTCTGGAACTACACTTTCATTGTATCATGGTTGAAAGCCAAACTACTATTGATATTGAATTACATGTTATTGTTGCCTTATGTGATATTGTTAATTGTGTTTAATAATAGCTCTAGCTATGGTACCTTTTATCCTTTATGCAGAATCCTCGTGCCGATGTGGGTAATCATCGAAACCTGTGCACACAGTCTTAACCTGATGGATAGGGGTAGTGTATCCACCTCAGCTAGAAGGGGCGGTTCTAGCCATGGGGCCTGATCAACTTCACACTTTCTACATGATAGGAGTTGGAAATTGGTATAAGGCCACCTCTCCTCTATGTGTTTTGAGTGAATGAGCAATAGTCTTCACTCTCCACGTGTTATAAGTGTGATTTCTGCAAATTTGCCAAATTGAACCCTTGCTAAATTGCAACCGAATTCATGAGTTATAAACCATGAACTATGTGTATAAGCTATATGTTTCCTTTCAAAGGAATATGTGATAATGTATGTGCCTTTTCATTTACTCATTGAGATCATCTATCTCACCCTTTTTCCTTGTGTGGTTCCAGGTGAGCAAATGTGAGGAGGTAAGGTGATGGCTCAAGCATTCTACTTCACTTGGGGAATTCCTTGTCTGAGTTATCAATAATACTATGTCTATGAAGTCTTGACTTTAAATGCTCCGGGAATGTTGATTGATACTTATCGAGATTTATATTATTTTCCTCATGGATTTTATATGTAATGATTTACTTTAAGTCTTCCTCAATTTATGGTATTTATCTAATGTTTTAAATGAGTTAATGAAAGAGGTTCGGTAAGATCCTAGGCATAATTGTTATATGTTAATGGGTTCTACGGGCATGGGTGACCTTATGTCTCTCCATGTTCTAGGACCGTCATATCTCATAAGGTTGGGATGTGGCAAAGGTGGTATCAGAGCCGTAGTTTTTAAAAGTCTAGTTTAGGCTTGTTGTATATGAGTTATTTAAGTAAAATCCTGGAGCATAGGAATTTTTCTATCATGTCACTTATAGTCTATCATTAGCATAGTTTTGCGAAATCCTAGTAGATTTTAGTAATCCTTGTTATTGTTTGCTTGCCTTACGATTCTTCTGATAGATGACCAAGAAGATTATGCCTGCTCGAGGACCGCGACCTAGAGCACCCTGTGTGACTTGTAAGAGTACTTGGCTAGAGATGCTCAAGAAAGTTGTAACTATGATTTGCCCTATGAAAGAGAAGACCCCTGACGAAGAAGAGGACCCCGATGAGTGCTTAGATCCTGATTGGGTATATTGTAAGGTTCAAAAATTGGAGGATAACTGTTCGTACTTGAAGGAGGAAAATCGACGTCTTAAGGTAATGATTCATGCACTAAGAGAGGATATGGAGTAGCTCAGGTCAGGGATTGTTGAGCATAGAGGAGATTACTCGCCAGTGAGGTCTGCATCTTTAGCTAATCGCTATCAAGATAGAGATCTTCTTTGCTATCGATGTGGTAGCAGTGGCCATGTCGCTCTAGATTGCTTTGGAGGTGGACACGATAAATAGGCCGAGTAGATAGGATGATTGACGTAACGACATAGCATTTTATATGATATGAATGATTTTCCTTGATTGCCTAGTTACCTAGGATGAGATGATTTCCTTCATTATTATGCTATAGTGTGATATTATGAGATATATGCTATATGATTATGATGTGTGATGTGTGCAAAACTATGTGATATGTGATTCATACATGACATGTGCTTAGTGATGTGACATGGTAAATGCATGATAATGTGTGCTAGGATAAGGGGAAGGTTAAATGGGTTAGGATAGGGGATTAGTACTAAATTCCCTTATTATGATAGATAAAATGCCTCCCAAGAAGAAGGTTCGCACAGTCGCCCAATCCATTAGGGCTAGTGACGACATTATATTCGACACCACATCGAATGCTGCCTCTACACCTATATGGTTAAGAGAAAGATCCAACTCGAGGGCACCGACTATGGACTCTAGTGAGCAAGCGACTTCGTAAGAAGTGCACGCCATGCGCGAAGAAATGAGAGATTTGCACAAGGAATTGGATGAGCTACGAGCTCAAAGGTGGGAAGCGCCACCAACTTAAGAAAGGAATGGAGTTACACCACCTGCGGTAGTGACACCTGCTTGGAGAGAGAGGAAATGACTACCTGATGAGGGAATGACCGTGGTGGAGTTTAAGAAGTTGCAACGTGGAGTTTAAGAAGTTGCAACTGCTTGCTTTTTATGGTAAGAAAGGAGATGACCCTCATGAATTTTTGGATGAGATGGATAAGCTAGTCCATCCGAATTTATCTTGCTCAGATGCTCGAGTGATTGAGTTGGTAGGACTCTAACTCAAGAATGAAGCTTGGTATTGGTATGAGAGGAATATCGAAGAATGACTTTATGGGGCTGACCCACCTACGTGGGCAGAATTTAAGCAAGAAGTAATGGATCAGTTCTTGCCAAAAGGAGAAAGGCAAGATAGGGCATTTTAGTTTGAGCAATTGAAGCAAAGACTAGGAATGTCCGTGTCGGATTATGCTAAGGAGTTTAACCAACTTAGTTGTTTCATTGTCAACATCAGTCCTACCGAAGCAAGTCACGTCAATCATTTCCTTAGAGGACCAATCACACCTCTATTCAATTCGTTGGTAGCAACCGAATTTCTGACCTTAGCCTAGCTTATAGACAAGGCCAAGGTCATGGAGAAAAGATACAAGGTGGAGAGAGCCAAACGAGCCAAATGAGACCAGAAGGGAAGGCATAAGAACAAAGGTCATAAAGGACAACATGGAAATGGAGGAGAACCAAAGAAGGAGTTTCCATCATCTGGACCACGAAATGGTCAAACTAAGCAAGAGATCCCCCACATATAGCAAATGTGGGATGAAACATTTTGGAATCTGCCGAAAAGATACTGGCGCTTGCCTTAGGTGTGGGCAATTGGGGCACTTCATAAAGGACTGCCCTCAGATGAGGAGTCAAGGGAATAGGACCATGGTACGACCATAACCCAAGCCATTCCAAATGTAAGGACAAGGAGTTAAGGATAAAGGACCAACGGTTGGGAGTGCACCGACGATAGAACATAAGGGCAAAGGTCGAGTCTTCGCATTAAATTTGCAAGAGGCTTATGATTCGCACACCGCCATCACAGGTATCATTCCCATCCAAAGTTCTAGCACAAAATGTTTAATTTAATTCTGGTGCTACCCATTCATTTGTGTCGCCTTGTTTTGTTAAGTGTTTAGGTATAGATAAGGAATTGATGAATTAACCGTTAGTAATAGCAACTCCTTTAGGGGAAGTGATGGAAGTGAAGTATAAGTATAAGGGATGTGATGTAGACATTAATGGACAAACACTTATGGTAGTGTTGCTAGAATTAGATGTACTAGAATTCGATGTGATATTAGGGATGGACTAGTTGTATGAGCATGGAGCTCGTATCGCCTGTAGGAAGAAACTTATCGAGTTTCGAACTAGAGATGGGAAGGAGTTTGTGTACCAAGGGGATAGGAATGAGAATCCTTTGAACTTGATATCGGCCTTAGGAGCGAGGCAGATGTTAAGGAAAGGATGTCAAGCGTATCTAGCCCACATAGTCGACACTGGCAAAGAAGCTGCCATTCGAGACAAGAGCATTCCAGTAGTGGACAAGTTCATGGATGTCTTTCCAGAAGATTTACCCGGATTACCCCATGATCGTGAGATCGAGTTCAACATCGAACTGCTACCTGGTATGCAACCAATATCGATACTGCCATATCGTATGGCACCAATGGAGCTAAAAGAGTTAAAGACGCAATTGTATGACCTGCTCGATAAGGGCTTCATTTGACTAACTAGTTTGCCATAGGGCGCTCCAGTGTTGTTTGTGAAAAAGAAAGATGGATCATTCCGAATGTGCATCAACTATCATCAACTTAATAAAGTCATTGTGAAGAATAGATACCCATTGTCAAGGATTGATGATCTTTTTGATCAACTGCAAGGAGCTGGTCACTTCTCCAAGATTAACTTAAGGTCTGGATATCATCAACTAATGATTCAAGGAGAAGATATCTGCAAGACTGCCTTTCGTACTAGATATGGACACTACTAGTTCACGATTTTGCCATTCGGTTTGACGAATGCTCCTGCTGCTTTCATGGACTTGATGAATCGAGTTTTCAAGCCATTCCTTGACAAGTTCATGATCATGTTCATTGACGACATCCTGATTTACTCAAGGAATAAGGAGGAACATGAAGAACATATGAGGATCGTACTTCAAACATTACGTGATCACCAACTCTATGCTAAGTTATCTAAGTGTGAGTTTTGGATGGAGTCG
Source organism: Reutealis trisperma (assembly GCA_947687605.1). NCBI lineage: Eukaryota > Viridiplantae > Streptophyta > Magnoliopsida > Malpighiales > Euphorbiaceae > Reutealis > Reutealis trisperma. The sequence continues at coordinate 970,047 of CANTUT010000472.1, forward strand.
ATCAACTTTCTTAGACATATAGTAAGTAAGGAAGGAATTTAAGTTGATCCTAAGAAAGTTAAAGCGGTAGCAAATTGGCCAAGGCCCACAATGGTTTCTAAATTACAAAGTTTCTTAGGCTTGGCAGGATATTATCGTAGATTTGTACAGGACTTTTCTAAGATAACAGCCCCATTAACCAAGTTGACAAGAAAACAAGTTAAGTTCAATTAGGAAGAGTCTTATGAGAAGAGTTTTCAGAAACTCAAATAGTGTTTAGTGTCGACACCAGTTTTGACATTGCCAGAAGGAGAAGAAGGATTCATGGTCTATTGCGACGCTTCGAGAGTAGGACTTAGGTGTATTTTGATGCAAAATGGAAAGTCATCGCCTATGCATCACGACAACTAAAGAGACATGAAGTGAATTACCTTACTTACGATTTGGAATTAGCCGCGGTAGTGTTCGCTTTAAAGATCTGGAGACATTATATGTATGGGACGAAGTGTGAGATTTACATGGATCATAAGAGTCTTCAATATATCTTGAGCCAAAGAGACCTCAATTTAAGACAAAGGAGATGGATTAAACTATTGAAGGATTATGAGTGTCAGATTCTCTATCAACCCAGAAAGGCGAATGTAGTGGCAGATGCCTTGAGTCGAAAGTTGATGGGAAGCCTAGCCCATGTGGATGTGAGAAAAAGGCCCATTGTGAAGGAACTAAAGGAATTGTTTAATCAAGGATCAAGAGTTCTATTGGTTCATTTCCAAGTAAGATCTAAGTTAATGGAAGAAATAAGGAATTTACAAAATAGAGACCCATACTTGATAAAGTTAAAGGATGAGACAAGAGAAGGAAAGAATCCTGAGTTTGAGATAGCCAATGGAATTTTAAAGTGTAAGAATAGAGTATGCGTGCCTAATGTGGATGGACTAAAGGAAAGGATATTGAAGGAGGCACATCAGACACCTTACTATGCTCATCCTGGAACTACCAAGATGTACCATGACATGAAAGCTAGTTATTGGTGGCCTGGATCAAAGAAAGATGTAGCTAAGTTTATAGCATCTTGCCTGACTTGCCAGCAAGTCAAGTATGAACATCAACGACCCTCAGGATTGCTACAAGAGATTCGACTACCTGAATGGAAGTGGGAGCGCATCACTATAGACTTCGTTGTCAGTTTGCCTAGAACCTCCAAAGGATATGATTCTATATGGGTCATAGTAGATAGATTGACAAAGTCTGCCCATTTCTTAGGAGTTAAGAACACATATTCTGCAGCTCAGTATGTGCAGTTGTATGTAGATGAGATCGTGAAACTATATGGACTGCCAATTTCTATCATTTCCAATTGAGGAACTCAATTCACCTCAAGGTTCTGGCAAAAGTTGCAAGAAGCGTTAGGAACACAATTAGATTTTAGTACGGCGTTTCACCCTCAAACAGATGACCAATCTAAAAGGATGATTCAGACACTCGAGGACATGCTTAGGATGTGTGACTTGGATTTTGGTAGTAGCTGGGATAAGTATTTACCACTGATTGAATTCGCCTACAATAATAGCTATTATTCGTCCATTGGCATGGTGCCATATGAAGCGTTGTATAGAAGAAGGTGTCATTCTCTGATTTGTTGGATTGAACCTAGAGACAAGCATATAGAAATGTCTAAATTGCTTAAGGAGACCACCGAGAAAGTACCAATAATTAAAGATCGACTGAAGACAGCATTCAGTCGACAAAAGAGTTACGCGGACCCTAAGCGAAAGGAAGTCTAATTCGCCGTGGGAGATCACATGTTCTTAAAGGTCTCGCCAATGAAAGGAGTTATGAGATTTGGCAAGAAAGAGAAATTATCACCTCGTTTTATTGGTCCTTTCAAAATCTTAGATAAGGTTGGAGAAGTATCTTATAGACTTGCCCTGCCTCCAACTTTAGCACATGTGCACCTAATGTTCCACGTTTCCATGTTAAGGAAATATGTGTCAGATCCATCGCACATTCTTTTACCTCCAAACATTTCATTAGATGAGCAACTATCCTATGAGGAGTCACCAATAGCTATAGTGGATCGACAAGTAAAGAAGTTAAGAAATAAGAAGATACCCATGATTAAGGTTCAGTGGCAGAATCATAGGATAGATGAGTGCACTTGGGAAGCGGAGGAGGAAATGCGACAGAGGCATCCTCAGCTTTTCAAGAGTAACTACGTAAGGGTTTAAACTTGAGGATGAATTTCTTTAAGGGGAGGAGAATGTAACAACCCACACCCACCCTAGGAATTTTCATGATAATTTGCTTGAATTAGAACCTATAAGGTTAAGTGTGTGCTTGTGTGAAAATTTGTGATCTAAGTGATTGATGAGTATGTGGCATATTAAATTAATTTTAATATGCATAATATGTGTTGCTATTGTGAAATAAATGATTTACATGAAGTGCATTTGCATAGAAGAATTTATTTTGAATAAAATGAATTTTCATGCATAAGACAATTTTTAAGCATAAAATAATTTTATGGGTATTTTTAAATAAATATTTTTGAGGGAAATGTTCTAGAATTAATAAGAAAAATATTAATTTTATTTTAATTCCATTTAGCCAAAACTTTTAAGGGAAAAACCCAAATACCCAAAAACCCACTACACAAAAATTCTCCTAACCTATTTCATTAAGGGTAATAGTGGAAATTCCACTCCAACCCTAATATATATTCTAATTTTTGGCCAAACAAGGGTTTCCAGCAGCCATTCTCTTACTCTTTCTGCATAGAAAAACCTCTCAAAATAATTCTCTCTACCGAAATATTGAAAATACCTTTCCGTTTCGCGATTTCGTGACCGTAATCGTAAGTTTTTATTCTCTTTCGATTTCTAAACTGATTTTTATGAAATAAATTATGGGAAAATTATTTTGAATTGTTGATTACTAATTTCTACAGATTTAATTTTTTTGAGTGAATTTTTGGGAGAGAAAATTTATTTTCTACCGAAAATACGATTCTTTCTGCAAGATTTCTCCAAAAGGTGAATTCTATAACTTAAAATCACAATTTTGTTGCATAAACATCGTAAGGGGGGGGGTTGATTTGTACTTGTTTGTATTTTAAACTGATTTTTGATTTATTTTGATGAAAAACATTGGGTGAAATAATATTTCTGCAAATTTCTGTGATGACCGAAAAGTTTCGAAAAACAAAGGAATTCAAGGTTTTCGTATTAGGACTTGGAAATTAGAAAATTTTATTCTTTCATGAATATATGGCTGCCAATTTGTATGTATTGGTGTTCTAATATGATATTTGTTTTGTTTAGATGGAAAATAATGATTTGAATCATGTGTCTATTTATCGTTGAAATAAACGAAATACGCGGAAAGCACGAAAACTCATGATTTTTTACCTAAGCCTTTGAACTTGGAAATTTTTTGTACAAACCCTACCTATGGCTGTGGATTCATGAAGGAATGTGTTCTAAACTAATATTTTCAATGATTGAATGAAAAATAATGGTTTAAACAGCCTATTTGCATAATTCTGAAATGACCAGAAAATACCGAAAACAAGAAAACTTATGATTTTGTGCACTATAATGCAAAAGATTGACTTTTTCTATATTACTAACACCAATAAGGGCCGATTCTTATGGATTTAAGTTCTCAAATTTTTTTTTTTATGTTTACATGAAAAATCTTGGTTCAAACCATGTTTTTACATATTTCTGAAATAGACGGAAAGCACGAAAAGAAGAAGAATTTGGTTTTGACCTTAATGATGCATTCGGCCTAAATGAACAATTTTCTCCAAATGTTTATAAATTTTATGTGATGTGTCTTGGTGATTGTTGACATGTAAGTATGAATAATAAATGATAAAATTGCATGTTAGTTGAAGGTATGATCCTAGATAAGCTTAAATGCATTTTGGTATACTTAAGGTATCTTAACATTATATTGTGATTAGCATGCAAATGTGATTGGGAAATATGAAACTAGATGTTATGATGAATTGATTATGAACATATGATTATGAGTTAATGAAGTGAAATGGATCATAAGAGTTAAGTATGATGTTTGAAGGATTAATCGTTAAGTTGACATGTATGGAAGTGTAAAGTGAACTAAGATAATTGATAAGTGAATTGATATTGAGATAATGATATTGTGATGACCTTAAAAGGTATTGATATGATTGCAATGTGTTTTCATGTGAGCCTAGAAGGCCTAAGTATGCAAGACCAGTAGGTCAACGAGCTATATGCAAGTGATGAGTACACCTATGTGTGGACTCTAAGTGTATGTGAATGCTATATGTACACGGGTAGTTATAGGATAGGAGCATCATGAGTAAATAAATACTAAGTATTAAATCAAATATTATGTTAGAGTATGAGGAGCTTTAGAAGTGCAAAGGGGACTACTGTACTAGGAGCAAAGGAACCCCAAAGTGAGTAAACATCATATTCATTCTTCAAGTGTGAGCAAATATTGTGTTTATGTTATAAGTGTAAACAACATTTTATTGTGTTACAAGAATGTGATATATTGTTATGTGAACCTTTGTGATCTTTAAAACCCAAGTTCTTTCTATTTTAAATTTTATGATTTCCTTATCAAGATTGGGTTGCTAAGGGACATTTGGTCCAAAACTATTTTGTTATCCAATGAGAATTTCTTGTGATTAACACCCTAACTTGTATTCTTTCTGGAACTACACTTTTATTGTATCATGGTTGAAAGCCAAACTACTATTGATATTGAATTACATGTTATTGTTGCCTTATGTGATATTGTTAATTGTGTTTACCAATAGCTCTAGCTATGGCACCTTTTACCTTTTATGCAGAATCCTCGTGCCAATGCAGGTAATCATCAAAACCTGTGCACATGATCTTAACCCGATGGATAGGCGTAGTGTATCCACCTCAACTAGAAGGGGCGGGGCGGTTCTAGCCGTAGGGCCTAATCAGCTTCACACTTTCTACGTGATAGGAGTTGGAAATTGGTATAAGGCCACCTCTTTTTCATGTGTTTCAAGTGAATGAGCAATAGTCTTCACTCTTCACGTGTTATAAGTGTGATTTCTGCAAATTTGCCAAATTGAACCCTTGCTAAATTGAACCTGATTCATGAGTTATAAACCATGAACTATGTGTATATGCTATGTGTTTCCTTTCAAAGGAATATGTGATAATGTATGTGCCTTTTCGTTTACTCATTGAGATCATCTATCTCACCCCTTTTCCTTGTGTGGTTCTAGGAGAGCAAATGTGAGGAGGCAAGGTGATGGCTCAAGCATTCTACTTTGCTTGGGGAATTCCTTATCCGAGTTATCAATAATACGATGTCTATGAAGTCTTGACTTTAGATGCTCTAGGAATGTTGATTGATACTTATCGAGATTTATATTATTTTCCTTATGAATTTTATATGTAATGATTTACTTTAAGTCTTCTGCAATTTATGGTATTTATCTAATGTTTGAAATGAGTTAATGAAAGAGGTTCGGTAAGATCCTAGGCATAATTGTTTTATGTTAATGGGCTCTACGGGCATGGGTGACCTTATGTCTCTCCATGTTCTAGGAACGTCGTATCTCATAAGGTTGGGATGTGACACAACCGGTCAGCTTGCACCAAGCATGCCGCCTCTCTAGGTGGCATGCCGACTATGCCGCCTAATAGGTGGCATGAAATATGTGCCGGCGGTACAGGTGGCATGCCGAATGTGCTGCCTGGATGTCCGGCAACTCACCGGTGCCACCCGTGCCGCCAGTGACCTTCTGGTGCCGCTGCCCGTGCTGCCGGCACCCCCTTCACCAGCTCTATAAATAGTGCCTCCTTTCGGTTCATTTGGGGACCACACATTCCAAGGCAAAAATACTCCCTGAATACTGATATACTTGTTGCTTTCAAGTTCTTTTTGAAATTTGATACAAGAGAGCTGTTGTTTCAATTTCAATTTTGATTTACATTCATCACGCTATTTCGCTAATCTTTTATTGTTAAGATTCAGATTCCAAGTGTTTCGAATCCAACGTGGAGTTGAGAACTAGAGGAAGGCTTGTTCCATTCGTCCAAAAATCAAGGAAAGCAAAGGTATAATCCCCTTTCCATTCTCAAAATTCTAAACTCAAATATGAAATTCTCTTTAGGTCTAAAATAGAAAAGATCTAAAATTTATTAATTTAAGAATCAGAATTAAATTAATAAACAAACCAACACTTTTTTCTAGAAACCCTCCTTTGCAAGAAGGAAGAACTGTGTGGGGTTTGATTCCTATTCGATGGGATACGCAGGCTGCCATTCTGAAGGGCATCAACTCCAAAATCTTTTTATCAATATTTGTTTCCTTTTTATTTTGATTTATTTATATTAATTTTTTATTTATGATCTTATATTAGCTTAGTTGGGGAATGTGTGCTTTTCCTAGTACCCATAAGGGCTAGAGGAAAAATCCTCTTTATTTCAATTATTTTGATCTTGTAATAATTAAGTAAGATCCATTTTGCTTGTTTGTCTACAATTGTCATTCCATCTCATCATATATATCTATTTCATTCCTCATTATATTCCTGTTCATGCATACACAAAAATTTCTTTTTAAGAATTATTTTGCAATTTTAGCTGAACTAAACAAAAATACATTTTTTCTCAATTGTGTAATTACCAAAACCTGATCCCCGAGCCCTCTTTGGTCACTCGCGGATTGGTGCATTTTCCATTTTCAGAGTCAATCAATTTAGGTTTCAAAACCTGATCCCCGAGTCCTCTTTGGTCACTCGCGGATTGGTGCATTTTCCATTTTCAGAGTCAATCAATTTAGGTTTTCTTTAATTTTTCCAACTAAAATAAGTAAATTGAAGTGGCGACTCATTTTTCAACTTTCAAAATACAAAAATTAATTTTCTGAACTCACAGCGAGTCCAATTGTGGAGTTTCTCCCAAAGAGCATTTCGATTCCTCAGTGGATCAGACCGGTGCTCTAGCGAGGCCTCACAGTTGGCGACTCCACTAGGGGTCTAAAATCTTTTTCAAATAAAAGATAAAGTGGATTACTTTTAGTAAAATACCGAGTTTGGCTTTAAACGCAAAATAACTCTGTCATACATCACTACATCGAACTCCTGGTCCATAAAAACCTAGCTTCTAGAAAAACAAAGGATAGAAAGTAACATCGAGTGGGCAACCTTCCTTAGGTTTGCTTGCCGATAGTGAAATCATCGAGCCCATGACGTATCCTCTAATCCTTTTAGAGGTGTAACGAGTATGCATGTACCGTTGGACCCACACGAGGCTCTTTGTCTCACATGTGGTTAGATATATAGCATCTCTAGTGTGATGGGTTCCCTTCGAACCACCTTAACCCTTTTATGTAATGACTCATAGAACCTTCCTTTAGGATTATATGCGCCATAATATTGAACTTGGTATTTCATAATCATGAAACCTTTTTATTCATACATATATGCATCATAGCTTGAACCTTGTGAAGAGTCAAAAACCCACCCAAACCTATAGTCAAAACCCAAAGGCCATAGTCCACCTAAACCCATGGTTAACACCTAAAGCCCATGGTCCACCTAAACCCATGGTCAATACTCAAAGCCCATGGTCCATCTAATCCCATGATCAAAATCCAAAACTCATGGTCAACCTAAACCTATGATCAAAACCCAACACTCATGGTTCACCTAAACCCATGATCCAATCCTATCTAAACCCATGTCAAACTCATGGTAAAAATAAACCCGTTTATGATACCCTCATCCTTTTCCATAATTCTTATCCAAGCTAAACACTAACCTAGCCCAAGCTAAATACTAATATAGCTTCATCTTTCATAATTCTTATCGAAGCTAAATACTAACCTAGCTTTCATCTTTCATAACTCTTACCCAAGCTAAACACTGATCTAGCTTTCATCTTTCATAATCCTTACCTAAGCTAAACACTGACATAGCTTCATCTTTCATAATTCTTATCGAAACTAAATACTAACCTAGCTTTCATCTTTCACAACTCTTACCCAAGCTAAACACTGATCTAGCTTTCATCTTTCATAGTCCTTACCCAAGCTAAACATTGATATAGCATTATCCTCAACCATCCTTACCAAAGCTAAATATTGACTTAGCGTCACTCTTATCCTTACCCAAATTAAATGCTGACTAGGTTTCACCTCTTACATCACTATCCAAACCTATGGCCCATCTAAGCCCATGATCTAGTTTAACCTATTATCCACCTATCACCAAACCCATGGTCCACCCAATATCCAAATCCATGGTACATCCATAACCCAATCGAAAAACCCATGGTTACTCTATCCTTAAACCCATGGTAAACCATTCATAAATCACAATCCCAAGTTAAATTCTGACCTAGCCACTCAAAGCTAAAATCTATCCCAGCCACCCAAAGCTAAAATCTGACCTAGCTCCTTTAGCTAAATACCTACCTAGCTAACATCATACACCTCTACCCTCATCTTTACCTAACTAACCCAATTCCTTTTCCCCTTCAAAGGTTGACAAAATGTATGTTGCTGGAGATGAAGTCACTGTTACCAGAGCTGATGAAATCTTTAACAAGCTTCTTACTAGGCTCTTTGAACAACAAAAGAGCCTGATGAAGGGGCAAGATACCTATTTTCAAGACCTGCTCAAAGCCCAAAGGAGGGCCATTATAGAAGATGTCCGCACCTTGATGGAACAGACGTCCCTGGTCTAATTTCAATTGACCTAAAACTACTCAAATAAGACCCAAAACCTACTCTTTATCCTGTTTATGAATTCACTTCTAGAGTTGATTCCAATGACAAAAAGCCTGCAAACACTGACACAATCTCGCCACTACCTATTCCATCACCTAAATTCCTTATAAACAACTCACTCTATCAACCCATGATAGTTCAACCACCAAATTTCAACCCTACTCTCACTTCTTGACCCGCGAATCCTTTCCGAAAGAAGGAAGTCAACCTTGAAATCAAAGCCTTCATGGAAAAAGTGAAGCACATGGAAAAAATGCTAAAGAATCTGAAGAAGAAAGAGAACCTGGTTGATATAGGCTCCCTGAGCTTATTTCCCAATGCAAAAGTTCTGCCAAAGTTCAAGATGCCGAATTTGGATAGATTTAATGGTACTACTTGCCCTAAGATCCATTTAAAAATGTATGTGGGGGCAATGCATCCCTTTGGTATCAACAATGAGCTCCTTGCTTAACTCTTTCATCAAACCCTTACGAATACTGCCCTAAGATGGTTTATTAACTTAGATGATACCCAAAAACAGACTTAGGAGGACATTTGCAAGGCATTTGTCGAACAGTACCACTACAATATTAAAGTGGACATTACAAGAAGGGATTTAGAAACCACAAAGCAACTTCCAGATGAGTCCTTTTCCACGTTCCATATAAGGTGGAGGACTAGAGCTGCTCAAATGGTAAACAGGCCAACCAAGCAAGAATAAGTAGATATCATTGTTAAGAATCTACTTCCCGCCTATAAAGCCCATTTGTTAACACAATACCTACCCACCTTCCAAGTTTTAGTCACAACTGCATCAAAATTTGAAGATTGCATCCAAAGTCAATCATTTCAAGCTGAATTCCCCACCATCAACCTAAACAGTGATGAGGAATCTAATTCTAACTCAACCCCACCTTACCTCAGCCCTAGAAGGCATATTATGGAGTAGTTCAAGTTCAGCTAATTTGACCTGTCTGAGATTGAATTCTAAGTCTAAACCTGAGTCCAAGTTTGAATCTCAAAATTTTGAGTCTAAATCTGAGTCGGAGTCTGTCATCTTATTTTTCTTTATTCTCGTCAACTATAGTTGTTCCTTTTATCATCTTGCAATAAAGTTTCCTTTATAGTAATACACATACATTTTCTTTTCATCTTCCTTGTTTAGTCTGACATGGATGAGCCCTAAAAAAGAAAGAACAAAATTAAAAAAAAAAACAAAAAAAAAAGAGAAAAAAGGAAAAGAGGAAAAAAGAGATCAATTAAACCCACCACAATTAGCATAAATAAGAATTTGAGGTGCTCACAAATCAACTATCGCTTCATCGGCTCCTAATCAAAGAAGGTCAAGTAATGGACCTCTCATCAAACAATTGAAGCACAAAAAGCAAATCAAATGGAATTACCTACTGCACATTAGGTAATCAAACAATGCACCTCAATAAGGGCAACAAGTTCAGAAAAGATCTTTGTCAAATCTAGAATTCAAAGGCCAGAGCCCCTCAAAGCAGCAGCCCAAATCATGGTGGAATATTTTCTCCTAAATGCAAGCTCACTAAGTTGAAAACCCAAAAAGGGTGGCTTAGGCAAAAGTTAGAGCTGAGAAAGAGAGGGAGAGAGAGAGAGAGAGAGAGAAAAAAGCTCATCTAAGTCATCTTCCCTTCTAAAGTTGTCAAATCATCTTCAATTAATCCGTCATCCTTCTTAACCAGAGCTTTATTCTCTAAAGATATACAATCTTCTATGCCTTTATCCTATAATGGGGGCATGTCCTCCTAGGTCATCATTTGTTGTCAATCCATCCTGTTGCTTGGCTCAAAGAGCTAAGGCACATTCCCTCATACATATCTCTAGTCTGTCACATTCTTATCTCTCATTTGGAAGCATGATCCCTAATTTATCTTCTTCCAATAGCGCTTTAGCAATTCCTAAGGGCTCTTTGTTTCAACTAGTACAATTTACAATTAAGTGTCACTCCTAGAGTCTCTTTAATCTCAAATAATAAGAAAAGCTTGACTTGCTCTTTTCCATGATTCATGCTACAAAAAGCAAAATAATACAACCTCCATGATTCTTTTCAAAAGTTTCAATCTACCTTCAAAACCATTCTCCAACTTTATGAAATCATATTGTTCCATCCCAAGCATTATTGGCAAACCATACCACATACCACCCATTCCTTAGCATAATCTCAAAATAAGCAGAACCAAAAATCCCAAGTCTATTGGGGCTTATCATCTTTAAATCTAGTTTCCTTGGCAAAAACCAGAAGTTGAGGCATATCTCCCAAAATAAAAAATAAAAAAGCCTTCATCAAGAAGCCTTCGCCATGAAGCCCAGACCCAAAAGCCTTCACCATGAAGCCAAATCCAAAAGTCTTCACCATGAAGCCCAGATCCAAAAGCCTTCGCCATGAAGCCCAAAACTAAAAGCCTTCACCATGAAGCCCACTCCCAAAAGGCCTTCATTTATAAAGCCCATAATCTCCTTTAAGGCAAAATTAGACTAAGCCTTTCAAATGAATTTCCTAACCAGACCTACCCTCCTTAGTCAAGACCTTTCCCTACAAGGACTAATCCTTAACCGTAACTTTCAATGGGCAAACCGAGTCGAGCCACCCATGTAGACATTTCTACACCCCTCATCTTTCAGAGACATAACCTTCTCTAAATCTAACACCAAAGCCGAACAGATAGCTTTGATCCCAGCTTTCTTGACATCAAGGCCAAACAAATAGCTTTGATCCTATTCCTCCCAACACCAAAGCTGAACAGATAGCTTTAATCCTAATCCTTCTAATACTAAAGCCAAACAGATAGCTTTGATCCTAACTTTCATAACCAATAAGGCCGAACAGATAGTTTTGACCTTAATCCTCCTAACCACCAAGGCCAAACAGATAGTTTTGACCTTAATCCTCCTAACCACCAAAGCCAAACAGATAGCTTTGATTCCAACTTTCCTAACCAGCAAGGCTAAACAGAAATTTTTGATCCTAATCTTCCCAAACATCAAAGCCAAACAGATAACTTTGACCATAATCTCCCTAATAGTAGGGCTGAACAGGTGGCCTTGCTAAACCAATTTGAATTCCCTAGGTGGACCAAATCTCCAATTCTTAAAGTCTAGGCAGAACAGATAGCCTTGATTAAAATTCAACAGATCATCTTTACCACCAACAATTAGGCCGGACATATAGCCTTCATTGAAGATCACCATGACCATTCTCACATCCAACGCCAAGGTCAAACCAATAGCCATTGATAAAACCTCATTTATCCTATGGGCCCTCTCCTAAAAGGTTCATATCTTTAGACCATGTTTGTCCTTCATAAGGTTAAGTTTGCACAAAGCATGAATGTCCTCATGCATGATAAGCATAAACAGGTATCACAAGCCTAGAGTCTGACATGGTATAGCCTAGAATCAAACATGGTATAGCCCAGGTTTTGACATGGCACATCCTAGAATCTGACATGGCAAAAGAACATACAAGCCAAAAATCTAATGTTGCAAGAGCACAATCCCAAAGTCTGACATGGCATCTCTTTCTAAGGTTCACTGTCATCAGAGTCGCCTTTTGCTTAAAGCCAATTCTGATGAGGGGGCAGCTGTGAACCCTCAAATTTTCACCTTTATGATTCAGCTGCAACTTGACACTTATTAAGAATAGTGCGTTACGCATACGGCGGTCCTGCTAGCCGATTAGCGGGCAGGGGTCAAGGGGCCAGCACCCCATTGAAAAATAAATTTCTTGAATCTTTCACCTCTAGTTGACTGCTTTTCAGTCATAAACTCATAGAATCAAATAGGGCTCGAATTAGAACTGAAATGGACCAGAAACGGACATAGGTTGAACCAGCCAATCAGCGTGCACCAAGCATGCAGCCTCTCTGGGCGGCGTGCTGGCTGTGCCGCCTAATAGGCGGCATGAAATGTGTGCTGGCAGTAGGTGGCATGCTAGCTGTGCCACCCGGATGTCTGGTAACTCACTGGTGCCGCCTGTGCCATCGGTGAGCTTTCGATGCCACCACCCATGCCATCGGCACCCCCTTCACCAGCTCTATAAATAGAGCCTCCTTCCAACTCATTTGGGGAACACACATTCTAAGGTAGAAATACTCCCTGAATACTAATATACTTGTTGCTTTCAAGTTCTTTTTAAAATTTGATATAAGAGAGCTGTTGTTTCAATTTCAATTTTGATTTACATTCATCATGCTATTTTGCTAATCTTTTGCTGTTAAGATTTAGATTCCAAGTGTTTTGAATCTAAGGTGGAGTTGAGATCCGGAGCAAGGCTCATTCCATTCATCCGAAAATCAAGGAAAGCAAAGGTATAATCCCCTTTCCATTCTCAAAATTCTAAACTCAGATCTAGAATTCTCTTTAGGTAAAAAACAGAAAGGATCTAAAATTTATTAATTTAAGAATCAAAATTAAATTAATAAACAAACCACCACTTTTTTCCAGGACCCCTCCTTCGCAAGAAGGAAGAACTACGTGGGGTTTAATTCCTATTCGATGGGATACGCAGGCTACCATTTTGAAGGGCATCAACTCTAAAATCTTTTTATCAATATTTGTTTCCTTTTAATTTTGATTTATTTATATTAATTTTTTATTTATGATCTTATATTAGCTTAGTAGGGGAATGTGTGCTTTTCCTAGTATCCATAAGGGCTAGAAGAAAGATCCTCTTTATTTCAATTATTTTGATCTTGTAATAATTAAGTAAGATCTATTTTGCTTATTTGTCTACAATTGTCATTCCATCTCATCATATATATCTATTTCATTTGTCATTATATTCCTGTTCATCATACATGAAAATTTCTTTTTAAGAGTTATTTTGCAATTTTAGCCAAACTAAAGAAAAATGCATTTTCTCTCAATTGTGTAATTATCAAAACCTAATCCCAAAGCCCTCTTTGGTCACTCGCGGATTGGTGCATTTTCCATTGGGACAAAATCAAATCATTTTTGGAGTCAATCAATTTGGGTTTTCTTTAATTTTCCTAATTAAAATAAATAAATTAAAGTGGCGACTCATATTTCAACTTTCAAAATACAAAAATCAAATTTCTAAACTCACAGCGAGTTCCAATCATGGAGTTTCTCCCAAAGAGCATTTCGATTCCTCGGCCAGTTGGACTAGTGCTCAGGCGAGGCCTTACACCATGTCTTCTTGCATGCCACACATGATGCTCTAGGTCATGGTACTTAAGCAGGGGTAATCTTCTTGGTCATATGGTAAAAGAATTGTAAGGCACACAAGAAAACAATAACAAAGGGTACTATAACTTATTAGGATCTCACAGAACTAAACTAGTGATATACTGCAAGTGATATGTATGGAAATTCCTATGCTCTAGGATTATACTTATCCAACCCAATAGATATACAAGTCTAAATTAGACTTTAAAAACTACGGCTCTGATACCATCTTTGTCACATCCCATTTTCAAAGACATGAAGGTCCTAGAACATGGGGAGACACAAAGTCACCTATGCCTATATAACCCACTTATACATATAAAAATACTGCATAGGATCATGCCAAAACCCCTTACATTAACTTAAATAAACCTTTTTTTTTTTAGAAAACCTTAAGTTGCAAAAGCATAGTTAAATATACTTTAAATATAATCCATAAGGAAATGATATTTAGAATCCAATTAAAACCTCAAATGATAACATTTCAAAATAAACATCCAAAAATAAATATTCATGGAGCATCTAAGGATAGCCCTTTATAACATATTAAACTAATTATCTTGGACAAGGAATTCCCCAATGCGAAGTAGGATGCTAGAACCATCACTTTGCCTTCTCATACTACTCACCTAGACCATACAAGGAAAAAGGAGTGAGATAGATGATCTCAATGAGTAAACAATAAGACTTGAATAATAACACATATCCATTTTATAAGGGTTCATTGATCATGGTTCTTAGTTTACAAATTAATAAGGTTCGTAGATATTAAACTTATAACCCATAACATATTGAGTGAAGGCTACTGCCTTGTCCACTCACAACATAAATATAGAGTGAAAGCTGTTGTCTTGTCCACCCATAACATAATATAGAGTGACGGCCGCTACCTTGTCCACTCATAATGTAATATAGAGTGAAGGCTACTGCCTTGTCCACACATAACTTATAACATGTAAAGTGAAGGTTGCTGCCATGTTCACACATAACTCATAACATGTAAAGTGAAGGCTGCTGCCATGTTCATACATAACTCATAACATAATTTATAACAGATAAAGGTAATAATAGCATTGAAGGATCCATTCACATGTAACATAATAGCAATAGAAGTTTAGCTTATTTCACAAAAGGTGAACAATAGTGTAGTTCCAAAAAAAATATAAGTTAGGGCAATAATCATAAAGGTATTATCATTGGATAATCAAAAATGGTTTTAGACCAATTATCCTTTGGCAACCCAAGGTTATAAAGAAATCATTAAAATAGAAAAGAACTTGGGTTTTAAGGTATCAAAGGTTTACAAAACATAATAGCTTACACTTGTAACTTGAAACATAATGTTTACTACCCTTATAGCATGAATACATGTTTACTCACCTTGTGGTTCCTTTGCTCCTAGTACACGAAGCCTTTTTTGAACCTCTAAGCCTCCTTAAGCTCTAACATAATATTGAATTCAATACTTAGTATTTATTTAATCATGATGCTATCCTATCCCATAACTATCCCATGCATATATAACAATCACATATACTTAGAGTTGCACATATAAGTGCACCTTATTGCTTGCATATACATATTGACTTTAAAAGTCTCATACACTTAGCCTTTATAGGCCTATATGAAACACATTATAACTTATATCAATACCTTTCTAAGGTCAACATAATATCCTTATCTTAATATCAATTCACTTTAACAATCATCTTAGTACACTTAACATTTCTATATATGTCAACTTAACAAATTACCTTTCAAGTATCATGCTTGATGTGCCGAAATACACATTAACAAACTGCAAGTGCACAGGTCATTATCAAGTAATAAAGTAGTGAGTATGAGTATCGTCTCTAAGAGGATAGTATATAAGCACTAGTGCAAACTTCAACTATTGTCTAGTGAATAATCAAGATGAAGATTAATTAAAATAAGCTAAATTAACTAAGCTAACCTAAGAAAGTAAGTAAATGATATTGATGGAAATAATCTAGGCAAAGCTAATCTAGATATAAATCTCCCTAGTTTCTCATATACATCAAACAATAGATTGAATTGGACTTTCACTAAACTGGATAAAAACCTTTTTCAAGTGATTAAATCCCTGACTTCCTAAGTATTATAAGGGAATCTCTTCTCAACCTATAATCAAATAGGAGTAGCATTAAGTTCAATAGAATAACATCCAAAGAAGTCTTGTAGGTCTATCTCTAGCACCCCTAATCAACTCTCTATTCCCATGAGTGATCTATCTATATCAGGGTATCTCTACTTGTCCAATATAGAAACAATATCCAATCAACAAGCTAGAAATTGCTAATTAGATTAATAAGATTTATCATGAAAATATAACAACCAAAGATGTATTGATTAAAGTTTAAATCCTTTAATCTATACAATTAAAACTAGGATTCATTACAAATATAATTAGTTCATATTAAAATTGAAGAACAAAAATGCAGAAAATAAATGAGGAAAAAGTCTTAAACAGATCTTGAAGATGTTCTTTGAAATCTTCTATTCAATCTTCCACATCCACTTAGATCTTGGTCTTTTATTTCATTAAATCATCAATATCTCCAGCCTTCAAGCCTTTCCCATGACTCTAGGGCTTGGATAACCTCTTAAATCTCTATTTTTGCTCTATGGCGGCTCTCTCTTAAAGTGCTATCTGATCTGATTTATATTGTTGAATTTTAACCTCCCACCACTAGACCCACGACTGGGGTTCCAACTGTGCCAATGATAGGGCTAAAGAACGTAACTTCCCATGGGTGAAACTTTACCCGTGCCTCTACCCATGGGAGGCTACTAGATGAATTTCCAATTTGCTCTTGTCAAACAACTGGAATCCCAGCTGTGGCTCAACCAGTGGTAGCCCATGTTCTTCCAAAAGTCAGCATTTTGCTTGGATCTTACCATTCTGGGTCACATTCGGATCATGGTATCATTTGACATTAGATTAACTAAAAGTACTTTGGAAAAGCACTAAGCAAATAAATCAAACTCAATTTAAGGATAAAATATATTAAAAACAAATGGTAAAGTGTTGTCAATTAAGTGCTTATCAATGCTTATCTCTTATGATCAATTCATTCAATCAATCTCTTCATCAATTCATGATCATTAATTCACTATCATGTCATCATATAACCTACTTCCATATTATCCAATCACATTCACATATTAATCATAACATAAGGTTAAGATACCTTAAGTATACCAAATTACCTCTAACCTTGTCCAGAGCCATTTCTTCAACCAACATGCACTTTAACTATTTATCATTCATTCATACATGTCAATAATCATTAAAATATATCACACAAAAATTATAGACATTGGGGTAAGAATTTCAATGTAGGTTGAATGCCCCTTAAAAGAGAAAACTGAATTTTCTTACTTCTCGCACTTTCTGTCTATTACAGTAATATATAAAAACATGGTTTGAACTAAGATTTTTCATGTAATCAAAACAAAAATCATTTTAGAACATAGAGATATAGGAATCAGCACATATATAAATCCATATGCATGAAAATTTCCAACTTTAGGTTTTAGGATGAAAAACCATGAGTTTTCTTATTTCTAATACTTTCCAATCATTATAGCAATATGTAAACATGTGAGTCAAACCATTATTTTCCATTCAATCACAATAATTATCAGTTTAAAATAGTAGTACACAGCAATTAGCAGCCATGGATAATTCTCATACGTGAAAATTCTAAGTTTAGGATTTAGAGTGAAAATCATGAGTTTTCTAACTTTTCGGTGTTTTTTGATCATTATAGTAATATGTAAACACATGATTTAAATCATTATTTTTCATTCAAACAAAAAAAATATTAATTTAGGATTCCTTAATGCACAGATCAGTTGCCACATGTATATATAATCATAGAATTTTCTAACTTTTAAGTTCTAAAACGAAAACCTTGAATTTTCTTATTTTCTGAAACTTTTTGGTTGTTACAGTAATATGTAGGAATATGATTTAATTCAATATTTTTCATCTAAATACATCAAAAATCAGTTTAGAATAGAAGCATATAAAAATCATCCCCCTGGTAATGTTTATGCATAAAAATTTCAATTTTGAGTTGTAGGATTTACCTTTAGAAAAATCGCATAGAGAGGTTGGGGATTTTAATAGAGAAATTAATTTCTCTTTCAAGAATTCATCCAAACTGAATTAAATCTATAGAAATCAGTAAATACACAATTCAAAATAATTTTCTCATAATTTATTTCATAGAAATCAAATAAGAAATTGAAAGCAAAGAAAAACTTATGAATACGATCAAGAAATAGCAAAGTTGAAGGCATTTTGTGAATTTTGGTAGAGAGAATAATTTTGAGAGAATTTTTTTGCCAAAATAGTGAAATAATAGAGTGGTGGCTGCCAGAATGGACTAGCCAAAATTTTCATTAATATATGTAGGGTTTTGGGCAATTTCCAAGATTACCCCTAATGAGTTAGGTTAATAGTGTTTTAATGTAGTGAGCTTTTAGGTACTTAGGGTTTTTATTTAATTTAAGGGCTGATTATAGGTAATTAAAAATAAAATATTTTTCTTATTATTTTCATTAAAATTTTCCCCAAAACATTTATTTAAAACTTATTTAAAAATATGCAAAAAATTATTTTATGCTTAAAAATTGTCTTTTTGCATGAAAATTCATTTTATACACAATAAATTATTTTATGCTAATGTACTTCATATAAATCATTTATTTCACAATAATAATTCATATTAGGCATATTAAAATTAATTTAACATGCTACATACTCATAAATTACATCACACATAAATTTTTACAAAATCACATATTTTGTCACAACATTTCTAAATTCAAGTAATTTGTTATGAAAACTCCTAGGATAGATGTGTGTTATTACAATTTGGGTTTAGACACATGATGAAACTCTCGAGTTCAGATTGTTTGATTTTGAAAATGATTTTGAGAGTCACCACCTATCACGACCCCTTTTTTTTAAGCCATGATGATCCTAAGGCATAGGCGGCCATAATGGTACCAAAAACCCGTAGAACCCATTTAACATATAATCTTTTATCATCCATCACATTAAACATTATCCCAAGACTGTAACCTAATCACATTTCCTTATTTCCCATTATATCATTTACACATAATATGAATAACTTCTAAGTTGAATCTCATATCATTAGCCAAATATTCATTACATCACACATTATTACATTAACAATTACAATACCATTCATATTATATGTACATCCCATAACATATTAGTACTAACTTTTCAATACCCATGGAGCTCTAATAATAACCTTCATAATCAAGAGTCACAATACCATCAATTAGCAGAGCGGTACCCAAGCGGAGGATGGGGCTTGGAACCTTTGTCTTGCTAACTCATTGACTTTATATAAAAAGTTTAAACCACTACAATATGAGACAATGCCCAATAAGTACAAAATAATAAAATACATAAGGTGAGTACAAGGATTAATTTCAGGAAGGCTCTTTATAAAAATGGAATATTTTCAATCAATATCATCAATATGGTTCAAATTCTCATTTAAAATAGAGGCAATATTTTTAGCAGAAATGTCACTTTCTTGGGAACAGATGCTTCCCACACATATCAATTCAAGAGTGGCAGTCTAAGCCTTGCTCACTCACCTATATTACGTTACGTAAGACTGATCAGGTCTTATGGTTAGGCATTCCCCCCTTACAAAGTTTAGGTATTCTTGCCCTACCCGTAGGCATAACCAAGTGCACAAGGCCTAATGTATTACCTCACATCAAAAAGGGGATTTTTGCTTATCAATAGTTATTAAATAAGAAAGTTCATATAAGGTTCATGTTAAGGTATTCAATGAGCATAGTGTGAATTCAATAACCAATGATTATCAAGAAGCATCATGTCAATGGGTCAATGTTCAATGAGCAATTCAAGCTTATCAATGAATCAAGGAGCATTTAACAAATGGTTCAATATCAATGAGCAATTCAACTTATCAAGGAGTTGGAATACTTTTAACAATAAGGTTTTCAAGAAAATAACACGAAATATATTATATTATTAAATACTCACCTTGAGCTCCTTTGCTCCGATTTATGTCTGACTTTGATACAAGTAGTGCTCTATGCACTCTTGGACACTATCCTCATTCTTGTCTTTAGACTCTACACATTGCATTTCAATCACATATCAATCACTTCCTCATTACCACATTACTTAATTTAGCTTAACTTACTAATACTTCTATTTTATTCATAACTTATTACTAAACTTAATATTTCTCTAGTTGTTTTCCAATAGCTTACTTAAGGAGAATAATTCTCTTTCTTCCATTCCACTTTCATATCGGTTAATAGAACCAATTTAGCAATTTCTAATATTCTAGAGAACTAATTTCATTTCCACTAACAATTTCATAAATTCAATTTATCCATAATATCACAATCAAATGGTCCAACCCAAACCTTCAATACACTAATCCCAATCGCCAATTTCATTACTCATTATCAAACTAATACCCAATCAATTCTAATCTCAACGTCTCACTTTAATCTTTCAATTTGGTCATCAATAATACTCAACAATCATATAAATAACAATTAACTCAATTCAATTATCCAATTTAACTAATTAATTCCAATAAACTATTTACCTAAATTCTTACAAATAATATCATAATTCACAATCTATACACAATTAGGAATTGGGATTTATACCATATGGCTCGATTAATAAGCCGGAGCTGCTGTCCAAAATCATCAGTTTCAGGGTTGCTGGAATCTGGTCGCCGGAAAATTCAAACGATGACCAAATCATGATATGAGGATACCAACAGTTAGCTTATGATGTGAGGAGTTCGAATATAACTTTCGTTTTCAGTAATTCACCGGAAAAATAGTCATAAATGCAACGGCAATGGTTAGGAATACTGAATTTCGATCAAAACAAATGGTATCTAAAATTAACAAATGATACACTAAATTAAAGCTGGAATCACCAGGAGTTTATCCATACCAAATTCATCAAAAATGACCAAAAATTGCCCTAGAAAGTTGCTGTCGGTGAGCCTTTGGACGGCGCGCGCGCCGCCGTCATGCGACGGTTAACAACAGGCTTCGTGGATGAGCTGGCCAGGGGGCACCTCTTCCTCTGGTGTGGCGTGTGTCCTTAGTCAGCAGCCAGTGGTTTGGGTGTAACTCTCTCTCTCTCTCTCTACTCCATTTCTATTTCTTTATTCTGTTCCTTCTTCTGCCCGTAAATGGGCTGTCTAGATATTTAGGCTTCCTTTTTTTTTTTAATAATAATATTAATGAGAATTTAGTCACATAATTTCTTTTTTCAAATGATAATTTTAATTAAAATATTAACTTCACATAATTGACCATATTAATCAATAAGTATAATATAAAACATAATATGATTTCAAATAACAATTAAACAAGTTTCTATATTACATACTAAAATTTCTTTTTCTTTAATTTAAACTTTCTCATTTAGATAAATGAAAATTTTAAAAACCAATACTTCATTTAATAAAATATTTTCTTAAAAATATTAATAAATAATAAAATAAATTAATATCATTTCAAGTATTAATATAAAATATAATAAATAAATTATTCCAAATATCAATATTAAATTTGAAATAATTTTCTACTACTTCAAATACTCAAAATAATATTAATAAATCATATATATAATATAAAATATCAATATAAATTTAGCTTATCAATATCAATATAATAATATAAATTAATATCAAAATCAATATGAATATTCAAGTGTAAATTCATAAATATCAATAATTTTGAATGTCAATATAAATATAACAGTAAGGAAAATATTTTCATATAAAATTATTACTTTAAAACATTTATATTCAAATTATTTGAATATTTGAAAATTTTCATTTTTAATTTGGCACGTATTTCGATGCTAGTGGGATATCTTGACACATATTTTTATACATTCATCGTATATTGGGTTGGGATATTACATTCTTCCCTCCCTTTATGAAATTCATCCTCAAATTTCAAAACACTTCATATAGGAAGTTACGATAATATTAGCAGGTACTGTCACTCCTGATACCTTGTTGTTGTACCTGAAAAATATTCATTTACACGAATTTGTCAAAATTGATTACATCCCTCATTCATTGTCATGTCATTCATTTAGAATTCACTTCTTTTGATACTCTTATGGTTCTGAAGGCCCTAAATGGCATAGTATATCGACACTGTAATGTCATCGCTACTATTAAGAAATCTTGGGTATTACATTCTACCCCCCTTAAAAAAACAAAAAATTCATCCTTGAATTTTCATAAAACAATTGATAATGCTTAGGTTACATTTATTATCTCTAAGGATTTTGATCATTTCCTCAATATCTTTCTTATTGTATTTACTTTGATGAGCCTTAATGTAATTTCTTAAATTATAGGATCTATCACGAAATCAATGTTGTAACGATTTTCCTATCCATCAAATATATAATTTCTCCTCACTCCTCTTGCATACTATAAGCATATTTCCTTTTGATCAATTATTATTACTTATATCTTAACTATTTTATGATCTTTTCTCTCTAGGTCTAACTTATTTGGAACACGTACCATTCTCGTTAAGATCTCATCGACTCTATTCTCTCATACTTCTGTAATATATTAAATCATGTATCAATAGTAAACATTTAGACTCCTCATTTTAACTTAATATTGAAAACATCATTGTAACCAATCAATTATATTCCACCATATAGTTAATTTAGCAATACTAGCTCTAATTGGCACATTTCGTTGACTATCTTTTCTTTCCACACTCAAATATTCACCTTATCATCCCCTCATCTCCATAACCTTTCTCTACTTATTTTTCTATAATCATATCTTCATCAATAAAATCCTTTACCCATATTATCTTATTTACTTTACACTCTTATTAACAATGATAATTTCTTTTTGCCTCTTATGTTCTATACTTTCCACCTTAAAACTTAATCCATCTCACTCTTACTTCATGGAATTACTTTCAAAGCTTATCATTTATCTCAACTTATTTAATTCTATCTCTGTATTAATTCAATTTCATCATAGTACACTTATCTTAAATAAGAATTGCCTAATTAACTGACTTCATAAACTTTTTTATGTCATAACTTTTATTTCTCTTAGTTCAATTTCGTTTATGCTTCATATATCTTAGTATTTCCTCATATACTCTTTGTCTTATCATCCACTATTTTTACTTTTCCACGTCTCCATTAGTTTGCTTTACCCTATTCAAATTGAATTTTTATTTAACATATAATCCTTCAGTTTCATACCTTTCTTAATTAACAGGTGTTTCTCCCATTGTGAATTCATCCTTAATATAAGATATTCATCAAAATCAATCATATTCTTACTCGAGTTTACACTTAGCTTATACCTATCTTCTCTCTCACTTTCTTTTTAAAGACTATTCCGTCTTCACACATTTTTTCTTGTAGATATCAATTTCATACTTTTTTTTTTCTTTTGGAGAGATCTAACATCAAATCATGTTTTATTTTTGTCTTCTATTATCCTCATTACTTTATTTTCTTAGTGACTTAAAAATTTCTCTATTACATATAACTAATTGTTTTTCTTACAAATTGCCTTAGCACATACACAATTGATTACTTCCTTCTTTGGATTCAAGGTGTCCTTCCTTTAATTCATTGTACATTAATATTCTTCTTTCAGCTATACCCAATATTCTCATACATAACATAAAAATCTCTATCTCTTTATTACTTTATTTTGTAGGATGGCATATAGGCCATAATTTCAATAATACTCCAAATGACAAGAAAGAATTCCTATGCTCTATGGTCTAACCTATAACCCATAGTACTTACAAAGTCTAAAGCTAGACTTCAACTTTTTCTTTGATACCATCTCTGTCACGACCCGCTTTTTTTAAGCTATATTGGTTCTAGGGCAAGGGTCGCTATAAGGGCACCAAAAACTTATAGAACCCATTTAACATATAATCTTTTATCATCCATCACATTAAACCTTAGCACATTAAACCTAATCACATTTTCATGTTACCCATTATATCATTTACATATAATATGAATAACTTCCAAGTTGAATCTCATACCATTAGCCAAATATTCATTACATCATATATTATTACATTAACAATTACAATACCATTCATATTATATGTATATCCCATAACATATTAGTACTAACTTTTCAATACCCATGGAGCTCTAATAATAACCTTCATAATCAAGAGTCACAATACCATCAATTAGCAGAGCGGTACCCAAGCGGAGGATGGGACTTGGAACCTTTGTCTTGCTAACTCATTGACTTTATATAAAAAGTTTAAACCACTACAATATGAGACAATGCCCAGTAAGTACAAAATAATAAAATACATAAGGTGAGTACAAGGATTAATTTCAGGAAGGCTCTTTATAAAAATGGAATATTTTCAATCAATATCATCAATATGGTTCAAATTCTCATTTAAAATAGAGGCAATATTTTTAGCAGAAATGTCACTTTCTTGGGAACAGATGCTTCCCACACATATCAATTCAAGAGTGGCGATCTAAGCCTTGCTCACTCACCTATATTACATTACGTAAGACTGATCAGGTCTTATGGTTAGGCGTTCCCCCCTGACAAAGTTTGGGTATTCTTGCCCTACCCGTATGCATAACCAAGTGCACAAAGCCTAATGTATTACCTCACATCAAAAAGGGGATTTCTGCTTATCAATAGTTATTAAATAAGAAAGTTTATATAAGGTTCATGTTAAGGTATTCAATGAGCATAGTGTCAATTCAATAACCAATGATTATCAAGAAGCTTCATGTCAATGGGTCAATGTTCAATGAGCAATTCAAGCTTATCAATGAATCAAGGAGCATTTAACAAATGGTTCAATATCAATGAGCAATTCAACTTATCAAGGAGTTGGAATACTTTTAATAATAAGGTTTTCAAGAAAATAACACGAAACATATTATATTATTAAATACTCACCTTGAGCTCCTTTGCTCCGATTTATGTCTGACTTTGATACAAGTAGTGCTCTATGCACTCTTGGACACTATCCTCATTCTTGTCTTTAGACTCTACATATTGCATTTCAATCACATATCAATCACTTCCTCATTACCACATTACTTAATTTAGCTTAACTTACTAATACTTCTATTTTATTCATAACTTATTACTAAACTTAATATTTCTCTAGTTGTTTTCCAATAGCTTACTTAAGGAGAATAATTCTCTTTCTTCCATTCAACTTTCATATTGGTTAATAGAACCAATTTAGCAATTTCTAATATTCTAGAGAACTAATTTCATTTCCACTAACAATTTCATAAATTCAATTTATCCATAATATCACAATCAAATGGTCCAACCCAAACCTTTAATACACTAATCCCATTCGCCAATTTCATTCCTCATTATCAAACTAATACCCAATCAATTCTAATCTCAACGTCTCACTTTAATCTTTCAATTTGGTCATCAATAATACTCAACAATCATATAAATAACAATTAACTCAATTCAATTATCCAATTTAACTAATTAATTCCAATAAACTATTTACCTAAATTCTTACAAATAATATCATAATTCACTATCTATACACAATTAGGAATTGGGATTTATACCATATGGCTCGATTTAATAAGCCGGAGCTGCTGTCCAAAATCATCAGTTCCAGGGTTGCTGGAATCTGGTCGCCGGAAAATTCGAACGATGACCAAATCATGATCTGAGGATACCAACAGTTAGCTTATGATGTGAGGAGTTCGAATATAACTTTCGTTTTCAGTAATTCACCGGAAAAATAGTCATAAATGCAACAGCAATGGTTAGGAATACTGAATTTCGATCAAAACAAATGGTATCTAAAATTAACAAACGATACACTAAATTAAAGCTGGAATCACCAGGAGTTTATCCATACCAAATTCATCAAAAATGACCAAAAATTGCACTAGAAAGTTGCTACTGGTGAGCCTTTGGATGGCGCGCGCGCCGCCGTCATGCGACGGTTAACAATAGGCTTTGTGGATGAGCTGGCCAGGGGGCACCTCTTCCTTTGGTGTGGCGTGTGTCCTTAGTCAGCGGCCAGTGGTTTGGGTCCAACTCTCTCTCTCTCTCTCTACTCCATTCTATTTCTCTATTCTGTTCCTTCTTCTGCCCGTAAATGGGCTGTCTAGATATTTAGGCTTCCTTTTTTTTTTTTAATAATAATATTAATGAGAATTTAGTCACATAATTTTCTTTTTCAAATCATAATTTTAATTAAAATATTAACTTCACATAATTGACCATATTAATCAATAAGTATAATATAAAACATAATATGATTTCAAATAATAATTAAACAAGTTTCTATATTACATACTAAAATTTCTTTTTCTTTAATTTAAACTTTCTCATTTAGATAAATGAAAATTTTAAAAACCAATACTTCATTTAATAAAATATTTTCTTAAAAATATTAATAAATAATAAAATAAATTAATATCATTTCAAGTATTAATATAAAATATAATAAATAAATTATTCCAAATATCAATATTAAATTTGAAATAATTTTCTACTACTTCAAATACTCAAAATAATATTAATAAATCATATATATAATATAAAATATCAATATAAATTTAGCTTATCAATATCAATATAATAATGTAAATAAATATCAAAATCAATATGAATATTCAAGTGTAAATTCATAAATATCAATAATTTTGAATGTCAATATAAATATAACAATAAGGAAAATATTGCCATATAAAATTATTACTTTAAAACATTTATATTCAAATTGTTTGAATATTTGAAAATTTTCATTTTTAATTTGGCACGTATTTCGATGCTAGTGGGATATCTTGACACATATTTTTATACATTCATCGTATATCGGGTTGGGATATTATATTCTTCCCTCCCTTTATGAAATTCTTCCTCAAATTTCAAAACACTTCATATAGGAAGTTACGATAATATTAGCAGGTACTATCACTCCTGATACCTTATTGTTGTACCTGAAAAATATTCATTTACACGAATTTGTCAAAATTGATTACATCCCTCATTCATTGTCATGTCATTCATTTAGAATTCACTTCTTTTGATACTCTTATGGTTCTCAAGGCCCTAAATGGCATAGTATATCGACACTGTAATGTCATCGCTACTGTTAAGAAATCCTGGGTATTACATTCTACCCCCCTTAAAAAAACAAAAAATTCATCCTTGAATTTTCATAAAACAATTGATAATGCTTAGGTTACATTTATTATCTCCAAGGATTTTGATCATTTCCTCAATATCTTTCTCATTGTATTTTCTTTGATGAGCCTTAATGTAATTTCTTAAATTGTAGGATCTATCGCAAAATCAATGTTGTAACGATTTTCCTATCCATCAAATATATAATTTCTCCTCACTCCTCTTGCATACTATAAGCATATTTCCTTTTGATCAATTATTATTACTTATATCTTAACTATTTTATGATCTTTTCTCTCTAGGTCTAACTTATTTGGAACACGTACCATTCTCGTTAAGATCTCATCGACTCTATTCTCTCATACTTCTGTAATATATTAAATCATGTATCAATAGTAAACATTTAGACTCCTCATTTTAACTTAATATTGAAAACATCATTGTAACCAATCAATTATATTGCATCATATAGTTAATTTAGCAATACTAGCTCTAATTGGCAAATTTCGTTGACTATCTTTACTTTCCACACTCAAATATTCACCTTATCATCCCCTTATCTCCTTAACCTTTCTCTACTTATTTTTCAATAATCATATCTTCATCAATAAAATCCTCTACCCATATTATCTTATTTACTTTACACTCTCATTAACAATGATAATTTCTTTTTGCCTCTTATGTTCTATACTTTCCACCTTAAACCTAATCACATTTTCATGTTACCCATTATATCATTTACATATAATATGAATAACTTCCAAGTTGAATCTCATATCATTAGCCAAATATTCATTACATCATACATTATTACATTAACAATTACAATACCATTCATATTATATGTATATCCCATAACATATTAGTATTAACTTTTCAATACCCATGGAGCTCTAATAATAACCTTCATAATCAAGAGTCATAATAGCATGAATTAGCAAAGTGGTACCCAAGCAGAGGATGAGGCTTGGAACCTTTGTCTTGCTAACTCATTGACTTTACCTGAAAAGTTTAAACCACTATAATATGAGACAATGTTCAATGAGTACAAAATAATATAATACATAAAGTGAGTACAAGGATTAATTTCAGGAAAGCTCTTTATAATAATGGAATATTCTCAATCAATATCATCAATATGGTTCAAATTCTAATTTAAAATAGAGGCAATATTTTTAGCAGAAATGTCACTTTCTTGGGAGCATGATGCTTCCCACACATATCAATTCAAGAGTGGCGGCCTAAGCTTTGCTCACTCACCCATATTACATTATGTAAGACTGATTGGGTCTTACAGTTAGGCATTCCCCCTAATAAAGGTTAGGAATTCTTGCCCTACCCGTAGGCATAACAAAGTGCACAAGGCCTAATGTATTACCCCACATCAGAAAGGGGATTTTCTCTTATCAATGGGTATTAAATAAGAAAGTTCATAAAAGGTTCACATCAAGGTATTCAATGAACATAGTGTGAATTCAATAACCAATGATTATCAAGAAGCATCATGTCAATAGGTCAATGTTCAATGAGCAATTCAAGCTTATCAATGAATCAGGGAGTATTATAACAAATAGTTCAATATCAATGAGCAATTCAACTTATCAAGGAGTTGGAATACTTTTAACAATAAGGTTTTCAAGAAAATAACACGAAACATATTATATTATTAAGTGCTCACCTTGAACTCCTTTGCTCTTATTTATGTCTGACTCTGATACAAGTAGTGCTCCCCGCACTCTTGGACACTCTCCTCATTCTTGTCTTTAGACTCTACACATTGCATTTCAATCATATGTCAATCACTTCCTTATTGCCATATTACTTAATTTAGCTTAACCTACTAATACTTATATTTTATTCACAACTTATTACTAAACTTAATATTTCTCTAGTTGTTTTCCAATAGCTCACTTAAGGAGAATGATTCCCTTTCTTCCATTCAACTTTCATATTGGTCAATTAGAACCAATTTAGCAATTTCTAATATTCAAGAGAACTAATTTCATTTTCACCAATAATTTCATAAATTCAATTTATCCATAATATCACAATCAAATGGTCCAAACTGGACCTTCAATATACTAATCCCATCCGCCAATTTCATTCCTCATTATCAAGCTAATACCCAATCAATTCAATTAAATCAATTCTAATCTCAACGTCTCACTTTAATCTTTCTATTTGATCATCAATAATACTTAACAATCATATAAATAATAATTAACTTAATTCAATTATCCAATTTAACTAATTAATTCCAATAAATTATTTACCTAAATTCTTACAAATAATATCATAATTGACTATCTATACACAATTAGGAGTCATGATTTATACCATATGGCTCAGTTTAATGAGCCGGAGTTGCTATCCGAAATCGTCAATTTCAGGATCGCTGAAATCCGGTCACCAAAAAATTCCAACAACGACCAAATCACGATCCGAGGAGACCAGTGGTTAGCTTATGATGTGAGGAGTCTGAATATAACTTTCATTTTTTGTAATTCATCGAAAAAATGGTCATAAATGGTGCGGCAAAAGTTAGGAATACTAGATTCTAGTCAAAACAAATGGTATCTAAAATTAACAAACGATATACTAAATTAAAGCTGGAATCACCAGGAGTTCATCCATACCAAATTTGTTAGAAATGGAGATCGGAAATGGCCAAAATTAGCCTAGAAAGTTGTTGCAGCGAACCTTTGGATGGCACGTGTGTCGCCATCCTACGGCGGTAGACAACGGGCTTCGGTGGTTGGGCTAGTCGGTGGGCACCCCTTCCTCTTGTGCGGTGCATGTTGTCAATCAACAGCTGGTGGTCTAGGTGTAGTTCTCTCTCTCTCTCCTTCTACTCCATTTCTATTTCTCTATTCCATTCCTTCTTCTACCCGTAAATGGGTTGTCCAGATATTTAAGCTTCCTTTTTTTTTTAATAATAATAATGAGAATTTAGTCACATAATTTTTTTTTCAAATTATAATTTTAATTAAAATATTAACTTCCCATAATTCACCATATTAATCAATAAGTATAATATAAATCATAATATATGATTTCAAATAATAATTAAACAAGTTTCTATATTACATCCTAAAATTTCAATTTCTTTAATTTAAACTTTCTCATTTAGATAAATGAAAATTTTAAAAATCAATACTTTGTTTAATAAAATATTTTCTTAAAAATATTAATAAACAATAAAATAAGTTAATATCATTTCAAGTATCAATATAAAATATAATAAATAAATTATTCCAAAATCAATATTAAATTTGAAATAATTTTCTACTACTTCAAATACTCATATAACAATATTAATAAATCATATATATAATATCAAATATCAATATAAATTTAGCTTATACTCATTTATCAATATTAATAAATCATATATATAATATCAAATATCAATATAAATTTAGCTTATCAATATCAATATAATAATATAAATAAATATCAATATCAATATTCAAATGTAAATTCATAAATATCGATAATTTTGAATGTTTATGTAAATATAACAATAAGAAAAATGTTTCCATATAAAATTATTACTTTAAAACATTTATATTCAAATTATTTGAATATTTGAAAACATTTATTTTTAACTTGGGCACGTATTATGATGCTAATCGGATATCTTCACACATAGTTTTGTACATTTGTCCCATATTGGGTTAGGATATTACACCACCCTAATTTATTTTTAAATGAGAAAATTAAGGAAAAATACGATTAACTCTAATTCATTAATTTTCAATTAATTTACCCAAGAATAAAATCATTAGCCTTGAACTAGGTTGAGTTCCAAGATAAAGTTTTTAGTTTTAAATAAACTAAATTTGGCTCTTGTGTTTAATTTGACTTTGAAAATTTGATTTCATCAATAACATTTATAAAATGGCAAATAATTAAATGTATGAACATGGCATAGTATGAATACATGGTGCATGGGAAATTAATAAAATTTTTAAAGTAAACATCCATAAATTAAGGAGAGTATTCCCTCTAATCCTTATGGATTTAAGGGAACCACATAATCACTCCTTAATTTCAAAAATAAATAAATAATTAATTATAATTAAAAGCAAAGAGAAAATGGAATTAATTTTGGGATTGCATTTAAGGTTTGTATTTAAATTTCAAATGTGCCTACTTACCCCATTGAATGGGGATCAAAACCTATGTAGTTCCTTCCACAATTAAGCGAAGAAATTTGAGGGTCGATTGGATTGATTTTGGTTTGGGTGTTTTGAGAGTAAAAAGGCTAATTCTTTTGCTTTTGGTGGATGGAAAGTTTTACTAGACCAAAATTTTATTTTATCGATATCGGGTGATTGGATTGATTAAGGGATTAATTAATTAATTAAAATGATTAATTAACTAATTAATGTGATAAAATGGATGGATGGATGGATGGATGGATTAATTAATTACTTTAGATGAGAGGTGGATTAAAAAAAGGATTAATTTGACTTTGAAAAAAGAGTAATTAATTAATTAAAAAGATTAATAATTAAGTGATTATTTTAATTTAAAAAAAAAGAGTTTCAGAAAATTAAAAAAATTAATTAACTTAGTTAGGATAAGATAATTAATTAATTAAAAAGATTAATTCATTAATTAAAGAGTGGTTTGTCACATCTCAACCTTATGAGATATGACAGTCCTAGAACATGGGGAGATATAAGGTCATCCATGCCCGTAAAACCCATTAACATATAACAATCATGCCTAGGATCTTACCGAACCTCTTCATTAACTCATTTAAACCATTTAGATAAATACCATAAATTGCGGAAGACTTAAAGTAAATCATTACATATAAAATCCATAAGGAAAATAATATAAATCTCGATAAATATCAATCAACATTCCTGGAGCATCTAAAGTCAAGACATCATAGACATAGTATTATTGATAACTCGGACAAGGAATTCCCCAAGCGAAGTAGAATGCTTGAGCCATCACCCTGCCTCCTCACATTTGCTCACCTGGAACCACATAAGGAAAAGGGGTGAGATAGATGATCTCAATGAGTAAACGAAAAAGCACATACATTATCACATATTCCTTTGAAAGGAAACATATAGCTTATACACATAATTCATGGTTTATAACTCATGAATCAGGTTGCAATTTAGCAAGGGTTCAATTTGGCAAATTTGCAGAAATCACACTTATAACACGTGGAGAGTGAAGACTATTGCTCATTCACTTGAAACACATAGAGGACTTATACCAATTTCCAACTCCTATCACATAGAAAGCGTGAAGCTGATCAGGCCCCACGGTTAGAACCGCCCCTTCTAGCTGAGGTAGATACACTACCCCTATCCAACGGGTTAAGACTGTGTGCACAGGTTTCGATGATTACCTGCATCGGCGCGAGGATTCTATATAAAGGGTAAAAGGTACCATAGCTAGAGCTATTGGTAAACACAATTAACAATATCACATAAGGCAATAATAACATGTAATTCAATATCAATAGTAGTTTGGCTTTCAACCATGATACAATGAAAGTGTAGTTCCATAAAGAATACAAGTTAGGGTATTAATCACAAGAAATTCTCATTGGATAACAAAATAGTTTTGGACCAAATGTCTCTTGGCAACCCAAGCTTGACAAAGAAATCATAAAATTTAAAATATAAAGAACATGGGTTTCAAAGATCACAAAGGTTCACATAACAATATATCACATTCTTGTAACACAACAAAATGTTGTTTACACTTATAACATGAATACGATATTTACTCACCTTGGGGTTCCTTTGCTCCTAGTACACGTAGTCCCCTTTGCACTTCTAAAGCTCCTCAAACTCTAACATAATATTTGATTTAATACTTAGTATTTATTTACTCATGATTCTCCTATCCCATAACTACCCATGTACATACAACATACACATTAGAGTTCACTCATAGGTGTACTCATCACTTGCACATATCACGTTAACTTAAAAGTCTTGTATACTTAGGCCTTATAGGCTCACATGAAAACATATTGCAATCATATCAATACCTTTTTAAGGTCATCATAATATCATTACCTCAATATCAATTCACTTATCAATTATCTTAGTTCACTTTACACTTCCATACATGTCAACTTAACAATTAATCCTTCAAACATCATGCTTAACTCTTATGATCCCTTTCACTTTATTAACTCATAACCATATATTCATCATCAATTCATTATGACATCTATTTCCAAATGCTTTAATCACATTTGCATTCTAATCACAATACAAGGTTAGGATACCTTAAGTATACCTTAAGTATACCTTAAGAATACCATAATACATTTAAGCTTATCTAAGATCATACCTTCAACTAACATGCAATTTTATCACTTATTATACATACATACATGTCAACAATCACCAAGACACACCACATAAAATTTATAGACATTTGGACAAAATTGTTCATGTAGGCCGAACGCATCATTAAGGTAAAAACCAAATTCTTCTTCTTTTAGTGCTTTCTGTCTATTTCAGAAATATGTAAAAACATGGTTTGAATCAAGATTTTTCATGTAAACATAACAAAAATTATTTTGGAATATAAATTCATAGGAATCATCCACTATTGGTGTTATTAGTATATAAAAATTCAATCTTTTGTATTATGGTGCACAAAACATAAGTTTTCTTGTTTTTGGTATTCTTCAGTCATTTCAGAAATATGCAAACAGGTTGTTTAAACCATTATTTTTCATTCAATCATTGAAAATATCAGTTTAGAACACATTCCTTCATGAATCAGTAGCCATAGATTGGGTTTATACAAAAAAATTCCTAGTTCAAAGGCTTAGGTGAAAAATCATGAGTTTCCGCGCTTTCTGCGCATTTCATTTATTTCAGCGATAAACAGACACATGATTCAAATCATTATTTTTCATCTAAACAAAACAAATATCACATTAGAACACCAATTCATACAAATCGGCAGCCATGTATTCATGAAAGAATAAAATTTTCCAATTTCCAAGTCCTAACACGAAAACCTTGAATTCCTTTGTTTTTTCTCGAAACTTTTCGGTCATCACAAAAATATGCAGAAATATTATTTAATCCAATATTTTAATCAAAACACATCAAAAATTAGTTTAGAATATAACCATGTACAAATTGCCTCCCCCCCCCCCCCCCCCCCCCTTCCCTTATGATGTTTATGCAATAAAATTGTGATTTTAAGTTATAGAATTCACCTTTGGAGAAATCTTGCGAAAAGAATCGTGTTTTTGGAAGAAAATAAATTTTCTCTCCCAAAAATTCACTCAAACAGAATTGAATATGTAGAAATCAGTAATCAAATAGTTCAAAATAATTTTCCCATAATTTATTTCACATAAATCAGTTTAGAAATCGAAAAGGAATAAAAACTTACGATTACGGTCACAAAATCGCGAAATGGTAAGGTGTTTTCAATATTTCGGTAGAGAGAATTATTTTGAGAGGTTTTTCTGCCAAAATACAGAAAGAATAAGAGAATGGCTGCTGGAAACCCTTGTTTGGCCTAAAATTAGAATATATATTAGGGTTGGAGTGGAATTTTCACTTTTACCCTTAATGAAATAGGTTAGGAGAATTTTTGTGTAGTGGGCTTTTGGGTATTTGGGCTTTTCCTTTAAAATTTTTGGCTGAATGGATTTAAAATAAAAATAATATTTTTCTTATTAATTCTGGAACATTTCCCTCAAAAATATTTATTTAAAAATATTTTAAAAATACCCATAAAATTTTTTTATGCTTAAAAATTGTCTTATGCATGAAAATTCATTTTATTTAAAATAAATTCTTTTATGCAAATGCACTTTATGAAAATCATTTATTTCATAATAGCAACACATATTATGCATATTAAAATTAATTTAATATGCCACATACTCATCAATCACTTAGATCACAAATTTTCACACAAGCACACACTTAACCTTATAGGTTCTAACTCAAGCAATTTATCATGAAAATTCCTAGGGTAGGTGTGGGTTGTTACATCGTTAGAGGGAGAAGAAGAGAGGAATTAGAGGATAGTTAACAACTCTAACTCAAGGGGTGAAGAGAAATGAGATATGAAGGGAGTATCTATAAAAAAAGTGGGTGAGCGTAGTTTAGGAATTGAAAAAGTGAAAAGACCAAAAGGATAGTACTAAAAAAGGGTTAAAAAAATGGCTGAAAGGGGCAAAAGGGTCATTTTGGTGTAGGAAATTGTACAAACTGCGCTGATCCACACTAGGCTTGTGTGGCTCGACCTTTTTTTTAGAAATTGGTTGGTTTGGGGTTTAAAAAATTTGGATGTGCAGTAGCAATGTAATTGAAGGCTAACAAATTTTCTTTTGGGGGCATTCCCCTCAAACCCCCATTTGCTAATTGGCTAACAGGACTGTCGTAATGGCTCCACATAGAGCATTAAACTTAGGAGGTGCCAAGGTGCGACTAAAGGGTGAGAGTATAAAATTAAAGGTTCACAGTTGCCCCCTCATCAAAATTTTCTTTAATGTAAGATAATTCTGATGATAGTGAACCTAAAAGAAGGGATGGTACAAAAAACCAAAGTGATGTCTAGGTCGGTACTTAGACATGTTTAGGTGAGAGAGATGGTTGAAAAAGGAAGATGCTAAAAAGAACCACAGGGGATGCTTAAGCAATTGTTCCTAAACATGTATAGGTGGAAATTATGGCTGATATATGGAAGTGAGAAAAAAGGGCAAAGGGATATCTAGGCTGGTGACTAGATATTTTTATGTGAATTGATCGATTTGGATAAAAGAGATAGAAAAAAGAATCACATTGTTATCTAGGTGATCATTTCTAGACATTTATAGGTGGAATTGATGGATGTGGATAGAAAAGATGGAAAAATGAACCACATAGATGTCTAGGTGACTATTTATAGACATTTATGGATGGAATTAACTAGTAAATGGCAGCCAAAAAATGAACCAAAGAGATATCTAGGTTGGTGGCTAGATATTTTTAGGCGAATTAATGGATTCAGTTGATTTAGATGAAAAGGTAAAAAAAGAGACTAGAGGGATGTCACTGTTTAGACATTTCTAGGTGTCACGACCCAAATTCTAGGCAGTGATACTCTTAGAGCTTAGGGAGACATACGGTCACCTAAACCTATAGAAACCCATTGAACTTATCATCATTTAGCATATTCTATATTATAACAATTACTTTTTTCCATATTAATTATTACTTTGTCCCTTCATTTAGCTAATGCACTTTAATGCCATTTCATAACCATTGATTGGAACATCATTTTAAGTATTCATAAACACTATTCATACATTCTTACTTACTATTATAAATATGTATATATAACAATTGCTACCATTTGTTTACCATACTCTCTAACATAATACATTTTAGTACTAAGTCTTCAAATATGATGGAGCTCTAGATCGGTTGTCTTTAGAGTAACGCAAGCAAAACTCAAAACATAACAATTTAGCAGAGCAAGTCCCAAGCGAAGAAGCATAGCTCAAAATTTACCTTGCTAATGAGTCACCCTAACTTGAAAAATTTTAAATAACTATGGAATGAGACAAGCTTAGTGAGTACATAATAATACAACATAATATGAAAGCAATATGAGATATCACTTGGATAGGTTCAAGATGGCAATGGTGTGATGTTAATCAAAATTGGTCATTTTAAACTTTAGAATACGTTTTAGCAGAAATAGTAATGTCTTGGAAGCAAAAAGCTTTCCACATATGAATATTAAAAATTAGTGGCCTAAGCCTTGCTCACTTACATGTACCACACTATAAAAGACTGATTGGGCCTTGCAGTTAGGCATTCTCCCTAACAGAGGTCAAGCACTCTTGCTTGATCCATGGGCTTATACTAAGTGCATAAATTCTAATGTATTTCCTCATATTAAAGAGGATTTCTGCTTAATCATGGGTGTCAATGAAAGACACATACAAGGTCTATATTAGGAATTCAATGGAAAATAGTTTAGCATATCAATCATTCTCATCATTTGGTACAATGTAGAACCAATATAAGAGGCACATCATGGTAAAATATCATACAAAAAAGGTATGGATTTCCAAGGCTTAATAATCAATAGGCAAAGGATGATATTTAATATCACTTCAAGGTACATGTCAAAGGATGATATTTAAAGTAATGGTTTGCAAGCAATAAGGCATAATTACATCATATTATTAAGTACTCACCTTGAACTCCTTTGCTTCTATTAATGTTCACTTTTAGTTAATCTAATGTCTTTCATGGTCTTGAGTAATTTCCTTGCCCTTGTTTTAATGTTCTACACCATATCATTTTAATTACATATCAATTAGTAACTAATGATGTTACCAATTATAACTTATTTATCTTATACTTATTTTATTATTTCAACTTACAATAGGGGTGTAAAATCTCACTTTTGGGATATGATGGTCCTATGGCATGGGTAGGCATAAAACCACAAAAAACTCATAGAACCCAGTTAACACCGCCAATCTACTAAAATCCGGCATAATGCCAACTATACATATATTATATCCTAAAATCATAACCTGTAAAAAACAGCACTTCTATGTTCCTCCATATGAATGAAAGGAAATTTCCAAGTCTTCCAATAATCAACATAATATAATATAAACACATTTAAAGTATATATAATCTTTTTATACAAACCAGCATTCTAAAATATCTTTATACATATGGAGCATCTAAGCAAAAGCTATCCAAATATTTGCATACAAATATTATTTACATATTAGCAAAAATGAAATTTTTGACTTTATCTTCAATTATACCTTCAAGTGAAGAAGAAACTTAAGCTTTATTTGACAACTTCTAGCTTCCTGTAAAAAGTAGGGTGAATGGGGTGAGCATAAAACCTAGCAAGTAAGAAATATACTATCATACATTCTTAGGCCAGTTAACCAATAATAATTAACAAGGATAATACTTGTTGTACACATTATAGCATACCCTAGATGTTTATCTTATAATTAGGTGATATATGGAAAGTAAAACTCATAGCAAAAGAGAAATCTATAGATAATCATATAACAATTTTACAATAGAAATTAGCTTAATTTTATAAAACATAACTTGTACATTTTTAAAATAGAAACTTCTTATGAACTAGTAATATGTAACTCATATATACAAAATAGAAACTTTACACATAATATAAAGATGAAACTCATATTTTGCAACTCATTTTAAGAATTAAAATTCAAGAAACAATTCGTGAAAACTTTATAAGATTCATAATAAAATTAACTCATTATATAATCATACAAGGTATATAAAAGCTTTTTGTAATCTTGTAATTCATAGTAAATATTGTAAAAACTATATAATTTTGCTCACGATAGAACATGTAAAAACTAAGAACAGAAATCAGCTTGTAATCTCATAATAGGCTTATAATATTTCTCGTGATGGCTCATGATAAACATGAGACTGATCAGGTCCTATGGCTAGGAATTTATACTCCTCCTAGCAAAAGGTCAGATGTTATACCCCATCCATGGGTACAATGTGCACAATGTCCGATAATCTACCCCTTATTGCTTAGGGGATTTCTGCTCATTCAAAGTCACAACAATCACATAATAAAATCAATATAAGGTTGTAATAAATACAAAATACATCAAATTAGTCTCATAATAAATATTTATAATCAATACATTTCAATACTTGAAAATCATTAAATATTCTAGTAATCTTGTAGTCATGTAATAATAATAAATCTCATAATACATCATCAAAACTTGAAACTTATAAATCATTTTAGAAAACTTATTGTCTAGTATTAAAATCTCAAGTAAAATATATAATTTTCTTATAGAAATATCGTCGAACATATAAAAATACTCAAATACAATATACATGGAGGATTGAAGAAAATTCACATATGCAACTGTTGAAATTTACAATCAAAATCATGGTCAATATGAAGTTCTAGTCATAATAAAATGTATTTTCAAGGTGGTTAACAAAGAATAATGGCTCACAATTTCAAACAGCAATAATAATAGTATATTAATCACTCACCTCTTGCATACAACTCTTCTATGCACTTCTTTCCTTAACACTTCAATTGTGGATGTCCTTAACTCCTGGGTTCTCACTTTCTTAATGTATTCTTTATACTTCTACACTCACACAAACATACACAAGTAAATTCATTAAATTCCAAATAGTTGAATTTAAATATTAAGCTTTAAATTTCTACTTACAACCAATATCATTTCCTGACCTAGTAGGATTATCTCTATAATATCTCAAGCTATACTCATCCAAATGCAACAAATCTTTTCCATTGTAAAACTAACATATATTTATAACATATCCAAAAATTAGATCCATATAAGCTCTACATCATTAATGGGGAACCTCTGAATTCTTCCCTGATCCTATGCAGGTGATAGACTGACCTCCACTCATTTTTTTTATTATAACTCACAAGGTAAACATCTAATAACAAAATAATTTTTAAAGATTAAATAAACATATAAAGGAACATTTCCTATGTTTTAAGTTTTACCTAGTTCTATCTTTAATGTCCTCAAACTTAGGCCATAATCTCAGGCTGTAAACTAGACTTAGGTGTTGGTCAGTCTTGGTTCAGGCTTTATATCTCCCAACATCTTTCAATTTTGGTCAAGCCATTTAATAAGAATATATTATACATAATTATATACACATTTCTAGTCTTGTTCAAGAACAAATTCATACTCCAAGATCCCTAAATTGGAGCCTAAAATTCCAATAGTCAACTCCTCACTAAACCAAACCCTAGGTTTTCTTCACTAACCCTTGTTCTCATCACCTCTACTCTAATTCTCCTTACTTAAACATCCTTAATTCAATTCCTTTCTTTCATCCATACCTCAAACATCCATCTTTGCTTTATTATTTCTTCAACTCAATTCCAAATATCAAGCTAGAAAATGAATTTTCTAAAGAAAACATAACATATATGAGTAAAAGCATGAAACCAATGAGTTTAATTCTTGAACTCACCTAAATTTAGCTTTCTTGACTCTTCACCTTATCATCCCATGGCTGTTATCTTCACTTTATCCTTTTGAAATCTTCTTTCTTTATGC
The DNA here is from genome assembly GCA_947687605.1 of Reutealis trisperma. Taxonomy (NCBI): domain Eukaryota; kingdom Viridiplantae; phylum Streptophyta; class Magnoliopsida; order Malpighiales; family Euphorbiaceae; genus Reutealis; species Reutealis trisperma. The sequence goes on from CANTUT010000472.1 coordinate 1,010,373, forward strand.
TTAAGCTAAATGGCCAACTTTTGAGTAAGTGAGTTGAACTTATCCCCTATGTATATTTTCTTTTTCTTTTTTTTTTTTTATTTATGACCAAAATTGAATATGTCTAATTCATTACTTCCCCTTACATTTTTTGTAGCCACACTCCAAAGTACAATTATTTTTTATTTTTTTTAAATTAAAAGTGAAAGATAATGATTTTATATTTTCTCTAAATCTCAAAATTGTCATTTCCTTAAATTTAGTTACTCTAAATTATCTAATTATTGTCTCTTAATATTTTAACTTATTTTTTAGGGTTTTAAGAATATAATTTATTATTCATTCATCAAATTTCCTCAATATAATTAATTATTCATTCATCAAATTTCCCTATGGCAAAATTTAAGAAAAATCACAGAATCAAAATTCATCAGTTTCGCATTTATCATATCGATTTTTGAACTTGTATCTAATTTAGGTTTTTGGTTCCTAATTCTCTATTCAATTCCTCAATTTCTCCATTCTAATTAGTTTTGGACTACTCTATGGTCTCTAATGACATAAGAACACCTGGGGTGTTACACTCTACTCCCCTTAAAGAAAATTCGTCCTCAAATTTTTTTCAGGTAGTCGCTTATTAGTTACTTATGACAATGAACTCATAGTTCTAACTTAAATACAAATACTACTTAATTATACCTTCTAGATAGTAACCATACCTATCTCGATAGCATTAGGAGCTCTTAGTTCTTATGTATCCATAAGAAATACTCTACCTCTTCCCCATCCTTGAACTATCCTTTTTGTTGTGGAAGCTTGTTCTTGTTTTCTACCTTGTCCTACTAATCCTTTATTATTAGGTTGATTCATCCACACCATAGGCTATGAGGTAATAGGCTCTACTCATTGTTCTTTCTAGTATGGACAATCTTTAATGAAATGACTAGTTTGGCCACATTTAAAGTATGTCCCAAAGGTAAGTCTACACACTTCTTTATGCACTCTTCCACAAGTGTGGCATACGGGGAGAGTTATGACTTTATTGTAGTGTTCATGGTATAGTTGCAACCCCAGGAGCAGAAGCCATAGAAGTATTCCTAGCATGATCCTTATGTTGACTTCTTATTATAAATTGATTTTGGTTAGCTGCAGGAAAAGAATATCCAAATGATCCAACTTGTAAACTACCGCCTTCTTCCTTATTGAAATTACCTTGACCCTTACTCTTACTTTTTGTCCCTTGATCTTTCTCATATTTCTTCTCTTTAAACTTAGTTTCCATCTATTTAGATTTGTCTACTAGTTTGGACAAGGAAGTGAACTCAATTGCATATAAAGCATTATGTAATGATGCAATTAGCCACCTCCTAAATCTCCTTATTTTTGCTGCTTCAGTTGGCATAATCTCCCTAGCATACTTGCTTAACTTGTTAAATTCTTTTACATAATCATTTACTGACATTCCTCTTTGCTTCAACCGCTCAAATCTTACAATTCTATTTTCTCATTCTCCCTCTGGGAAGAACACATCTATCATTTCTTATTTGAATTGGTCCTAGGTAGATGGAGTATCTCCATATAATTAATTCTCTACATGATCTTCAAAGCAGCCTCAAGCATCATCCTTTAACAAAAGTCCCACTAACTCAATAGCACATGCATCAGAGCATAGTAACCTCCACACCACCTTATATACTGCTTGTAAAAATCCATATGGTTCTTCTTCATCTTCACCATGAAACTTAGGTAACCCCATCTTCATGAAACTAGACATTGAAACACCTCCATCATCCAACACCCTTTTAGCCATTTGTCTAGGTATTGGAGCATTCTCTAGTATAGATGGTGGACCTACCTTAGGATGTCGCTGTCGGACTTACCTCAATTCATATAGGTGGTGGACCTACCTTAGGATGTCGCTGTCGGACTTACCTCAATTCATATATTTCCCTTTTTAAATCCTCAAGTTCCTCCCTCATAACCTTATCATTTGCAAGAGGAACTTGTCGATTCACTTCTTGTACTTGTCGCTAAACTCTTGGTGGCTCCATAGGCTCCTCAGGCAGTGATGCAACAATGGAAGCTACATCTGAAACAACTTTAAGGGACTACTTGTCTTCCTAGATGGGGAGGCCCCCTCCTCAGTTGTCCCCTCAATCATCCTCTAGTTAGCATTTTATACACCAAACATCTATAAGACCCATATACACTCACATATACATATAGAAGAATCAAACATATTTATAGGTATTATAGATTTAATTCTAACGATAGACTGTAAATGAAGACTAGGAAATCCTATGCTCTATGGTATTACTTATGTTCTATAATGTATATAAATATTTATACTTTTGCTCTGATACCACCTCTATCATATCCCACTTTTGGGATATGACGGTCTTAGGGCATGGGTAGGCATAATGCCACTAAAAACCCGTAGAACCCAGTTAACACCTCTAATCTACTGAAATCCAGAATAGCACCAGCTATACATATATTATATCCTAGAACCATAACTAGCAAATAATATCACTTCTATGTTCCTCCTTATAACCTCAACTACATTAAAGGAAATTTCCAAGTCTCCTAATAATCAACATAATATAATATAGACACATTAAAAGTATATATAATCTTTTTATACAAATCAACATTCTAAAATATCCTTATACACATGGAGCATTTAAGAAAAAGCTAGCCAAATATTTATATACAAATATTATTTATATATTAGCCAAAATGAAAATTTTTACTTTAGCTTCGATTATAGCTTCAAGTGAAGAAGGCACTTGACCTTTACTTGACAACTTCTAGCTTCCCGTAAAAATTTTTGTGAAAGGGGTGAGCCTAGAACCTAGCGAGTAAGAAATATACTATCATGCATTACTAGGCTAGGTAACCAATGATAATTAACAAGGGTAATTGTCACATCCTAAATTTAGAAATATGACGGTCCTAGAACACGAGGAGACATAAGGTCACCCATGCCCATAGAACCCACTTACACATATATAAGTCATGCCTAGGATCATACCAAACCTTATACAATAACTCATTTAAAACATTACATGCAAACCTTTAGTTGCAAAAGACAGTAATTAGGCACTTCACATATAATCCATAAGGAAGTAATATTCATAATCCATTCGGAAGTATAATAATTAACATCTCAAAATAAACATCAAAAATAAATATTCCTAGAGCATCTAATGACAACCCTTCATAGCATGGTATTATTAATGACTTTGACAAGGAATCCCTAAGCGAAGTAGAATGCTTGAGTTATCACCTTGCCTCCTTACGTTTGCTCACCTGGAACTACGCAAGGAAAAAGGGGTAAGATAGATGATTTTAATGAGTAAATGATATATCACATACATTAACATATATTCCTTTGAAAAGGAAACTCATAGCTTATACACATAGTTCATAATTTACAATTCATGAATGAAGTTGAAATTTAGCAATGGTTCATTTTAACAAGTTTGCAGAAATCACACTTATAACACATAGAGAGTGAAGGCTATTGCTCAATCACTCGAACACATAAAGGAGAGGTGGCCTTCTACCAAATTCTAACTCCTATCACATAGAAAGTGTGAAGCTGATTAGGTCCCATAGCTAGAATTGCCCCTTTCTAGCTGAGGTGGATATACTACCCCTATCCACCAGGTTAAGATCATATGTACAGGTTTCGATGATTACTCACATCGACATGAGGACTTCTTCATAAAGGGTTAAAGGTACCATAGCTAGAGCTATTGGTATACACATATAACAACAACATTTAAGGCAGCAATAACATGTATCACAATAACAATGGCAATTTAACTTTTGAGTAAAAGATACAAAAATAATATAGTTCTAGAAAGAATATAAGTTAGGCCAATAATCACAAGAAATTATTATTGGATGAATAAAAATGATTTTTGGACCAATTGTCCTTTGGCAACCCAAGCATTACAAAGAAATCACTTAATCATATTTGAGGATAGGATGAACTTGGGTTTCAAGATCTCAAAGGATATCACATATTTGTAACATAACATAATGTTACTCACACTTGAAACAAGATTACAATGTTTACTCACCTTGTGGTTCCTTTGCTCCTAGTACATGTAGCCTTTTTGAAACTCTAAAGCTCCTCAAGCTCTATTATAATATTTAATTCAATACTTAGTATTTATTTAATCATAATGCAATCCTATCCCATAGCTACCTCATGCATATATAATATTCAGATACACTTAGAGTTGCATATATAAGTGCACTCATCACTTGCGTATAACATGTTGACTTAAAAGTCTCGTACACTTAGCCTTTATAGGTCCACATGAAAACACATTACAATCATGTCAATACCTTCTTAAGGTCAACACAATATCATTAGCTCAATATCAATTCACTTTATCAATCATCTTAGTACACTTAACACTTCATATATGTCAACTTAACAAATAACCTTTCAAGCATCATGCTTATCTTTTATGACCAATTCTTTCAATCAATCTCTTCATAAATTCAAGATCATTAATTCATTATTAACTCATCATATAACCTACTTCCACATTATCCAATCACATTCACATGTTAATCACAACATAAGGTTAGGATACCTCAAGTATACCACATTGCCTTTAGGCTTGTCTAGGGTCATCCCTTCAACTAACATACAATTTAACTAGTTATCATTCATACATGTCAATAATCATTAAAATACATTATATAAATATTATGGACATGGGGATAAGAATCCCAATGTAGGCCGAATGCTCTATTAAAGGAAAACTTGAATTTTCTTACTTTTCTTACTTTTCATCTATTATAGTAATATGTAGAAACATAGTTTAAACCAAGATTTTTCATGTAATCAAAACAAAAATTATTTTAGAACACAATGATATAGGAATCAGCTCATATATAAGTTCATATGTATGAAAATTTCTGACTTTAGGTTCTATGATGAAAAATCATGAGTTTTCTTATTTCCGGTGCTTTCTGGTCATTACAACAATATATAAATATGTGATTTAAACCATTATTTTTCATTCAATCACAACAAATATTGGATTAGAACATCAATATGTACAAATCGGTAGCCATGGATGTTTTCCATACATGAAAATTCCAAATTTAGTGTTTAGGAAGAAAATCATGAGTTTTCAGGTTTTCCGCGCTTTTCGTTCATTATAGTGATATGCAAACACATGATTTAAATCATTATTTTTCATCTAAACAAAACAATTATTAGTTTAGAATATTAAACACCACAAATTGGTAGCCATTGAGTTGTCAAATCATAGAATTTTCCAACTTTCAAGTTCTAGAGCGAAATCCTTGAATTTTCTTGTTTTTTAAAACTTTTCGGTCAATTTAGTAATATGTAAGAATATGATTTAATCCAATATTTTTCATCAAAACACATCAAAAATCAGTTTAAAATTCAATGATGCAGAAATTGCCCCCCTTTGGTATGGTTTATGCATAAAAATTTTAATTTTGATTCACAAGATTCACTTTTGGAGAAATCACATAGAAAGATTTGTGTTTTCGATAGAGAATTAGATTTCTCTTTCAAAAACTCACTCAAACTAATTTAAATCTATAAAAATTAGTAAACAATCAGTTCAAAATAATTTTCTCATAATTTATTTCATTGAAATCGGATAGGAAATTGAAAGAGAAGAAAGACTTATGATTATAGTCAAGAAATCGCAAAATTGAAAGGTGTTTTCTTAATTTCTGTAGAGAGAATTGTTTTGATAGAATTTTTCTATCAAAATACAGAAAAAATAGAGTGGTGGCTGCTGGAATACTAGGGCGGGCCAAAAATTTGATGTTTAAAGGTAGGGTTTTGAGCAATTTTCACTAATACCCTTAATAAGCTAGGTTAGGAGGGTTTTTGGGTAGTGAGCTTTTAGGTATTTGGGCTTTTTATTTAATTTAGGGGCTGATTATAGGTAATTAAAATAAAAATATTTTTCTTATTATTTTCTTTAATATTTCCCCCAAAACATTTGTTTAAAAATTATTTTAAAATTCTCATAAAATTATTTTATGCTTAGAAATTGCCTTGATGCATGAAAATTTATTTTATTTAAATAAATTATTTTATGCTAATACACTTCATGTAAATCATTTATTTCACAATAATAACTCATATTATGCATATTAATATTAATTTAATATGTCACATGCTCATCAAACACATAAAATATAAGTTCTCATAAAGCACACACTTAACCTTAATTAGTTATGAGTTAAGCAAATTGTCACGAAATTTTTAGAGTAAGTGTCGGTTGTTACAATAATACTTATTGTACACATTATAGCATATCCTAGATGTTTATCTCATAATTAGGTAATACATGGAAGTAAAACTCATAGCAAAAGAGAAATCTATAGATAATTATATAACAACTTTACAATAGAAATTAGCTCAAATTTTATAAAACATAACTTGTACATTTTTAAAATAGAAACATCTTATGAACTAGTAATATGTAATTCATATATGCAAAATAGAAACTTTACTCATAATCTAAAGATGAAACTCATATTTTGTAACTCATTTGAGGAATTAAAATTGAAGAAATAATTCGTGAAAACTTTATAAAGATTCATAATAAAATTAATTCATTAGATAATCATACAATGTATATAAAAGCTTATTGTAATCTCATAATTCATAGTAAATATTGTAAAAACTATATAATTTTGCTAGTGATAAAACATGTAAAAACTAAAAGCAAAAATTGGCTTGTAATCTCATAATGTGTTCATAATATTTTTCATGATAGCTCATAATAAACATGAAACTGATAAGGTCCTATGACTAAAAATTTATACTCCTCCTAGCAAGAGGTCAGATGTTATACGCCATCAGTGGGTATAATGTGCACAATGTTTAATGATTTAACCCTCAATAGTTAGCAGATTTCTGCTTATTCAAAGTCATAATAATCATATAATAAAATCAATATAAGCTCATAATAAATAAAAAATACATCAAATTAGTCTTGTAATAAATATTTATAATCAATACATTTCAATACTTGAAATTCATTACAAATTTTTGAAATCTCGTAGTCTTGTAATAATAATAAATCTCACAATACATCATCAAAATACAAAACCTATAAATCATTTTAGAAAACTCATTGTCTAGTATTAAAATCTCAAGTAAAATATATAATTTACTTATAGAAATATCGTTGGACATAAAGAAATACTCAAATACAATATAGATGGAGGATTGAAGAAAATTCACATATACAATGGTTGAAATTTACAATGGAACTCATGGTCAATATGAAGTTTTAGTCATATTAAAATGTATTTTCAAGGTGGCTAACAAAGAATATTGGCTCACTATTTCAAATAGCAATAATAATAGTATATTAATCACTCACCTCTTACACACAACTCTTCTATGCACTTCTCTCCTTTAACACCTCAATCGAAGATGTCCTTAACTCCTAGGTTCTCACTTCCTTGATATCTTCTTTATACTTCTACACTCACACAAACATACACAAGTAAATTCATTAAATGCCAAATAGTGGAATTTAAATATTAAGCTTTAAATTTCTACTTACAACCTAATATGATTTCTTGACCTAGTAGGATTATCTCTACAATATCTCAAACAACACTCATTCAAATGCTATGATTCTTTTTCCAATGAAAATTTGACATATACAATTATGACATATCATTAATTTAGATCCATATAAACTCTACATGATTAATGGTGAACCTCTAAATTCTTCCTTTATCCTAGGCAAGTGACAAGCTGACATCCACTCATTTTTTTTATTATAACTCACAACATACACATCTAATAATAAAATAATTTTTACAAGGTTAACTAAACATATAAAGGAACATTTCATATGTTTTAATTTTTACACAATTTTTTCTTCAATATCCTCAAATTAAGCCCCAATATGAGGCTGCAAACTAGACTTTAGTGCCAGTCAATCTTGGTTTAGCTTCTTTATCTCCTAATGTATTTCAATTTTGGCCAAGCTATTTTATAAAAGTATACTAGACATAATTATCTACAGCTTTCTTATTTTGTCCAAGACCAAATTCAGACTCCAAGGTCCCTGAATTGGAGCCTAAAATTCCAGCAGTCAACTCTTCACTAAACCAAACCCTAGGTTTTCTTCACTAATCCTTATTCTCATCACCTCTACTCTAATTCTCCTTACTTAAACATCCTCAATTCATTGAATATTTTTGTAATCTCGTAGTCTTGTAATAATAATAAATCTCATAGTACATCATTAAAACATAAAACCTATAAATCATTTTAGAAAACTCATTGTCTAGCATTAAAATCTCAAGTAAAATATATAATTTTCTTATAGAAATATCGTTGGACATAAAGAAATACTCAAATACAATATTGATGGAGGATTGAAGAAAATTCACATATACAATGGTTGAAATTTACAATAGAACTCATGGTCAATATGAAGTTTTAGTCATATTAAAATGCATTTTCAAGGTGGTTAACAAAGAATATTGGTTTATAATTTCAAATAACAACAATAATAGTATATTAATCACTCACCTCTTGCACACAACTCTTCTATGTACTTCTCTCCTTTAACACTTCAATCAAGGATGTCCTTAACTCCTAGGTTCTCACTTCCTTGATGTCTTCTTTATACTTCTACACTCACACAAACATACACAAGTAAATTCATTAAATGCCAAATAGTGGAATTTAAACATTAAGCTTTAAATTTCTACTTACAATCTAATATGATTTCCTAACCTAGTAAGATTATCTCTACAATATCTCAAACAACACTCATTCAAATGCTATGGTTCTTTTTCCATTGTAAAATTGACATATACGGTTATGACATTTCCAAAATTTAGATCGATATAAGCTCTACATGATTAATGGTGAACCTCTGAATTCTTCCCTGATCCTATACAGGTGACAAACTGACATCCACTCATTTTTTTTATTATAACTCACAACATACACATCTAATAATAAAATAATTTTTACAAGATTAACTAAACATATAAAGGAACATTTTATATGTTTTAATTTTAACCTAATTTTGTCTTTAATGTCCTCAAACCTGGGCCCCAATATGAGGCTGCAGACTAAACTTTAGTGCCGGTCAATCTTGGTTTAAGATCTTTATCTCCTAACTTGTTTCAATTTTGGCCAAGCTATTTAATAAAACTATACTAGACATAATTATCTACAACTTTCTAGTTTTGTCTATGACCAAATTCAAACTCCAAGGTCCTTGAATTAGAGCCTAAAATTCCAGCAGTCAACTCTTCACTAAACCAAACCTTAGGTTTTCTTCACTAACCCTTGTTCTCATCACCTCTACTCTAATTCTACTTACTTAAACATCCTCAATTCAATTCCTTTCTTTCATCCATACCTCAACAGCCATCTCTCCTTCATTATTTCTTCAACTCAAATCTAAATATCAATCAAGAAAATGAATTTTCCAAAGAAAACATAACATATGTAAGTAAAAGCATGAAACCAATGAGTTTAATTCTTGAACTCATCTTAATTTAGCTTTCTTACCTCTTCACCTAATCCTTCCATGGTTGTTATCTTCACGGTATCCTTCTCAAGTTTTTTATCTATATGCTTAAGCTAAATGGGCAACCTTTGAGTAAGTGAATTGAACTTATCCCATATGTATATTTTCTTTTTCTTTTTTCTTTTTTTTTTTATTTTTGACCAAAATTGAAAATTTTATTCATTACTTCCCCTTATATTTTTGGTAGCCACACTCCAAATTACAATTATTTTTTTTACAAATTAAAAGTCAAGGATAATGATTTTATATTATCCTTAAATCTCAAAATTGTCATTTCCTTAAATTTAATTACTTTAAATTATCTAATTATTGTCTCTTAATATTTTAACTTAATTTTGAGGGTTTTAAGAATATAATTAATTATTCATTCAGCAAATTCCCTTAAGGCAAAATGTAAGAAAAGTCACAAAATCAAAATTCAACGGTTTCGCATTTATTGTATTGATTTTTGTACTCATATCCAATTTAATTTTTTGGTTCCTAATTCTCTATTTTATTCCTTAATTTCTCCATTCTAATTAGTTTTAGACTACTCTATGGGCTCTGATGACCTAGGAACACCTAGGGTGTTATAAGGGGTGTATCAATAGTGTCATATTCATACTTATACTTATTCTTATTTCTAATCATTTCCAAGCTAAATTCTTTATTAAATTTCATGAATTCAAGTTTAAATCTCAAAATTCTCAAATTGATCCATAAACCCTAGAATTTGGGGAAAACTATCAATTTCCCTTTTAAACCTCAAATTAATTAGGCAATCAATTCTCATCAATTATTTTGAATTAATTCACTTTTATTCACAAGAATCCTAATTTGTTCCACTTAGGTAAAATTTGGGAAAAACCTATAATTCCCCATCAAATCTTTAAATTAGTTATAGAAATGTGAAATTAATATAACATAAAATATATATTAGCATTTTGTTATTGAAATCTAGCATTAGAATACCAAGTTCCCCTTTTAACTATGTTTATGCCATTAAGATTTTCAAGTATTGAACCAAGTTTCCAAAATTCATTTTAACACTTTCAAATCATTCTTCTCCATCTAAAATAACCATAGATGCATTCAATTAGAATTTAGAACACTTTCTTGTCAAGTTCTTCATAGTGGCCAAATTTCATATCTAGTAGATTTAGGTGATTTTCATGTTTTCTTTACCTATCTTCACATTAATCCTTTAATTCTCTAGCCAAATCTCTATATTTCATTTAAGAACATCCAAAACTACATCTTATGTATGCACACCCTTAGATGGCCAAATTTTATATATGGTGTAGGGATATTTTTGCAACTAAAATGCTAAAATCAAACTTAGAATATAGAAAGGAAAAGATGAGCATGATTTCTCACCTTGGTTAGCTTTGATTTATTAAAATTCTTATTGAGGTTGATTTAGAGAGAATTTCCCTTTTTGTTAATGTGAGTTTTATGATGTAGAGATTTGTAAATGGTGCACATAAGATGAATTAACATATATATATGATAGGTTGGAAGGTGAGGATTTGATTAAGCTTAATCCAATGGCTAAGATCTGATCTTAATGAATGGCTATGATCTACTTCATTTGGATGGCCAAGATTTCATCTAAATTTATAATGTTCATCATGTGGTGCTAGAATGCTAAAAATGAACCTAGACTTATATGTAGGGAAGATAGGAATTCAATTTGCTTTAGGATTTGACTTAGGTAAATTTTTGTGGGTATCTCTACAACATTAATTTCTATGTGTCTTGGGCTAACTATTCTACCTCATAAGTTTTGATGTTCACTCACTCTTAGGCCCATGGGCCAGCAATCCCTTATTGGGGTTGGGCCTTTGATGTTCCAAGGTCTATTAACAAGTCCATAAGCCTATTAACAAACTTAGAAATTTTCCTTTTAACTTTCTTTTTTCTTTTCACTTTGACTTGCAAATTTGAGTTCTCTAACTTCTTTATATATATCATTAGTTATCATATGGATTCTATTTAATTCACTATAACACATTTTGTCATAATTGTGTTATAAACTAAGCAAACATTGCATATTAAGTCACATTATTCCTACCTGATTCCTTATCATTTCTATACTATACTAACATTCAAAAATCTAATCGTTTAGCATCATTAGTAACTAGAATGAGTTATAAAATCCTTGGATATTACATTCTACCGCCCTTAAAAAAAATTCATCCTCGAAATTTTTAAAAAAGCTAACTTGTCAATGATGAAACAAATGTGGATATTTTTTAAGCATGTCATCTTCATTTTCATATGTGCATTCTTCCACATTATGGTTATGCCATTGAACTATGACCATTGGTATCTCTTTATTTTGAAACTTCTTCACTTGTTGATCTAGTATAATGATCAAAATCTCTTTATAGGAAAGGTCTTTTTCAATCTCGATCAATTGCAATTGTAGTATGTGCAAAGGATCAGGAATGGACTTCCTTAATAGTAAACATGAAAGATCAGTAGAAACATGTTCCAATGCTAGAGGTAATACTAATTGGTATGAAACTTCTCTGACCTTTTCAAGAATCTCCAAAGGTCCAATGAAGCATGGGGATAATTTTCCCTTTTTGCTAAATGTCATTACTCCTTTCACAGGGGAGACTTTCAAAAAGATATGGTCACCTACCATGAAGTGGACATCCTTCCTTTTTGGATCGGCATAATTCTTTTAGTGACTAAAAGCAATTTTCAGTGTTTCTTGAATAATCTTCACTTTCTTAGTGGCTTTTTTAATCACATCTGGAGCTTCAAGATACTTTTCACCCACTTCAGTCTAACAAATTAGAGATCAACATTTTTTGACATATAGTGCCTTATACGGTGCCATTCTTATTGAGGAATTATAGCTATTATTTTCCACAAATTTGATAAGTGGGAGATGTCTATCCCAACTTCCTTTGAAATCGATAATGCACATACGAAGCAGATCCTCTAATGTTTGTATTATTCTCTCAGATTGTCCATCCATTTGTGGGTGAAAGGTTGTGCTAAAGTCAAGTAACATACTCAATGCTTCTTATAATTTTTGCCAAAACCTCGATGTGAATTGAGTCTCCCTATCTAAGATAAAGGAAAGTGGAACCCCACTTAATCTTAAAATTTCATTAACATATATCTAGGCATATTAGGCAGCTAAATAAGTAATCTTTACCTCAATAAAGTGTGTTGATTTTATCAGCCGATCCACTATAACCCATACTGAGTGTACCCTTTTGCAGTCTTAGGTAGACTCACTATGAAATATATGGTGATCCATTCCCACTTCCACTTTGGTAATCTTATCTCCTAAAATAATCTAAAGGGTGTATGGTGTTCAAATTTCACTTGCCAAAAAGTGAGACACGAAGCCATAAAATTCACCACATCTTTCTTCATTCCAGGCCACCAATAAGTACCCCTTATATCATGGTACATTTTGGTGGCACCTAGATTTACGCTATACGAGGTTTGATGTGCTTCTTTCAAAATTCTTTCCCTCAACTACTTTACATTAGGCATGCATAATCAATCTCCAAACTTCAAAACACCTTTTTCTCTTAAAAACTCTAGGGCTTATCCCTTTTCCACATCCTCGAAGATTTTCATTAACTGGAGGTCTTGATTTTGTGACATTTTTATCTCATCGAGGAGTTTAGGCCTTAATTGGAAGTAAGCCAATAGCACTTGTGATTCATCTACTTCTAATCATAAACCTTTATGAAACATCCTTTAACTCCCTTGTTATTGGGCTTTACTGTACAGCGATATGTGAAAGACTACCTATTAACTTCCTGCTCAATGCATCTTCTATGACATTAGCTTTACTAGGATGGTAAAGTATTTCTCAATCATAATCCTTTAACAATTCCACCCACCTTCTTTGCCTTAAATTTAAATCTCTTTATTTTAAGATATATTAAAGACTTTTATTATCTGTATAAACCTTATATTTCTCCCCATACAAATAACGTCCCTATATCTTTAAAGCAAAGATAATTGCTGCCATTTCTAGATCACGAGTGGGATGATTCACTTCTTGTCACTTTAGTTGCTTGGATGCATAAGCAATAACTTTTCCATTTTTCATTAACATGCATCCTAAACACACTATAGAGGCATCACAATATATGGCAAAACCTTCATTGCCATCAGGTAATGCCAATACAAGAGCTATAATTAAGTAATCTTTAAGTTTTTGGATGCTCTCCTCATAAGTCTCATCCCATTTAAATTTAATTTGCTTTCGTATAAGTATAGTTAGTGGCACTGCTATTCTCAAGAAATCCTTTATAAAATGGCAATAATAACCCACTATACTTAAGAAACTCCTCATCTCAGTAACAGTTATGGGTTGAGGCCAATTTGCTATTGCTTCTACTTTCTTAGCATATACCTTAATTCCTTCCTTACTCATTACATGGCTATGGAAACTAACTTATTCCATCCAAAAGTCACATTTAGACAGTAAAGCTTATGTTCTTTCAAAGTTTTTAATACTATCCTTAAATATTTCTCATGTTCCTTCTTACTCCTTGTAATACCTAAGGTTTCCCTAACCTATTAAAGTCAAAGATGGTGATACTATATTGTTCATCCACTATATCATTCAAGGCCATTCTAACATATTAAGAATTATAAGAATACCATAAGAAGAAATTTTAAATGAATAATGTGACAATGAGTAAAGAATGTAACCAATTTTGATAAGCACTTTTATGATAAAATGAAAGTCAAATTGAGTTTGACTTAATGTGACTATGTTAATTATTTATTTGAAATGTGAATCTAAAGTTCTAGTAAATGGGCATTGGCATCTCCTAAGTCATTGAGAAATAATAATAGTGACATGAGAAGTTGATTTCAATCAAAGTTACAATGGTATGATAGAAGTGACACTTATTTTGACCTAGTGAGCCTACATGATGTACATGTCCGAACAATACTACTGAGGGGCTAGTAAATGTGCATTATAATGTGTATAGAATTTATCTAGCAATGTCTAAAGTGTGTAGTGATATTATAAGGTAGAAATATGTATACCAAAGTGAAAGAAATGAAATGAAAAATGTATTAAGTTACCAAGTTTGAAATGTGCATATATGGATTTGTTAATGGGCTTTTGGACTCTAAGGCTATCACATCCTAACCTTAGAGATATGACGGTCCTAGAACATAGGGAGACATAAGGTCATCCACGCCTGTAGAACCCACTTACTTATAAACAAATCATGTGTACGATCTTACCAAATCTCTTACAATAACTCATTTTAAACATTTAGACGAATATCTTTAATTGTGGAAGTCTATAATTAAACATTACACATGAAATCCATAAGGAAAATAATATATCTCAAATGAGTGTCAATTAATATTCCCGGAGCATCTAATGAAAAGACTTCATAAAATAGTATTATTGATAACTTGGATAAGGAATCCCCCAAACAAAGAAAAATGCTTGAGCCATCACCTTGCCTCCTCACATTTGCTCATTTGGAACCACATAAGGAAAAAAGGGTGAGAAGGATGATCTCAATGAGTAAACGATAAGGCACATACATATCACATATTCCTTTGAAAAGGAAACACATAGCTTATACATAAAGTTCATGATTTATAATTCAAGAATCAAGTTGCAATTTAGCGAGGGTTCAATTTGGCAAGTTTGCATAAATCACACTTATCACTTATAAAGAGTGAAGGCTATTGCTCTATCACTTGAACTTATAAAGGAAAGGTGGCCTTATACCAAATTTCAACTCCTATCACTTATAAGGCATGAAGCTGATCAGGCTCCACCGCTAGAACCACCCCTTCTAGTTGAGGTGGATACACTACCCCTATCCATCCGGTTAAGACCATGTGCACAGGTTCTAATGATTATCCGCATCAACACAAGGATTATGCATAAATGTTTAAAGGTACCATAGCTAGAGCTAATGGTAATCATAATTAACAATATCACATAAGGCAACAATAACATGTATCCCAATAACAATAGTGGTTTATCTTTCGAACAAAATATACAATAATAGTGTAGTTCTAGAAAGAATATAAGTTAGGGTGTTAATCACAAGAAATTCTCATTGGATAAACAAAATAGTTTTGGACCAAATGTCCTTTGGCAAACCAAGCTTGTCAAAGAAATCATATAATAATATTTTAGAATAAAAAGAACCTAGGTTTCAAAAATTTCAAAGGCTCACATAACATGATATCACATATTTATAACAAAACAAAATGTTACTTGTACTTGTAACATAAACATAGTGTTTACTCACACTTGTAGAATGAATACGATGTTTACTCACCTTGGGGTTCCTTTGCTCCTAGTAAATGTAGTCCCTTTGCCATTCTAAAGCTCCTCAAACTCTAAAATAATATTTGATTTAATACTTAGTATATATTTACTCATTATGCTCCTATCCCATAACTACCCATGCACATATAGCATACACATACACTTAGAGTCCACATAAAGGTGTACTCGTCACTTGCACATAATACGTTGACTTTAAAAGTCTTGCACACTTAGGCCTTATAGGCTCACATGAGAACACATTACAATCATATCAATATCTTTCTAAGGTTATCACAATATTATTACCTCAATATCATTTCACTTTAACAATCATCTTAATACACTTTACACTTTCATACATGTCAACTTAACAATTAACCTTTCAAGTGTCATGCTTAACTCTTATGATCCTTTTTATTCAATTGTCACAACATCAACTCAAAACCATGTGTTTATTATCAAGTCATCATAACATCTAGTTTCATATTTCCCAATCATATTTGTATTCTAATCACAATATAAGGTTAAGATACCTTAAGTATACCAAAATGCATTTAAGCTTATCTAGGATCATACCTTCAACTAACATGCAATTTTATCATTTATTATACATGCATACATGTCAATAATCATCAAAACATATCACATAAAAATTATAAACATTAGGACAAAAATATTCATGTAGGCCGAATGCATCACCAAAGTAAAACTAAATTCTTTTTCTTTTTGCACTTTCTGTCTATTTCAGAAATATGTAAAAACATGGTTTGAACTAAGATTTTTCATTTAAACACAACAAAAATCATCTTAGAATTTTAATCCATATGAATCAGCCACACTTGGTGTTGTTTATATATAAAAATTCAACTTTTGAATTATAGAGCACAAAACCATGAGTTTTCTTGTTTTTAGTATTTTCTAGTCATTTTAGAAATATGTAAATAGGTTGTTTAAACTATTATTTTTCATTCAATCATAGCAAATATCAGTTTAGAAACATCCATACATGATTTGGCAGCCATATATAGTATTTATACAAAAAAAATTCCAAGTTTAAAGGTTTAGGTGAAAAATCATGAGTTTTCGCACTTTCCGCGCTTTTCGTTCATTATAGTGATAAACAAACACATGATTCAAATCATTATTTTTCATCTAAACAAAATAAATACCATATTAGAGTACTTCCTCACATAAATCAACAGCCACATATCAATTTAGTAAGAGAATTTTCTAACTTCTAAGTTCTAACACAAAATCCTTGAACTCCTTTATTTTTCAAAACTTTTCAATCATCGCAGAAATATGCAAAAATAATATTTAATCCAATATTTTTCATCAAAACAAATCAAAAAATAGTTTAAAGAATAACTATACACAAATCGTCCCGCCCCCCTTAATGGTGTTTATGCATAAAAATTATGATTTTAAGTTATAGAATTCACCTTTGGAGAAATTCCATGGAAAGAATTATGTTTTCGGTAGATGCGAGGCCTCATCCGAGTACCGGTCTGATCCGTCGAGGAATCAAAATGCTCTTCAGGAGAAACTCCATGATTGGAATTCGCAGTGAGTTCAGAAAATTGATTTTTGTAATTTAAAAGTTGTGAAAGTGAGTCGCCACTTTAATTTACTTATTTTAATTAGGAAAATTAAAGAAAACCCAATTTAATTAACTCCAAAAATATTTTGATTTTGTCCCAATGGAAAAAAAAAACACTAATCCACGAGTGACCAAGGAGGGCTTGGGGATCAGGTTTTGGTAATTACATAGTTGAGAAAATATAATTTTCTTTAGTTTGGCTAAAAAAAGTGCAAAATAACTCTTGAAAAAGGAATTTTTGTGTATGTATGAACAGAAATAAAATGATGAATGAAACAGATTATATGATAAAATGAAATGAAAAGGCAATAAATAAGTGAAAGAATAAATCTTAATTATTACAAGATCAAAATGAATGAAAGAAGAGGATCTTTCCTCTAGCCCTTATGGGCACTAGGGAAAGCACACATTCCTCAACTAAGTTAATACAGAATTAGAAATGAAGGATTGATATAAATAAATCAAAGTAAAAGGGAAAAATATTAATAAAAAGATTTTGGAGTTGATGCCTTTTTAGAATGGCAGCCTACATATCCTATTGAATAGGAATCAAACCCCACGCAATTCTTCCTACTTACAAAGGAAAGGTTCTGAAAAAAAAAAAGTGTTGGTTTGTTTATTAATTTAATTCTGCTTCTTAAATTAATAAATTTTAGATCTTTTCTATTTTAGACCTAAAGAGAATTATAGATTTGAGTTTAGAATTTTGAAAATAAAAAGAAGATTGTACCTTTGTTTTCCTTAATTTTCAGATGAATAAGACGAGATTAACTCCAGATCTAAGCTCCACTTTGGATTTAGGATCTTAAAGTTAAACCTTAACAGCAAAAGGTTAACAAAATAGCATGATGAAATGTATCAGAGAGAATTTTTGTCTTTGGAATTCCCCCCAAATGAGCTGGAAGGAGGCTCTATTTATAGAGCTAGCTAGGGGGCACTGGCGGTATGGACGGCAACATCAGCATGTCGCCAGCGGTATGGGTAGCACCTACGACATGTCAGGCATCCGGCGGCACATTGAGTGTGCTGCCTTATGTGAACTCTTAATTTTACACCGTCAGCATCCAACCGCAACCTTAGCACTTACTGAATTTAACTCATTGCACGGAGCTATTACGGTGGTCCCTTCTTCTCCCTCCAATCACTCTCTAATTACGGTGGTCCCATCAGAGCTGTGCGGCACCGCATGCCCTTTGTGCGGCGCACCGCAAATGTTTGATGCGACATTGCACAGGCCTGGTGCGACACCGCACCAGGCTCTTCGAGCTCTAGTTCCTATGGGCCCCATCTGCGCAGAAAATGACCCTTTTGCCCCTTTCAGTCCAATTTTCAGCCATTTCTAGCCCTACCCCTCATGGTCTTTTCACATTTTCATTATCTAAACTACCCTCACTCACTTTTCCTATAAATACCCCCCTTCACTTCTCATTCTAACACATCTCTTGAATTTGAGTAGATTGCTATCCTCAAATTCCTCTCTTCTTCTCCCTCCAATCACTCTCTAATTAATTAATTAATCTTTTTAATTAATTAATTATCTCACCCTAACCAAATTAATTAATCTTTTTAATTAACTAAAACTCTTTTTTAAAATTAAAATTAATTAATTAATTAATCTTTTTAATTAATTAATTAATCACTTTTTTCCAAAATCAAATTAATTATTTTTCTTAATCCACCTTTCATCCAAATTAATTAATTAATCCTTTTAATTAATTAATCACTTTTTTCTAAAATCAAATTAATCATTTTTCTTAATCCACTTTTCATCCAAATTAATTAATTAATCTTTTTAATTAATTAATCCTTCTATCCTTTTCATCATATTAATTAGTTAATTGATCTTTTTAACTAATTAATTAATCTCCCAATCAATCCAATCAACCCGTCCTGATAAAACGGAACTTTGGTCTGGTAAAACCCTTCGCCTACAAAAAGTCAAGCTATCAACCTTTTTCCTCACTTTCAACACACCCAAACCAAAATCAATCTGATCAACTCTTAAACCCATCCACTTAACCGTGGAACAAACTACGTGGGTTTTGATCCCCATTCAATGGGGTACGTCGGCACGTTTGGAATCTAAATCCAAACCTCAAATCTGAATTCCAATTAATCTCTTTTCCCTTTTTTTCTTAATTAATTTGTGAATGTTTTATTTTCACCATTCATTCATATTTTGCCATATTCATGCATTTTCTTTAAAATCATCTTATAAATGTCATTCATGAAATCCAATTTTCAAGTCAAATTAAACTTAAGAGCCAAATTTTGATTATTTAAAACCAAAAACCTAGTTCTCGAGCTCAACTTGGTTCGAGGCTAGTGATTTTATCCATAGGCAAATTAAATTAAAAATTGATGAATTGGAGTCAAATGGAGTTTTTCCCTTAATTTTCCCATTTAAAAATAAATTAGGGTGGCGACTCCAAAAAATCATTTTTCAAAATCAACCAAATCCGAACCTAAGGGTTCCATCATGAGTCTAAACCTGAATGAGCATCCCGGTTCCCTCTAGCGAACCGGGCCGGTGCTCGGGCGAGGCCTCACACCTTACCACTGGCAAGAAATTCATGCCACCAATGAGGTAGCAATTCAGGAATGCCGGCCAGACGGCAGCACGAAAGGCATGTCTCCTAGACAGTGGTATGGAAGGCATGCTGCCCAGACTAGCAGCGCGCCTCTTGCGTGCTAGCAGGCTGTTTGACCTGTTTCCTACTTTTTTGTCCGTTTTAGGTCCATTTCAGTTCTGATTTGAGCTCAGTTTGATTCTATGAGTTTGTGATTGAAAAGCAGTCGACTGAAGGTGAAAGATTCAGGAAATTTATTTTTCAACGTGGTGCTGCCCTGTACCCTGCAAGGGGCACTGCCCCCTTAACCCCTGCCCGCTAACCAGCTAGCAGGACCGCCGTATGCGTAGCGCACTATTCTTGTTAGGTGTTAAGTTGTAGCCGGATCATAAAGGTGCAAATTTGAGGGTTCACAGCTACCCCCTCATCAGAATTGGCTTTAAGCAAAAGACGATTCTGATGATAGTGAACTCTAGAAAGAGATGTCATGTCAGACTTTGGGCTTATGCTCTTGCAACATCAAATTTTTGGCTTATATGTTCTTTTGCCATATCATATTCTAGGCTGTACCATGTCAGATTCTAGGTTATACCATGTCAGACTCTGGGCTTGTGATATCAGCTTATGCTTATCATATATAAGGACATTCATGCTTTATGCAAACTGAACCTTATGAAGAAGGATAAACATGGTTTAAAGATATGAACCTTTTGGGAGAGGACCCATAGGATAAATAAGGTTTTGTCAATGGCTATTAGCTTGACCTTAACGTTGGATGTGAGAATGGTCATGGTTATCTTCAATTAAGGTTGTATGTTTAGCCTAATTGTTAGAGGTAAAGATGATCTGGTGAATTTTAATCAAGGCTATTTGTTCTGCCTAGACTTTAAGATTTGGAGATTTGGTCCACCTAAGGAATTCAAATTGATTTAGCAAGGCCATCTGTTCAACCCTACTATTGGGGATATTATGATCAAAGTTATCTATTTGGCTTTGATGTTTGCAAAGATTGGGATTAAAGCTATCTGTTTGGCTTTAGTGGTTGGGAGGATTATAGTCAAAGCTATTTGTTTAGCTTTAGTGGTTAGGAAAGTTTGGATCAAAGCTATCTATTTGGCCTTGATGTCAAGAGGAATAGGAATAAAGCTATTTGTTCGGCCTTGATGTTGGGAGGAATAAGATCAAAGCTATTTGTTTGGCCTTGATGTCAAGAGAAATAGGAACAAAGTTATTTGTTTGGCCTTAATGTTAGAAAAGCTAGGATCAAAGCTATCTGTTCGGCTTTGGTGCTAAAAGGATTTAGAGAAGGTTATGTCTCTGAAACTGCAAGGGTGTGGGAATGTCAACACGGGTGGCTCGACTTGGTTTGCCCATTGAAAGTTAGGGTTGAAGATTAGTCCTTGAAGGGAAAGGTATTGGCTAAGGAGGGTTGGTCTGATGAAGGAAATCCATTTGAAAGGCTTAGTCTGATTTTGCCTTTAAAAGAGATCATGGGCTTCATAAATGAAGGCCTTTTGGGAGTGGGCTTCTTAGTTTAGGCTTTATGATGAAGGCTGTTGGTCTTGGGCTTCATGGCGAAGGCTTTTGGTTTTGGGCTTTATGGTGAAGGCTTTTGGATCTAGGCTTCATGGCGAAGGCTTTTGGATTTGGATTTCATGGTGAAGGCTTTTGGGTCATGTGCCTCTTAATGAAGGCTTCTCAGTTTAAAGGTAGGTTGAAACTTTAGGATTTGAGCTTCTTGATGAAGGCTTTTGGTTTTGGGCTTCATGACGGAGGCTCTTGGATTTGGGAAGGCTTTTGGATCTAGGCTTCATGGTGAAGGCTTTTGGATTTAGGCTTCTTGATGAAGGTTTTTGGTTTAGGCTTCTTGATGAAGGCTTTTTGGGAGTGGGCTTCATGGCGAAGGCTTTTGGCATGTGCCTCTTAACGAAGGCTTCTTGGTTTAAATGTAGGTTAAAACTTCTGGATTTAAGCTTCTTGACGAAGGCTTTTAGATTTAAGCTTCTTAACGAAGGCTTTTGGATTTGGGCTTCTTAATGAAGGCTTTTGGATTTGGGCTTCTTGATGAAGGCTTTTGGATTTGAGCTTCTTGATGAAGGCTTTTGGTTTAGGCTTCTTAATGAAGGCTTCTGGATTTGAGCTTCTTCGATGAAGGCTTTTGGTTTAGGCTTCTTGATGAAGGCTTTTTGGGAGATATGCCTCGACTTCTAGTTTTGCTAAGGAAACTAGATTTAAAGAAGATAAGCCCTGATAAACTTGGGAATTTTAGTTCTACTCATTTTGAGATTATGCCAAGAAATGGATAATATGTGGTATGATTTGCCAATAAGGCTTGGGATGATTTCATAAAATTTGAGAATGGTTTGAATGTAGATTGAAACTTCTAAAAAGAATCATAGAGGTTGTATGATTTTGCTTTTTGTAGCATGAATTGTGGAAAAGAGCAAGTTAAGCTTTTCTTATTATTTGAGACTGAAGAGACTCTTAAAGTGACACTTAATTGTAAATTGCACTAGTTGAAACAAAGAGCCCTTAGGAATAGCTAAAGGGCTAGTGGAAGAAGATAAATTAGGGATCATGCTTCCAAATGAGAGATAAGGATGTGATAGACTGGAGATATGTATGAGGGATTGTGCCTTAGCTCTTTAAGCTAAGCGACGGGATGGATTGACAACAGATGATGACCTAGGAAGACATCCCCCCTTAGAGAATGTTAGGAAGGATGACAGATTGATTAAAGATGATTTGACAAATTCAAACAAAAAGGAAGATGACTTAGATGAGCTCTCTCTCTCTCTCTCTCTCCCCCTCTTTTTCTTAGCTCTAACTTTTGCCTAAGCTGCCCTTTTTGGGTTTTCAGTATAGCGAGCTTGCGTTTAGGAGAAAACATTCCACCATGATTTGGACTGCTGCTTTGAGGGGCTCTGGCCTTTGAATTCTAGATTTGACAAAGGTCTTTTCTGAACTTGTTGCCTTTGTTGAGGTGCATTGTTTGATTACCTAATGTGCAATAGGTAATTCCATTTACTTGCTCTTTATGCTTTAACTATTTGACCTTCTTTGATTAGGTGCAATTGTTGATGGCACCTTAAATTCTAACATGTGCTAATTATGGTGGATTTGACTGTTTGTTCATTTCTCTCTCTTTCTTTTTCTCTTATGTTTTTGTTTTTTTTTTTTTTGGTAAGCTTATCCATGTCGGACTAAAAAGGAAAATGAAAAGAAAATGTATGTGCATTACTATAAAGGAAACTTTATTGCATGATGACAAAAGGAATCGCTATGGTCAACGAGAATAAAGACGATAGACTCTGACTCAGATTTGGACTCAGACTTTTAAGATTCAGACTTAGACTCAGGTTTAGACTTGGAACTCAATCTCAGACAAGTCATATTAACTAAACTTGAACTAGTCCATGACATGCCTTCTGGGGCTAAGGTAAGGTGGGGTTGAGTTAGGACTAGATTCCTCATCACTGTTCAGGTTGGTGGTGGGGAATTCAGCTTGAAATGATTGACTTTGGATGCAATCTTCAACTTTTGATACAGTTGCAACCAAAGCTCTAAAGGTGGGTAGGTATTGTGTTAACAAGTGGGCTTTGTAGGCACGAAGTAGATTCTTGACAATGATATCTACTTGTTCTTGCTCGGTTGGCCTGTTTACCATTTGAGCAGCTTTAGCCCTCCACCTTATAAGGAACATGGAAAAGGACTCATCTGGAAGTTGCTTTATGGTCTCCAAATCCCTTCTTGTAATGTCCACTTCATTATTGTAGTGGTACTGTTGGACAAATGCCTTACAAATGTCCTCCCAATTCTGTTTTTGGGTATCATCTAAGTTAATAAACCATCTTAGGGTAGTATCAGAAAGGGTTTGATGAAAGAGTTAAGCAAGGAGCTCATTGTTGATACTAAAGAGATGCATTGCCCCCATATACATCTTTAAATGGATCTTGGGGCAAGTAGTACCATCAAATTTGTCCAAATTCGACATCTTGAACTTTGGTGGAACTCTTACATTGGAAAATAAGCTCAAGGAGCCTATATCAACTAGGTTCTTTTTCTTCTTCAAATTCTTCAGCATTTTTTCCATGTGCTTCACTTTTTCTATGAAGGCTTTGATTTCAAGGTTGACTTCCTTCCATTGGAAAGGATCCGTAGGTCGAGAAGTGAGAGTAAGGGTGAAATTTGGTGGTTGAACTATCATAGGTGAATAGAGTGAGTTGTTTATGAGGAATTCAGGTGATGGAATAGGTAGTGGTGGGATCGTGTTAGTATTTGTAGGCTCTTTGTCTTTGGAATAAGCTCTAGAAGTGGAACCATAGCAGGATAAAGAGCAGGTCTTAGGTCAAATTTGAGTATTTTTTGGTCAGTTGAGTTTTAGGCCAGGAAGGTCTGTTCCATCAAGGTACGGACATCTTCCATAATAGCCCTCCTTTGGGCTTTAAGCAGGTCTTGAAAATAGGCATCTTGCCTCTTCATCAAGGTCTCTTATTATTCAAAGAGCTTAGCTAGAAGCTCATTAAAGATTTCATCAGCTCTAGTAGCAGTGACTTCATCTTCAACAACAGACATTTTGTCAACCTTTAAAGGGGAAAAGGAATTGGGTTATTATCAAGCTTTGGAAAAAAGGGTTATGGGGAGGTGTGACAAATTGAAGGATCTTAGGGTTAATGACAATGGATGATAATGTCTTATGGTTAGGTTGACGGTGTATGGGTAAAGATAAGGGTAGAGGTGTATGACGTTAGCTAGGTAGGTATTTAGCTAAGGGAGCTAGGTCAGATTTTAGCTTCGGGTGGCTATGCCAGATTTTAGCTTTGAGTGGCTAGGTCAGAATTTAGCTTGGGGTGGCTAGGTCAAATTTTAGCTTTGAGTGGCTAGATCAGAATTTAGGTTTGGATGATTGGGATTGTTTTTTATGAATGGTTTACCATGGGCTTAAGGATAGAATGACCATGGGTTTTGCGATTAGATATGGATGTACCATGGATTTGGATGTTGGGTGGACCATGGATTTGGTGATAGTTGGATAATGGATTGGACTAGATAATGAGCTTAGATGGGCCATGGGTTTGGATAGTGATGTAAGAGATGAAACCGAGTCAACATTTAGTTTGGGTAAGGATAAGAGTGATGCTAAGTCAGTATTTAGCTTTGGTAAGGATGGTTGAGGATAATGTTATATCAATGTTTAGTTTGGGTAAGGACTATGAAAGATGAAAACTAGATCAGTGTTTAGCTTGGGTAAGAGTTGTGAAAGATGAAAGCTAGGTTAGTATTTAGCTTCGATGAGAATTATGAAAGATGAAGCTATGTCAGTGTTTAGCTTGGGCTAGGTTAGTGTTTAGCTGGGATAAGAATTATGGAAAAGGATGAGGGTACCATAAACGGGTTTACTTTTACCATGAATTTGACATGGGTTTGGATAGGACTGGACTATGGGTTTTAGGTGAACCATGAGTTTTGGGCTTTGACCATAGATTTAGGTGGACCATGGGCTTTAGGTGTTGACCATGGGTTTAGGTGAACTATGGGTTTTCGATTTTGACCATGGGTTTAGGTGGACCATGGGCTTTGGGTTTTGACCATATGTTTAGGTGAACCATGGCTTTTGGGTTTTAGGTGTTGACCATCGATTTAGATAGACCATGGGATTTGGGTTTTGACCATGGGTTTAGGTGAACCATAGGCTTTGAGTTTTGACCATGGGTTTAAGTGAACCATGGGTCATAAGCTTTGGGTGTTTATCATGGGTTTAGATGGATCATGGGCTTTAGGTTTTGACCATGGGTTTAGATGGACCATGGGCTTTTGGGTTTTGACCATGGGTTTAAGTGGACCATGGGTTTGGGTGAACCATGGGTTTTGGGTTTTGACAATGGGTTTAAGTGGACCATGGGTCTTGAGCTTTGGGTGTTGACCATAGGTTTAGATGGACCATGGGTTTAGGTGGACTATGGGCTTTGGGTGTGAAGGTGTTTTGATAGGTTTTTGACTCTTCACAAGGTTCAAGCTATGCATGCATGTATGTATGAAAAGGTTTCATGATAATGATATACCAAGTTCAGTATTATCGTGCATAAAATCCTAAAGGAAGGTTCTATGAGTCATTACATGAAAATGTTAGCGTGGTTTAAAGGGAACCCATCACACTAAAGATGCAATATAACTAACCATATGTGAGACAAGGAGCCTCGCGTGGGTCCAATGGTATGTGCATACTCATTACACCTCTAAAAGGATTAGAGGATACGTCATGGGCTACATGATTTCACTATCGGCAAGCAGACCTAAGGAATGTTACCCACTCGATGTTACTTTTTATCCTTTGTTTTCCTAGAAGCTAGGCTTTTGCAGACCAAGAGTCCGATGTAGTGATGCATGATAGAGTTATTTTGTATTTAAAGCCAAACTCGGTATTTTACCAAAAGTAATCCACTTTATCTTTTATTTGAAAAAGATTTTAAGTCCCCAGGGGAGTCGCCAACTATGAGGCCTCGCCCGAGCACCGGTCCGACCCACCGAGGAATCAAAATGCTCTTCGGGAGAAACTCCACGATTGGAACTCGCTGTGAGTTCAGAAAATTGATTTTTGTAATCTGAAAGTTGTGAAAGTGAGTCGCCACTTTAATTTACTTATTTTAATTGGGAAAATTAAAGAAAACCTAAATTGATTGACTCCAAAAATGTTTTGATTTTGTCCCAATGGAAAAAAAACACTAATCTACGAGTGACCAAAGAGGGCTCGGGGATTAGGTTTTGATAATTACACAGTTGAGAAAATATAATTTTCTTTAGTTTGGCTAAAAAAGTGCAAAATAACTCTTGAAAAAGGAATTTTCGTGTATGTATGAACATGAATAAAATGATGAATGAAACAGATTATATGATAAAATGAAATGAAAAGGCAATAAATAAGTAAAAGAATAAATCCTACTTAATTATTACATGATCAAAATGAATGAAATAAGAGGATCTTTCCTCTAGCCCTTATGGGTACTAGGAAAAGCACACATTCCTCAACTAAGTTAATACAGAATTAGAAATGAAGGATTAATTTAAATAAATCAAAGTAAAAGGGAAAAATGTTAATAAAAAGATTTTGGAGTTGATGCCTTTTTAGAATGGCAGCATGCATATCCTATTGAATAGGAATTAAACCCTACGCAGTTCTTCCTTCTTGCGAAGGAGGGGTTCTGAAAAAAAAAGTGTTGGTTTGTTTATTAATTTAATTCTGATTCTTAAATTAATAAATTTTAGATCTTTTTTGTTTTAGACCTAAAGAGAATTCTAGATCTGAGTTTAGAATTTTGAAAATAGAAAAAATATTATACCTTTGCTTTCCTTGATTATCGGATGAATAGGACGAGATTAACTCCGGATCTAAGCTCCGCTTTGGATTTAGGATCTTGAAGTTGAACCTTAACAGCAAAAGGTTAGCAAAATAGCGTGATGAAATGTATCAGAGAGAATTTTTGTCCTTGGAATTCCCCCCAAATGAGCTAGAAGGAGGCTCTATTTATAGAGCTAACTAGGGGGCGCCGGCAGTATGGATGGCGGCATTTGCATGTCGCCGGTGGCACGGGCAGCACCGGGGACATACAGGGCGTCCGGCAGCACGTTGAGCATGCCGCCTACCACCGGCATGAAATTCATGCCGCCAATGAGGCAACAATTTAGGAGTGCCAACCAGACGACAGCATGGAAGGCGTGCCACCCAGACGGCAGTACGGAAGGCATGCCGCCCAGAGCGGCGACGTGCCTCTCGTATGCTGGCCAGCTGGTTTGACCTGTTTCCTGCTTTTTCATCCATTTCAGTTCCGATTCGAGCTTGGTCTGATTCTATAAGTTTGTGATTGAAAAGCAGTCGACTGGAGGTGAAAGATTCAAAAAATTTATTTTTCAATGGAGCGCTGCACCCTTGACCCCT
The DNA here is from genome assembly GCA_947687605.1 of Reutealis trisperma. Taxonomy (NCBI): domain Eukaryota; kingdom Viridiplantae; phylum Streptophyta; class Magnoliopsida; order Malpighiales; family Euphorbiaceae; genus Reutealis; species Reutealis trisperma. Next base: position 1,038,331 of record CANTUT010000472.1, read on the forward strand.
GCCCACTAGCCGGTTAGCAAGACTGTCGTCTGCATAGCGCACTATTCTTAGTAGGTGTCAAGCTGTAGCCGGATCATAAAGGTGCAAATTTGAGGGTTCACAGTAGAAAATAGATTTTCTCTCCCAAAAACTCACCCAAACAGAATTAAATATGTAAAAATCAGTAATCAACCAGTTCAAAATAATTTTCCCATAATTTATTTCATAGAAATCAGTTTAGAAATTGAAAGAGAAGAAAAACTTATGATTACGGTTAAGAAATCGAGAAATGGAAAGGTATTTTCTTAATTTCAGTAGAGAGGAATATTTTGAGAGGATTTTTCTACCAAGATATAGAAAAATTAAGGTAATGGCTGTTGGAACTCTATTTTGGCCGAAATTTAGAATATATACTAGGGTTTGAGTGAAATTTCCATTAATACCCTTAATGAACTAGGTTAGGAGGATTTTAGTGCAGTGGGCTTTTGGGTATTTGGGCTTTTTATTTAAATTTTGGGCTGATTAAAATTAAAAATACAAAGAATATTTTTCTTATTATTTTTGTAATATTTCCCCCAAAAATATTTATTTTAAAAATTATTTTAAAATACTCATAAAATCATTTTATGCTTAAAATTTGTCTTTATGCATAAAAATTCATTTTATCTAAAATAAATTCTTTTATGCAAATGCACTTTATGTAAATCATTTATTTCACAATAGTAACTCATATTAAGTATATTAAAATTAATTTAATAGACCACATGCTCATCAATCACTTAGATGACTAATTTTCACAAAAGCACACACATAACCTTAATAGTTCTAAATCAAGCAATTTATCACGAAAATTCCTAGGGTGGGTGTGGGTTGTTACAAAGGCCCAAGCCCATTGGATGGCCAGCTCACAAGGCCTAAAAATAGATGAATATACATTTAACTAGAGTTAAGAAGAGTTAACCAAGGTTAAGTTTGATGTTGGAAAAGCTAGCCATTAATTTTGACTTGGAAACCACCATTTTTTACTATGTCAATTCCTTTTCCAACTTGAATTCTCACTTTTCCTATACCAAAGTCTACATTTATTTTTCCTCTTTCAAAACCATGTGATAAACATCATCAACATAGATGAGATCCTAGCCATTCACTTTATTAAATCATAGCAATCCATTGTGATTAAGTTATAGCCATTGGATTAGAGATGATTAAATCAACACCATCCATCTTCTATATATAAGCAATAAGATGAGCATTTTTCTCCATTCTTGTAAAACCTATCATAAAAACACATCCTAAAAGAGAAATAGACTCTAAATTTTGTGCCACCATCATAGAATTTAAAAACAAGGCTTCCTAAGGTAAGAGTTTATGTTCATCTCTTCCTTTATATGTTCTAAACATGATTTTAGTATTATAGTTGTAAAAACCTTATTTTCTTCTATCTATATGATTCGGCCTCTTTAAGATGGTAATGGTGTGATGTTAACCAAAATTGGTCATTTTGAACTTTAGAATGCATTCTAGTAGAAATAGTAAAGTCTCAGAAGCAGAAAGCTTCCCACACATAAATATTAAAGAGTGATAGCATAAGCCTTGCTCACTGACATGCATCACACTATGCAAGACTGATTGGGCCTTGCAGATAGGTGTTCCCCCTTAATAGAGGTCAAGTACTCTTACCCTACCCACGGGCTTGTACCAAGTGCATAATGTCTAATGTATTTCCTCACACTAGAGAGGATTTCTGCTTAATCATAGGTATCAATGAAAGATACATACAAGGTCTATATTAGGAATTCAATGGAAAATAGTTTGGCATATCAATCATTCTCATCATTAGGCATAATGTGGAACCAATGCTGGAGGCTCATTATGGTCAAATATAATACAAGAAAGATATGGATTTCTAAGGCTCAACAATCAATAGGCAAACACATATTCAATATCAGTTCAAGGTACATATCAATGATATTTCAAGCAATGGTTTGCAAGTAATAAGGTATAATTACATTATATTATTAAGTACTCACCTTGAACTCTTTTGCTCCTATTAATGTTCACTCTTGGTTAATCTAGTGTCTTCCATGATCTTGAGCAATTTCCTTACCATTGCCTTGATGTTCTACACCCATATCATTTTAATTACATATCAATTACTAACTAATGATGTTACCAATTATAACTTATCTATCTTATACTTATTTTATTATCTCAACTTACAATATTATGTCAACTTACAATAAAGGTGTTGATAAATGTATAATTGGCTATATTTTACCCCCATTTTTAAAGCGTTTTATTATTAAATTGAGTTTATTTTGTTTGTTCGAGTGCTTTTCAAAGTGATTCTTAAGAATTCTTCATATTTTGGAATGCCATTGTCATTTGAGCTAAAATCACAAATTTAATTAGAGAAATGGTGCCTTTTCATGCAATTTTTCTATCGACACACCTAACAACATGGGCATGTCACTGCTCATGTCATTCCCGTATCTTAAAAGGTGAGATCCGCACGTTTAGAGCGTTGACACGGCCAAAGACATAGGTATGTCAGTGGCTATGTCAGGCTAAATTCCAGGGTATAAAAGCTGATTTTTAATAGAATTTCAAGGATTCGCAATTTTTCATTGAATAGTAGTGTTTCCTAAGGCTTAAAAGAGAGTTTTGGAGAAGATTTTTCAAGGTGAAGACCCAAGGATTGAAGATTGGAGCTAATATTCATCAACTTATCATGATTTGTTTGAGAATTCTTTCTCTTTTCTTTTATCTTTTGTTTTTCTTTATCATAAACATGAACTAATTTTTTTCTATCTAGATATAGATGAACCTTAGCTAATTTTGTATGGATTGAATAGATTTCTATCAATTAAATCATTCAATTAAGTTGTTTTATTATTAAGATTGCTTTATTGTTTATTTCCAATTAATAATAGCATGCTTATTGATTGGGTGATTGTTTTCATCTTCATGATTTGAGAAGGCTTGATATGAATAGAATACTCATGAGAATTGAGGGTTGATTGGGGTATTAGAGATAGACCTACAAAGCCCTTTGGCTTATTATTCCTTGATTTTAATGTTATTTCGATTTGATTGTAAATTGAGAAGAGATTCCTTTTATAATACTTAGTAATTAGGGATTGAATCACTCGAAAGAGGTTTCAATCTAACCTAGTGGAATGCCTATTCAATCCGATGTTTAGTTTAGTTAAGTTTCCATTCATGAAATATATATGAGGTCTAGGAGGATTCAAATATCTAGGTAGCTTCTATTATTAATTTTTTCTCTTGCAATTCACTTATGTTATCTTAGTTAAGTTTTTAATTTAGTTTAGTTATTTTAATTTAAACATTACTCAAACTTTTGATTCGCTAAACAACAATTTAAGTTTGTGCTAGTAATTATACCTTGTCTCTAGTGGAACAATAACTCTATTCATCATTTTATTACTTGTGCGATTTGTATACTTGCATACCATGCATCAAGTTTTTGGCACCATTGTTAGAGACAACAGTTTTCAATATTAGCAATAAAATTGAGATTGTTGATGTAGTTTTTATTTTCTTTCTTTTAAGCATTTGTTCTTATTTGTCTACTGTTATTTCAAGTACTCTTCTATTTACAAACTAAAGCTAGTTCCTCAAGAGTACTTGACTTTGATCCAGTGCTAGAAAAAACACTAAGGAATAAAAAAAAAAAAAAAAGAAAAGAGAGATAGGGATTAGCTTTGAGGGAGAAGGCAGGGAATCCTAAAGAATCTAAGGAAGAGAGAAAAGATGAGAAAATAGAAATAATGGAGGACGATAAACCAAGAATAATACTGGACTTTGGTCGGCCCACTCATCAAAGGACATAATCAAGCATCAGAAGACCAGCAGTGATGAACAACAACTTCGAAATCAAGCCAAATTTCATACAAATGATACGGCAACACTACCATTTTGATGGGTTTCCTAATGAGGATCTTAACACTCATCTAGAAAATTTCTTAGAGATTTGTGACACTTTTAAGATCAATAGAGCATCAGATGATGCTATATGGTTAAGATTGTTCCCCTTATCTCTTATGGAGCAACACAAGAAATGGCTCAAGTCTTTTCCACCTGGTTACTTCACTACTTAGGACTAGTTGGCTAAGAAGTTCTTAAAGAAGTACTTCCCGCCCTCTAAGACAGCAAAGTTTAGAAATGACCTCTCACCATTCCTATAATAAGATGGCGAGTCACTGTATGATGGTTGAGAAAGGTATAAGGATTTGCTGAGGAAGAGTCCACATCATAGGCTTCCACTATGGCTGCAAATTCAAACTTTTTACAGTGGTTTAAAATACACAAGCAAGCAAGCCATAGATGCTACAACTAGTGGTTCTTTTAATAACAAGACTCTTGAACAAGTAAGGGATTTGATCGAAGACATAGCTTTAAATAACTATCAGCGGTAAGTCCCAAGGGAACAAGGAAGATTGAGAGCTAGTGGTTCACATCAATTGGACCCTGTTATAGCCTTGACAGCACAATTGAAGGCAATGAATGAGAAAATATATTTTTTAGCCTCCTCTTCAAGGAATTCAGTTTAGGTGATGTCATGTGATTGGTGTGGAGGTGGACACCAAAGCCAGGATTGCTAGAATGGTAATAATTTTCCTAGGCAGGAGCAGGTGGATTATGTTAGGAATGTGCTTAGACAATAACAGAATAACCCTTACAACAATACATATAATCTAGGATGGAGGAATCATCTGAATTTCTCATGGAGTAACTAGAATAATCCAAGACCCCCACCTAGATTTCAGCAACCCTGATAACAACAATAAGCAGCTGTGAACCCTTAAATTTGCACCCTTGGGTTTTGGTTATAGCTTAACACCTACTAAGATTAGTGAGCTACGCAGAGCCAGTATAATAAATTTCTTCAAAATTTCACTTTTAGAAGACTAACACTCAATTATGAACCTATAAAATCAAACAGATCCCAAATCAAATAAAGAACATATGAGAACGAGCTAAAAAATAGGGTGCAGCAGCCTACAGGCTAGCTACGGTAATTCACAGCTAGCTGCGGCAATTGCAGTCTCCTCTGTGGTTGCTGCAGGGGCTACCACAGAGGCTCTATGGTTACCACAGACCCTGATCAGTTACCACAGCACATTTTTCCTAGTTCTCACACCAAAAATTCATAGTTTTAAGCCCCAAAACTTCCCTTATAAATACCTTATAACTCCTAACTACACACACAATTACATGCTTCTATTCCTTCCCTAAAGCTTTTTAAACTCTATTCCTAAGCTTTTCAATCATCAAAACCCTTTTTCTAAACCTCAAAATCTCTAAAATCCCATTCCAAAACTTCTTTCATCACATCAAACCCTATTCATAAGCTTCCTAATCACCTCAAGCCTTATTCATAAGCTTCTTAATGACCTCAAACCCTATCTCTAAGCCTCCTAATCACCTCAAACATTATTCCTAAGCTTTTTAATTAAGAAAAGGTGTAATTTAAGTTATTTCTTTCAAAGAGAATTTGTGATACTCAAGCAAAGGTGCAATCCAAGTCCCTCCAAAAAGTTTTTACACTATTCAAGAGTCCTTCTTCCAAAAGAAGTGCTTGTGCTATTCCTTAGTTAAGGTGGAACTCATATTCTATGCCAAGCTGACTCCCTATGTTCCTTGCTACCGAAAGCCAAAGGTAAAAGTTCTTTCCTTTTCCTTTTTCAATTTCAATTTCAAGATCTAAATTTAAAAAGATCCATTTTTGTTAATTAAAATCTAACCAAATTAACAAATCCCCTAAGCTCTTAAAATCAATCAAAACATGATAACAAAGGCAATGACTTAAAAAGCCCTCCTTCGCAAGAAGGAAGAACTGCATGGGGTGTGATTCCCATCAAAAAGGATACGCAGGCTTGTCATCTCTAAAGCATTCAACTCTGCTAAAATTAATAACTTGTTCTCTCTATCACCTTCTTCATATAGTTTAGGATTGAAATTGTTTTTTCTTAAATAAAATTCAAAGTTTTAGTTCTTTTTATTATAATTATTTTATTATTTTTTTTCTTACTTTAGTTGTTTAGATTATATTTGGGAAATGTGAGCTTTTCCTATAACTTATAAGGGCTAGAGGAAAGATTCTCTGATTTGGACATTTTGACTTGTAATAGTTTTAAGTAGTTTTTCCCTTATTTTTTGCATTTTGTAATTGTCATTATCTCATATTTACCATACATTGCACGAGCAATATTTGTTTCATGGATCATATTATATTTGTTCATGCATACATAAAAACTTATTTTTTTTACAAAAGCTATTATGTAATTAAGGCAAACTAATTTTTTATATTGTTTTAACCAAAACCTAGTCCCTAAGCCCTCTTTGGTCATTCAAGGACTATTGTTTTTCCTTAGGATAAATGGTATAATTTTGGAGTCAATCAAATTGGGTTTTTCCTTTAATTTTCCCAACTAAGATAAACAAAATTAAAGTGGCAACTCCTTTTACAAATTACAACTTACAAAATACAATTTTATAAACTCATAGCGAGTTCCAAATGTGATGCTTCTCCTAATGAGCATTTTCAATTCCCTTTAGCATATTGGACCGGTGCTCAGGCAAGGCCTCATAGCAGCTTCTCCAAGAAAGAGTAGTTTGGAAGAAAATATGGAGAAGTTTATAGCTAATTCTGAAAATAGGTTCC